>OY743214.1:27834664-28434664 GCA_963555745.1 Cardamine flexuosa | reverse complement strand
AATATTTTTATTCAAGTGTTTGTAGCTAAACCGATTATTAAAAGGGAAATTTTTTAAAAAGGTCTTCTAATGTTTTTTTGTCCATATATATCTTATTTTGAAAATTGTTATTTTTTTTCCAATCTACCTTTACTACTACAATAATAACATATTTTGAAAAAATAACTAAAATTTTTAAGAACACACATATTTTAAGAACATTTGATACACAAAATTTTTGATTTTACACATTTTTAAGTATGATTTTTAAGGTTTCAAATTTGTTCTAAAAGATTTAAAACTTGTATTCTAAAAGTTGTTCATGATTTTAAAAAATTAGAATTAAAATAATTAAAATATGTATTCTAATTCATTCTAATTTTTTTAGAATTTGTATTCTATATTTTTTAGAATACGAATTCTAAATTTTGTTCATGCTCTAATATATTTAGAATAGGAATTCCAACATTCAAAAGATTTTAGAATGCGAATTTTAAACTTTTTAGAATACGAGTTCTAAAAAAATTAAAACTTGTACTTATTTTAGAAACTGAATCTAAAAATTAGAAAAACTAAATCTTTATACTTATTAATTTTGGATATAATTAAGGAAAGTAATTGTTTAACCTAAAATAATAACTAAACAAATAGAACTCGTATTCCCTTTAAAACCTTAATTTCCTTTTATCCCAAATAATAACTGAATCATAATAAAAATTAGGAAAATTATATTAAATTATTTTATTATTATGAAAAACCCTCACTCCCTTTTATCCCAAATAATAACTGTATCTTTAATTTAATTAATTATATGTATTAATTTTAATTATATTAAATTATTTGTTTATTATGAAAAAGCCTTCATTCTCTTTTATCCTAAATAATAACCGAATATTTAATTTAATTAATTATATGTGATAATTTTAATTATATTAAATTATTTGTTTATTTAAAAAAAACCCTCATTCTCTTTTATCCCATATAATAACTGAACCATAATAAACAAATAATTTAATATAATTAAAATCAATCATATTATTAATTAAATTAAAGACTCTATATGAATTAGAGTATTTGGTTTTTTCAATTTTTGTTCGATTTTGAAGACATTGGAGGTTAAATAAGAATTTCATATTTCAAAAAGATTAGATTACCAAAAAAATAAAAAAAAGGTATAGATGGAGAATAAAAAGATCTTTAATTCCCAAATTTCTCTAGTTAAAAAGGTTGTATATAGCCTTGACAAATTGAAGTTCAAATTCAATTATACAAACAAAAAAGAACGCCTATTAACTAAAAATAAATATTTTGATTGGAAGAAAATGCTTTTGCATCTAATTTATTTTGAAAAAGATAAAAATTGACTCGGACACCAGACCGCTCGTGCCTACGCCGTTTAAACAAGCAGATTAAAGGAAAGAGGACAAAACTGACTTGCATTTCTCATCGAACAAATACGAAAAAAGAATCATATTGAAAATTTAAGATTGTTCCATCTTTTTTTCCGGCCTCCTTACCCTCATCGACTGGGGGACCTAATGCTGGTAGTTGGCTGACTTGGTTGATGGCTCGTCTAAACAAAACACTCCAGATCCACACTTCCCTTTAAATATAAATATACTCCAAAAAAAAAAAATCTAGTGTAAGCCGCAATACTAGATCGATAAAACGGGTGAACATCTTAATGTGTATTTGAGGTCCTCGGGCTGAAGAGTGTCCACATAAATTCGTTGAAGTGTCTACACATGAATCAAAACATAATTTCTATTCTGTCGAGAGTTTGGAGGTTCATTATCCATTGAGAAGGCAGTAGAAAAGGTAGCATTCACAGACCAAAGCAAAGAATCATTTTTGGCTTCTGTCCGACTTTTGTACACTTCAATTAATTCAATGATTTAACTTTACTCAATATTGCTTATCTTGACATAACAAAATTCAAGTTTCATAAGTAAAGAAAAGGGAAAAGCCAAAAAGGAGACTCTCTCTTGACCAAAATATAATCATTTTATTTTTTCTTGGAGGTTTCACATAATAAGAATTAGATAATTTACTTGATACATTGTAAGTGCAGTCCTTGGTTACCTTCTCTCCTCTTTCGTCAATCTCGTTGATGGGAGTCTTAACCGTGTGGATCAACTCAGCACAAAGGTTCATGTTTTGGTCTTTACCCACAGTTATCACTCCAATCATCTCGTACTCCTTTTTGATAAGCTTCAATCTTCTTCATTATCATTGTACCAATCCGAAGCCACAAATCTGTATCTGCTAAACCAAAAACCAATTACTAAACAATAATTGGTAAACCAATTACTAAACCATAATTGGTAAATAACTCAAAATTGGTTTGATAGAGACGATTTCTTTAGAGTGACATAAGTGTTGAATGCTTGATAAGGAAAATCAGTTTTATAGAAACAAAGTAAAAAGAAACATGTTTATGCTTCTTACGGCTCAGATCAGAAAGTAAAATAAGAAAATTGGATCAATAGTTATTTTTTTCCAAGACTCAAGGTTAAGAAAGAATATTGGAGAATTTGTTAAAATATGATATTTTTGATCAAATTTGATCATCTATACCTTTTTTGATAAGTTTGGTGAACTATATTTTTTGAATTACATAATCTCTATTATATCCTTAATTCTCAAACTTAACAAAATTTAAAACCTCTATATCAAATAGAGTTTTATCTTTTTCAATATAAATAATATATAAATTAAAAATCTAAAATATATATGCCAAAATAAATCGATAAAAGGAAAAATTAATAAAATAAATATTTTCTTTTCATCTAAGTCTTCAAAATATATAGTTGATTGCAAACTAATTTCTCTCATCAATAATCAATCTCCATTCTTTACTTTAAAAAAATCTCTAGTCACGACATGTTACATAGAGATAGCCAACATAATTGTGAATTTTTAAAAAATATTGTGGAAAGAAGATAAAAGAAATCATGAAAGGAAGATGAAGAAGTAGAAACCAATTATAATTGTTGAAAATAGGTGAATTGTTTTTAAAATAAACACAATATTTATTAGGAAATAAAAAATTATTCAACATATATATATATATATATATATATTATAAAATATATATAACAAAATATATATAAAATCTGAATAATTTTAAAAATATTCAATTTCCTTAATTTTAGATTCAGTTTCTATCTCTACCAAATTTAAAAAAAAATTCAGAATGTTTATTCTAATCTTACTAGAATACATAATCTAAAATTTTAGACTTGTACAATTGCTAAAATGTGTATTCTAAAAATTATAGATTCCTAGAATATATATTCTAAATATTTTAAAATATGTACAAGTGCTAGAATGTGTAAACTAAATTTCGTAGAATGTGAATTCTAAAATATTTAGAATATGTATTATGAAATCTCTATTCTAAATTTTCTAGAACATGACCAAATGTTGGAATACTTAATTTAACTTTTTTTAGAATATATACAAGTACTAGAATACATATTCTAACTCTTGAAATACGTAATCTAAACTTTTTAAAACATATTTTATTAAGCTAAAAACCTATTTTAAATTGCCTAAAAGCAAAAAAATTCTTCTTTAAATCTTATTTTTATTGGGGAAATTTATTAAAATATGATATTTTTGATCAAATTTGACCATCTATATCTTTTTTTGATAAGTTTGGTGAACTATATTTTTTGAATTACATAATCTCCATTATACCCTTAATTTTTAAAATTAACAAATTTTAAAACCTCGATCTCAAATAGAGTTTTATCTTTTTCAAAATAAATAATATATAAATGAAAAATCTAAAATATATATTCCAAAATAAATCGATAAAAGAAAAAATTAACAAAATATATATTTTCTTTTTATCTAAGTCTTCAAAATATATAGTTGATTGCAACTAATTTCTCTCATCAATAATCAATCTCCATTCTTTGCTCTAAAAAAATTCTAGTCACCACATGTTACATATAGATAGCCAACATAATTGTGAATTTTTAAAAAATATTGTAGAAAGAAGACAAAAGAAATCATGAAAGGAAGATGAAGAAGAAACCAATTATAATTGTTGAAAATAGGTTAATTGTTTTTAAATAAACACCATATTTATTAGGAAATAAACAATTATTCAATATATATATATATATACACAAATATTATAAAAAATTATAACAAAATATATATAAAATCTGAATGATTTAAAACATATTCAGTTTCCTTAATTTTAGATTCAGTTTCTATCTTTACCAAATTTAAAAAAAAAATCAGAATGTGTATTCTAATCTTACTAGAATACGTAATCTAATTTTTTTACAACATGTACAATTGCTAGAATGTGTATTCTAAAAGTTTTAGATTCCTAGAATACATATTCTAAATATTTTAGAACATGTATAAGTGCTAAAATGTGTATTCTAAATTTCATAAAATGTGAATTCTAAAATGTTTAGAATATGTATTCTGAAATCTCTATTCTAAAATTTCTAAAACATGAACAAATGTTAGAATACTTAATCTAATTTTTTAGAACATATACAAGTATTAGAATACATATTTTAACTCTCGGAATAAGTAATCTAAACTTTTAGAACATATTTCATCAAGCTAAAAACTTATTTTAAATTGTTTAAATACAAAAACTTTCTTCTTTAAATCTTATTTTTTTATTGTTTATAAACATGTTTTGCTAGTTTTGTTTTTTTTTTAAATGTGTTTTTTATTGCTTTGGCCAGTTTTGAAAAAAAAAGACAATTTACAAAAATAGATATAAATAGACAAAATTGAAACTAGATGTCATTTTTAGCCAAATTTCTCAAGAATATTTTATTGAAAGTTTCAGAAAGTTCACATTCAATTATATAAAACAAAAAGAATTCCTATTAACAAAAAGAAAACATTTTGATTGGAAAAAAATGATTTTGCATCTAATTTATTTTGAAAAGAAAATAATTCAATTAGTTCGATAATTTAACTTTACTCAATATTGCTTATCTTGACATACACAATTCAAGTTCCATAAGTAAAGGAAAGGAAAAAGCCAAAAGGGAGACTCTCTCTTGACTAAAATATAATCATTTTTTTTTTTTGGAGGTTTCACATTAACTCATTTACCAGAGATTATAGGTTTTCAATTTTCTTATTTTTTTATTTTCTTCCCGTTGACTCATCTTTGCTTGTACATTTTCATTAGTAGTAGTCCATTTCTTTCTTCTCTTTACATATTCTATTTCGTTTTCTCTTCTAGAAATTAGTTTTGAATTTGATAGGCTTTCTTTGTGTCGAAGTTATATAAATTCTGAGACAGAGATTGGATAATTTACTTGGTGCATTGTTGCATTGGGAGTAGATGTATGACCTTTATATTTAGAATAACCGCCCACCGGTCGTCCTCACCATGTGGTACCAGATCTGCGCCGCTATTACTGGTAAACAACAGAAGATATTTTATTTTTAACTAAAAAACTAAAATAACAGAAGATATTTTTTGCATGCAAATATATTTTAATTTACTTTCTTTTTTCATCTTGTTTTAATTTATTCACGCGAGTAATTTTTTTGGCATTGCTTTCTAACGAGTTATTATTGTTTTTCCTCTAGCTAAGCCTTTAAAAAGAGAACTCAACAAACGCATATTATTAGCGATATTTAAACATCCCTATTGTTCGGTTCATATCATTTTCGAATTTTATATATCAAAGGTAAGGAATCTTATATACTTTAAGCATTGTAGTGAGGTTATATTTTTAAAAAAATATGCCGTGTATCAGATAAACGCAAATTATTAACGATATGTAGGAGAGAGAAAATGCGGAGATTGTTGACTAAAAAGATCTGTATTAATATGGGACACGTCATCGATAACGTTGTATATAAATCTTTCTTACGCCTTCTCTTGTCCAACAACTTAACTCACTCTCAAGAGTAGCGTGAGTCTCGAGGTTCCATTAATTTTTCTTCCCAACAAAGAAGAAACAATGACCGTTGGCGCCGGAATCAACGTCACCGACTCCGATTTAGTGGTGCTAGGTCACCGTGTTCTCCACGGTGTTCCGGAGAATGTTTTAGTCACTCCAGCTTCAGGAAACGCTTTGATCGACGGCGCTTTCATCGGCGTTACGTCGGATCAAACCGGAAGCCACCGTGTCTTCTCCTTGGGAAAACTCGAGTACTGATCTCTAATTCCTTTTTCTACTCATCTTTTGTTAAATAATGTCGCCACCAGAATTTTGGCAATGAATTTGAATTTGTTTTCTTTTGTTGGCAGAGGATTAAGGTTTATGTGTGTGTTCCGATTCAAATTATGGTGGATGACTCAAAGAATGGGGACTAATGGGAAAGAGATTCCTTGCGAGACTCAATTTTTAATCGTAGAAGCAAACCAAGGATCTGAGTTAGCGGATCAATCTGCTTCGTATGTTGTATTCTTGCCTATACTCGAAGGAGACTTCAGAGCTGTTCTGCAAGGAAACGTGGCTAATGAGTTGGAGATTTGTCTTGAAAGCGGTAAATTTCATTAATTATTTTTCATGAGACTTTTATATTAATTCACTCAACTAGATTTGAGTTGTTAATTTTGGTAGTTCTAATATGTTTGTATATGGTTAGGTGATCCAACCGTTAACCAATTCGAGGGGAATCATTTGGTTTTCGTGGCTGCTGGATCTGATCCTTTTGATGTCATTACCAAAGCTGTCAAGTATGTAACGTTTTCTTAACTTAAAAAATATGATGACTTCTTTATATCCAAAAATTTATGTCCTTCAATGATTTATTTTAGGGCTGTTGAACAACATCTTCAAACGTTTTCACACCGGGAGAGGAAAAAGGTTAGGAAACTCTAATTTTCAATAAAGTTTACACACTGAGAGGTTTTATGTGATTTTGAAGATATACCAAAAATGAATTGTGACATTCCCTCTGTTTTGGTGGTGTTCAGATGCCAGATATGTTGAACTGGTTTGGTTGGTGCACATGGGATGCATTCTACACTAATGTCACAGCCAATGACGTCAAGAAGGGTCTTGAAAGGTACTCATGAGCCTCTGTCTTTCTCTGACTCACTCTTTTAGATGGCTTTATTAATATGTAAACTGTGACTTAACCAAATATGCAACAATTCTCTATAGCCTTGAAGCTGGTGGTGTTACCCCAAAATTTGTGATAATTGATGATGGATGGCAATCTGTTGGCATGGATGAGACCAGTGTAGAATTTAAATCTGACAATACTGCCAAGTAAGTAGTATCAATTAGTTACTGATGAAACAGATCTTGTTAATGTACAATACTCTCATCTTTTTTTGTGCTCCTTCAGTTTTGCAAACCGGTTAACTCACATCAAAGAGAACCACAAGTTTCAAAAGGATGGCAAAGAAGGCCATCGAGTGGAAGATCCTGCATTGAGTCTTAGACATGTTATCACAGACATTAAGAGTAACAATTCACTCAAATATGTTTATGTTTGGCATGCAATAACTGGATACTGGGGAGGAGTCAAACCAGGTGTTACTGGTATGGAGCATTACGAATCAAAGGTTTCGTACCCAGTTTCTTCACCAGGAGTTATGTCCAATGAGAATTGTGGGTGTCTTGAAAGCATAGCTAAGAATGGACTTGGTTTGGTGAATCCTGAGAAAGTCTTTAGCTTTTATAACGACCTTCACTCATACCTTGCTTCTGTTGGAATCGATGGTGTCAAAGTAGATGTCCAAAACATTCTTGAAACTTTAGGGGCTGGACATGGTGGTCGTGTCAAACTAGCAAAGAAGTATCACCAAGCTTTAGAGGCTTCCATTTCAAGAAACTTCCCTGATAATGGTATTATCTCTTGCATGAGTCATAACACAGATGGTCTCTACAGGTGAGAATCTTAACCTAACAACTGCAACAATGTTCATTTGTGATTTCTTCTTATAATAATTGATATTTCAGCGCAAAGAAGACAGCTGTTATAAGAGCATCAGACGATTTCTGGCCTAGAGATCCAGCATCACACACCATCCACATTGCTTCTGTTGCGTATAACACACTTTTCCTTGGCGAGTTTATGCAGCCGGATTGGGACATGTTTCATGTACGTTAGTATTGATTTAACCTAACTTTTTTTTTTTAACTTTTTGAGAGAAGTAATATGAATCTATTTGTTTCTCACTGTAGAGTTTGCATCCGATGGCTGAGTATCATGCAGCAGCTCGAGCGGTTGGAGGATGCGCCATTTATGTCAGGTAAAATCATAAAGATTCAACTATATAATCATGGTAAATTGTGCTGCAAGTAACTTTAGACATTAAAACAGCGACAAACCTGGACAACATGACTTCAACCTTCTAAGAAAGGTAGTACTTCGAGATGGTTCTATACTCAGAGCAAAGCTTCCCGGAAGACCAACCAGTGATTGCTTCTTTAGTGATCCGGTCAGAGACAATAAAAGGTATATAATGTTCTCTTTTTTGCTTTCTTGGAAGAGAAGCAAGCTCAAATCTTTATTTTTCTTTTTTGGAAGAGAAGAAAGCTCAAATCTTTAACTAAATGTTTTGCAAGTCTGATGAAAATATGGAACTTGAACGAGTTCACTGGCGTTATTGGAGTCTTCAACTGTCAAGGAGCTGGATGGTGTAAGGACAAGAAGAGATGCCTAATCCATGACCAACAACCTGGGACCATTTCTGGTTATGTCCGAACCAATGATGTTCATTACCTTCACAAAGTCGCAGCTTTTGAATGGACAGGCGATTCCATTATCTATTCCCATCTTAGAGGTAAATTACACAAAACTCAAACATTAGTCTAAAATCTAAATACTCTGATTTTTACTAACAAAATCCCTTTTTTTTTTGTTCTATGTGAATTTGTGTTACTAGGAGAGTTATTATATCTCCCAAAGGATACATCTTTACCAGTCACATTGAAGTCACGTGAATATGAAGTCTTTACAGTGGTTCCAGTGAAGGAATTTTCCGATAGAAGTAAATTTGCACCGGTGGGGCTTATAGAGATGTTTAATTCTGGAGGAGCCATTGTGAGTTTAAGATATGATGACGATGGGACTAACTTTGTGGTCAGGATGAAACTTCGAGGTAGTGGTGTGGTTGGGGTTTACTCGTCTCTTCGAAGACCACGAAATGTTACGGTGGATTCTAACGATGTGGAGTACCGGTATGAACCGGAATCCGGTTTGGTTACGTTTACTTTAGGAGTTCCGGAGAAAGAATTGTATCTTTGGGACGTGGTTATCGAACTTTGACTTTCGATGGCCGTGATGTGCTCTCATTTATTGGTTTATGTACCGATTCATATTGATCTGTATCATTGTGTCTGTTACGTATTCATTTATGTGAATCGTCGTTGGTTATCAATATACCAAATCAAACAGATTCGTCTGTGTTGGGCTAGTTGGGTTGCATACTTGTATTGGTTCTTAGTAGCCGTTATGTAGGGTTGATTCTATATATTGTTACTTCTCATACGTTTATGATATGATATTTTGTTTGAAATAATAAAATACAAAGATTTATCATTGGGTGACCATATACTAAAATCCCCTGATCTTAGCAATTATTAAAATTATATGAAAGACTGATTTGGTATACCTGTCATGAGAGACACGTACAGATCTTAAGAGTATTGGAAAATGAAAGGTGTGGAGTATTGTTTTCTTTTCTTCAAAAACCAAAAATAATATACCGTTACAGAGATTAAGAAAATAAAAACAAAAAAACTACCCATCCAATTAACACAAAAACAATGAATAACGTTTTACTTCATCATACGCAGCCGCTATAAGCAATCAGTACTATCAAACAATCATAACTTTACTATTTTCTACCATTATTATTTTCTACTGTACCACAGTATCACCGGTCGATTTAAAACATCGACGACATCTTATTATATAAATAATGAATTTAAGAAGTACGCACAAATTAACTTAACCCACAACATTTGCCGCTACAAGTATTACAACAAACTATTCACAATACGAAATGCCTTAGAGAAAAACAACACCAAGGGCCGTGTACTCTTCTTCTGTTTCTTCTCCACGTCTCGTTTTTCATCAGCTTCTTCTTTTGCTTTCGCTACAATGTTTTAGTTTTCATCAAGAAAACTCCAGAATTCGAAAGATTAGAAATCTCAACTTTTTTAGATATTAAAACTTGCCTTTGGTTGATTCCTTGCATTATTGAGCTATAGCTTCTATTGTTACTTCTCATACGTTTATGATATGATATTGTGTTTGAAATAATAAAATACAAAGATTTATTCAAATAAAAGCAATTTCCACAAGCGCTCAAACCTTCAAATTTTGAGGGTTTTTTTTTTTTTTGATAAAGAAAAGTTTAACATATGAAACATGTTTCTTTATTTCCTCAGATAATGAATGCTTTACTGGTTTAGGTTTCTTTACTAGTTAGTTGTTACCGTCTCCTTAATAAACGGACAAATTCGTCATTTATCTCATTTCCAAACGACCATTATTTTTTCATGTGTTCGTTACTTCGTTATCGTGTATTATTATTGTTGTACTTTTTGAATTAACATTTTTTTCTTTTTACGGCAAATAATTATTTATACTTTTTAAGTTAACATAATGTTTTTTATTGTTGTACTTCATTTCCTCTAATAATTTTGATTTTCTAGTTAGATAACTCTTGTCCAAATTTTCTTAAGTATTTAATCCTAATTGAATTGTACACCATAAACCCTAACCCCAAAATGAATAGTACTTTAACCCCTAAATGAATAGTACACCCTAACCCCAAAATAAATAGTACACCATAAACATAAACCCTAAATGAATAGTACATCATAAACCCAACCCTCAAATGAATAGTACATCATAAACCCTAACCTCAAATGAATAGTAGACCCTAACCCTAAACCCCAAATGAATATTACACCATAAACATAACCCCTAAATGAATAGAACACCCCTAAATGAATAGTAACCCTAACCCTAAACAAATAGTACACCCTAAACCCAACCCCCAACTGAATAGTACATTATAAACCCTAACCCCAAATGAATAGTAGACCCTAAACCCTTACCCCAAAATGAATAAACACTCTAAACTTTAACCCTTAAATGAATAGTACATCCAAACCCCCAAATGAATTGTACACCATAAACCTAAACCTAAATGAATAGTACACCTTAAACCCTAATGCCTACATAAATAGTAACCCTAAATGAATAGTAACCTAACCCTAAATGAATAGTACATCCTAAACCATAACCCTCAAATGAATAATATATCTTAAACCCTAACCCCAAATGAATAGTAGACCCTAAACCTAACTCCTAAATGAATAGTAGACCATAAACTTTAACCCCTAAATGAATAGAAAATCCTAAACTTTAACCCCTAAATGAATAGCGCACCCTTACCCCCAAATGAATAGTACACAATAAACCCAAACCCTAAACGAATAGTAGACCCTAAATCTTAACCCCTAAATGAATAGTAGACCATAAACTTTAACCCCAAAATGAATAGTACACCATAATCTTTAACCCCTAAATGAATAGTATACCCTAACCCTCAAATGAATAGTACACCATAAACCTAAACCCTAAATAAATAGTACACCCTAAACCCTAAACCCCAAATGAATAGTACATCTTAATCACTACCTCTAAATGAATAGTACACCCTAACCCCTAAATGAATAGTACACATTGAATAGTACACCTAAACCCTAAATGAATAGTAAACCCTAAACTCTAACCTCCAAATGAATAGTACATCCTAAACCCTGACCCCAAATAGTAGACCTTAAACCCTAACTCCCAAATGAATAGTACATCCTAATCCCCAAATGAATAGTACACCCTAAACCCTAAATAAATAGTACACCCTAAATCCTAACCCTCAAATAAATAGTATACCCTAAACTCTAACCCCTTAAAATAGAACACCCTAACCCCTAAATGAATAGTAGACCCTAAACCTCAACCCCTAAATGCATAGTGTACTCTGAATCTAAATGAATATTACACCATAAATGAATAGTGCACCCTAGACCCCTAAATGAATAAAACACCCTAAACCATAACCCCTAATTGAATATTACAATGTAACCTCTAAATGAACAGTTTACCTTAAATCTAACCCCTAACTGAATAATAGTACATCTTAAACACTAAACCCTAGTTGAATAGTACACCATTGAGATTATAGTATGGTGATTTGATTTTTTGTTTCCTTAAATGAAGATATATTTTTGGATATATATACAATATATATATATATATATGAATCTATATATGTTTTTTGTATCCTCATTCTGTATATAGTTGGTTTACTTCCTTTGTAATTACTAATTAGAATTATATATTCCCTTTTGTTACTTTTTGGAGGCAAACGTTATTACTATTGTCTTTTCCTTCCTAGACACAAGACGTTTAGTATCCACCGTTGTAAACAACGAAGAAATACATAACAATTCCAAACACTTGCGACGTTGATATTATAGACGAGATTCTCGAGCATCTTCTGGTGAAATCTCTCTTCTGATTTAAATCCGTGTTGAAACAATGGAGATTTATGATCGAATCTACCTATCTCACCAAGAAACGTTTTGCTTGATACCAAAATCCGAAATTCCTTGTTCTTCGATCGGAAACGTCTAGAGTTAAGAGTTCAAGAACCATATTTTTGGAGGCTATTTCAAAAGATCATTACGAACACAGCAAAATCTTTATTTGTTCTTCTAAATTTCCATTTCCACGTAGCGAATTTGATTTTCATCATGTTGGTCGAATAATAGGGTATTGCAATGGTTTTAGTCTGCATCTACCATTTTGGCTGTATTTATATAGTTAACCCCAAGACAAGAAAACTCAGGATACTTTCTCCTGATTTGTTACTAGATTTTACTGGCCGACCAAGTACGAAACACTCTTTTATTTATAGATCTTGTATTTTGTATGTGCTAGACTGCTAGTTAACTCGTCCTGCATATATATTTATTCACATGCATACTTTATTTGCACTAAAAGGCTTCAAATTTTAAATAATCAAAAGCCAAATAACATTTTTTATATTTTATTTATAGGGTGTTCTAGTCAATTACCAATAAACGTTGGATTTGGAAGAGACATCGTTACTGGAACATACAAAATAATATGGATGTATATCTTTGAACATTATTATGGAAACACTTTTGTCAAAACCGAAGTCTTTAACCTCAACTAGGGGTATTAAACTGAGCTAGTTCGATCGGCTCGCCTCAGCTCACAATGAACTCGTAAATTTCATAAAGTAGTTCGGACTCGCTCATTTATTATATGAGCATATATTTGTTAGTTCAAACTCATATCACTATATTCGGGAGTTAAATAAGTTAGCTCGCGATCTCATACTTTATATTATAAATTAATAAATTTAAATCGAGTAAAGTATTTTCAAAGTAAAATGCAAAAAAAATCCAAATAAATTATTTGAATACTAAATCAAATCCAAAGTTTAAAAATAATATAATATTTCTCTTTTTTAATTAAAAAGCAATACATATATATTTTATTGTTTATATTATTATTTGTATATATATCTATAACATATTACATATATAAAATAAAATTAATTATAAAAAAAATCTAACTCGCGAGCTAGCTCACGATTCATGAGAGCTCGCTCATATATCTCGCAGCTCAATCAAGCTCAGATCAAATAACTTGTTAACTAAATGAGCCCTAAAAACATAACTCGAACTCATAAAAATTCAAGTTGAGCAAAGCTAGCTTATGAACTATTGGCTCATTTTGACATCCCTAACCTCAACAATGGAGAATGAAGATGCATATGTTGTACCATTCCTTACAATCAACTTAGGAATGGTAAAACATCAATCTTTGCAAATGGACCTCTTTTTTTATTGACATTTAGAAAGCTTGCAGCTATGGATTTTCACACTGAAAATTTTCGTTGTGTTGTTACCGAGTTGGTACACCAATATCTCAGAAAGTGTGAACTTATAGAGTCTAAAAGATCGTTTATGTCTATCTGATGTGTTACAATATCCGAATGTGGATATATGGAGTTTGCAGCAACATGATCCGAGTGTGAAGTGGGAAAACATTCTTTCAGTTACTATTTTAAGTATGGGTTGTTTAGACGCATACTTTTGGAAACTTGGTCTAGCTGCTTGTTCGGCAAGACCTTTGGAGGGTGTCCTTGATGATCACTATGGAACCATATTGTATACAGAGAACTTGGTTTCTTCGATCGTCTAGTTTCGTGATCTGTGCTAAAACTTAGAAAACAATCTCCAACAAATCCTCAAAAAAAAATTATATACTTTTATTTAATTCCCGCACTTTATATATCTTCTAAAGAATCCTAATAAATTTAATAATTTCAAATATATCTTTATAAATTTAACTATGATACATAAAATCAAATAAAAATGTATAATTATCACATGTAATTTTATTATTTATGTATCTTTTATTAACTTTGTTTGTGATTTTCTAATTTACTGTATTGTTTTTTAGATACTGTGTGTAATATTGTTTTTAGTTATTTTAACAAACAAAAAACTATTGTTTTTAGTGTATGTTTTATATTATTTATAAAAAAATTGTCAAGATTAGTAACTATAGTTAATATTGATGGTTATAATGTAAAATAGAAAGATTGTAGATATGGATTAGAGGGTTTGTTCGGAGCAATACAACCTCAAATCTTAATCCCTAGAGTTGAGTAATTCATACCAAAGACCTCTGAGAATCATTCTAGTTGCCGAGACAACACTCCATATATTTATATATATATATATATATATATATATATATATGTATATGTAAATTATTACATGTCTCTATATTAAAATGAATACAAAAGTTACATATTACTCCCTTATTAAAAGTGCTTATAAATTTTTGGGAAACTTATTAAAGTGTTTTAAATTTGTTTTCCGTTTGAGTTATTCTGAATCCTAATTTCCGCAACTTTGTGCAAGTCTTTCTTCTCTGACCCTTGGTTGACTTTTGGTAAACTTCCGAGATCTCTTTACCGTTTCTGTAATCCTTCTTGATTCGTATGAAATCCTTCGATCGTCTTCTTTTATTGGTTTCCTGTGCTCACGAGATGTCGGTTTAGGGTTTCAAATCGTATGGTTCACTAAAAGCTTTTAGTAGACATTTTCAAATTGGATTCGTGTTTTTACCCATCTGCAAACAACTGGGGTTTTGATCAATGTAATGATGATCGTGATTGTTTCTTTAAGTATTTAAGTGACTAATTCGGCTGATTTCATTCAAAGATTAAGAGCTTGTTCTAGATTGTTCTCCTAAGCATTTCAAGATTTGTTTTTTTTTGTGTTACAAGTTTCTCCAGGTTCCAGAAAGACGACAACATTGTAGTTGTGTATCCTCGTTTTCATGGTTCGCTAGTCCAAGTTTACTATGGGTTGTTGTAAGGTGCCAGCTCTTATTGAAGTAAGTTAGTTAAAAATCACGTTGTTTTCTCGATTATAATGGCTCCTTATTCTCAGCTTAATGAAAAGATTACCTTTTTTTTATTTTAAACAGATGGGGTTGGTTAATGAAGCTGAGCACAAAAGCCTTTTCAGACGAGATTTAGATTCCCCACAAAGAAAAGCATCTTCTTTGATGGAACAAGGATCACTTTCTCCAAGTTTTCGAGACCGTACAGCTAAAACGCCTAAGAACAGTGTTTTCCAAAGCTTCCAGATCGTTATTTTATCCAATAAACTCAATCTTTTGTTGCCTTTTGGTCCTCTAGCAATACTACTTCACTACTTGACAGATAATAAGGTGAGCATTTGTAGTTTTGGGTACTACAGATACCAGTTTCGTGTCTTCTGGTTATGTCTCAAGAAAAAATCCTTGTTGTGTGGCTCAGGGATGGGTCTTCTTACTGAGCTTAGTAGGTATCACACCATTGGCTGAACGTCTCGGATATGCTACGGAGTAAGCCGTCGCTCGCATTTGTTACTCTTATCATTCTATTAGCAAGGCTTCTGTATAAGTAACCATTTATTTTGTTACAGGCAATTGGCTTGTTACACAGGTTCAACTGGTATGACTTGGTTTCTTCTAATCTCCATTCCATTTCGGGTTTTACGTCCTTTTCTCTTGATAGTTTGTTGACTGGCTAGAAAAATTTCACAGTTGGAGGCCTTCTAAATGCTACATTTGGAAACGTGACAGAGCTGATTATATCGATTTTTGCACTTAAAAATGGAATGATACGCGTTGTACAGCTGACTCTACTTGGCTCGATTCTATCTAACATGTTGCTTGTACTTGGCTGTGCCTTTTTCTGTGGCGGCCTTGTATTTTCCCAGAAAGAGCAAGTCTTTGACAAAGTAGGCATATCATTCACTTGTTCTGTTTTTTTTTTTCTAAATCTATTTTCTTCTTGTTGTTCTGTGATCTGTACTGTGTTTCTGAGCTTATTTCTTCTGCAATACAGGGAAATGCCGTTGTGAATTCGGGATTGCTTTTGATGGCTGTCATGGGGCTTCTCTTCCCTGCAGTTCTTCATTACACGCACAGTGAGGTTCATGCTGGATCATCGGAGCTTGCTCTCTCGAGGTTCAGCAGTTGCATAATGCTCGTTGCCTATGCTGCTTACCTCTTTTTCCAGTTAAAGAGCCGGCCGAGTTCTTATACCCCTCTTACCGAGGTAGACTTTGGCTTTTTCTTAGATAAGCATGGGAATGATAGACTAAGATAAATAGAAATATGAATTTGTTTCTCAACCATGATTCTTGCCAGTTTAGGGGCTCTTTCCATTTTCTTCTTTATAAACCGGTGGCCATATAACCGAGTTGTTGCTACCTCTATTGTCTACTTGAACTTATCTCTGCTGTTTGGTAAATGCTTATAGGAAACAAACCAGAGCGAAGAAACTTCAGACGATGATGAAGATCCTGAGATCTCCAAGTGGGAAGCTATCATCTGGCTTTCAATCTTGACGGCTTGGGTCTCTCTTCTTTCCGGCTATCTTGTCGATGCCATAGAGGTAACTAACAACCCATCTTTTGCATTTCAGTCTTTCTTGTGAAGATCTTATAGTATTGACTTGACCTGTTTATTCCTTTTCCTATGATCAGTACAAAATTGCAATGCTAGTTTGGCTTATGGTTTTGTGTTTTCCCAATCTGGTAACAGGGTGCTTCGGTCTCATGGAAGATACCAATATCTTTTATTAGTGTCATCTTGCTTCCTATAGTTGGGAATGCAGCCGAGCATGCAGGTGCTATTATGTTCGCCATGAAAGACAAGCTGGTACGCAGACAAGTCTCCATTTTTATGTACTTGTTTCTCTTCTTTATGTTCTAAATGTATCCTCCTCTACAGGATCTGTCTCTGGGAGTAGCTATTGGATCCTCAATTCAGATTTCTATGTTCGCGGTACATATAACAAACGTGAACTTGAGTTTATAAGTATACGGAACATTCTCTGACAGATTTGGTCTGATAGCTTCCACTTTTGCTTGATGGGAATTAGGTTCCTTTCTGTGTGGTGATCGGATGGATGATGGGTGCACAAATGGACCTAAATTTCCAGCTCTTTGAGACAGCTACATTGTTCATAACTGTTATAGTTGTAGCTTTCTTTCTCCAGGTGGGTTATTATTCTTGAAGCTAATCACAAAAAAACCAATCTTGAGTTTATTATGTTCATGAAGCTGTGTTTTTTGTAATGCAGGAAGGGACATCGAATTACTTCAAAGGATTAATGCTCATTCTTTGTTATTTGATAGTCGCTGCAAGTTTCTTTGTACATGAAGATCCTCATCAAGGTCAGTGTTGAATTTGCTTACTTCTTCCTCTGTGTCATCATATCTCTGCTGAATGGTTTTTGTGTTCTTGTTTCTTGGCAGATGATATATAAAACCAACACAAAGAACACATATCTGAATATGGTGTGTAAAGCAGTTTGTATCTTAAAACTAAAGCCTGAAAGATCTCAAGAACATATACCATCTTACATGTACATTTGAGATTATAGAGTTTGTTTCATAACAATCCAAAGTAGCTACAATTACAACTTTGTAACATTAGTTAATTTTGGTAAAAAAAAAATATGTGGCGTTAATGATTCATGAAGTGAAAATCCACTAAACAGTTTGATCACTTGTCGGAAATCAAATATTGTGACACATGACACAAACGTCAAAAACATAATAATACCAAAAAACTAGTTTTATAGTGTGTAATTGTTTGTACTAAGAGAGGGGATGAGTGACACGAAAGAGAAATGCACGTGGTTTTGCGTCGAAGCAAAACGACGAGAAGTTACACTCGTCGTTTGCAAAACGAGGGAATGAGCTGTTTTGTGTCGGTCGTTTTCTATACCTCCAAAATTATACGATGTGGGCCCAATCCATATATAGGCAGAAAGAACTTAGACCACACGTCGTTTTTTTAGGTTGGTCCTTCAATATCTTTTGGTTCTTCAACCAACAGTCAAAAAATTGTAAAAACTATAGTACCACCATTCAGTTACTCAACAACATAACAAACAAGTTCAACAGTAAAAATTTACATTCTTTTTCACTCTTGTGGGGCCCATTTGTTTGAGCCCGTTAGCTTATCAATAGGGGGCCCATCTCTTGTCTGGAGAATAGTTAAAACACGATTTTCACAGTTAATTATTACCACTACATTTACCAACTCTAGTCTCTTGTCTAGTCTACTGTACGGATTGATTTAAATATTTGATTAATTACAGTTTGACTTGCTCCTCCTTGCTACTCCATTTCTTTATAAAATTATGTGTTTAAATTTTAAATAATTACCGTCAATACGCTACATTTTTTAATCGTGAACAAACATACAATTTATTTACTGTACATATTGTAATTGGTGAATTACGTGTTATACTTATATATAAAATGTTCATCGATTAGAGCAAATCATTCACGGGAAGAACAGAACAGTTCAAATCTTCAAAAGGTGAAATGAAAAGAAGGCGCAAAGAGTTGACTCCATGGATTAAAGAGACTGTGTCAGACTTGTTCTCAAAGCGATCCAAAACCCTATATAGATGTTATGGATTATTCTAACTATGTTTATGGAGTACTCATTAAAAACTGTGAAGCAATATAACAAACTATTTAAAATACTATTTTATTGTATGATATTTGCTCGTTCATTTAAGGTGATGGTATTTTCTAATAAACAAATAAAAGTTTTGTTTTACAACTATATATCCTTATATAAATTGGTGTAGTAAATTACAAATATATAAAACGTTGATATACAAATTCCGTATTTTGATTCAAACATCATTTATCAGTAAAAACACAACTAACTAAATAATATCACGATTAGTTGCATGTATAATACTAAAACATTAGTAGCAAGAGCATCTTCAACCCTATTTTATTTTTTTCACTAAAATAAAGTTATGAAAATATTACTATATATTTGAAGTAATATTATTCATTATTCTATTATAGAATAAAACTTTTTTATTTATAAAGTAATCCTTATTATATGTTTTTATTTTATACTTAGTAATATTATTAAACAATTTTTTTACCATGTAGTTAACTAAATTTAGATAATTTATTTATATTACTCATAAACAATATTAGCCTATTTTACACTTTAAAATGTATTAATTGATCATTTGTAAGAGAAATATTAATGATTATGTTTAAAAGTCTATTATTTTTTGTTGTGTTTGTTATTTTTTTTATGTTGTGTAATTAATTTTTATTTGTGTAATAAAATTTTTATTGCAACGATATAATAATTTTATTAGATTTTGATTTAAAACAAAATAAGTGATTTAAATTTACAATTTTTAAAATAATGGATAGTTTTTAAAAACAAAAATTAAGTAGAGAATGAATATATTTAAAATTTACTTTTTTAGAATAAAAAATAAAAAATTAGGTTGGAGCAAAACCGAACTCTATTTTAGAATAAAAACTAGATAAATAGGTTAGAGATACTTTAAAAATTAAACTTTAAACTATTTTAACAAAAGAAAAGAGAGAGTTAACACTAAACCTCTAAATTTGTCCCATTGTTATACATCAGTTTTACATTTTAGGAGTAGGAGTGTAGGACCCAGCATCATCCAAGTTTATTTGATTTCTGAGTTTTGCACTTTTTCTTCAGACCAGAGAAGACATGCGCATTTGACCTTAATATGTAATAAGGTTTGGAATTCGAGATATAGAAAAAAGAAGAAGATTGCTTGTGAATCAGGAAAAGCAAATCTCACAAGTCTTTGAGAATACAAATTCGTTGCAATTTTCTGACAGAATGGTATGGTTCAAAATTATTTTAATTGTAATACCTTTTTGGTTTTCTAAAAGCAAAACTTATTTTATTTGTAACTGAATTCCTTCGTTAAATTATCAACCAAAAGTTATACTTATAAAATAATCAGGTATAAAAATCTTCATTGAAGAGCGCACATTTAAAAAAAAAAACTTAATCTACCTTGACAAGTCTTTTAAAGTTTTTGTAGATTGGGCAATTATTTGGATACATATTAAAAAAATTATTCTTCATCCTGTAACAATAAAAAAAACTTCAAAATCCAATTCGTTGTTTACGTATTTGTAGAGCGTAAACCGTGAATTCTAAAACCAACAATCAGACTGTGACATACATATAAACTTCTAATCAGAATCATCTTCAAGAAAGAAAACGAGTTATTTGATTTGTCCCAGTGGATTTACGTAGATGTTTAAGATTATAGAAATCCAAACGATATAAATACAAAATAAAACTGTTTTAAATAATTAATAATACTAAACTCTACGATATAATAAAAAATGTGTAGTATTTGAAAAAAAACGTAAGAAATGCAAGTACAAAAAGGGGAAGGGTAACGAAAAGGACTTATAACTGCGGAATATTTGGGGCATGGGAATGGTAGATATTATATTTATGGCTGTCACTCTGTGAAGAAAATGACATTTCCTTGTTTTTTCTTTAATATTAACTTATTGATTTTGTAATTTATTCAAAAGGACTTTTGGTCAGCAGTGCACTGCAAAACGGAGATTTCGACATCTTCTTTGTCACCATGTCAAGTTGCTCTCAATTCTTGGATTCTCTATAATCCCTTCCAAATCTTCTTTTTATCTCTTTCCTATTGCATATTTCAATTTTTTTTTTAATATTTTTTTTTACAATTAGCTTCATGTATTTATATATGTGAAAAAATTACTCATGCATAAATGTAGAAATGTATTTTTATTTATTTTGAACCTGCCACTTCCCAAAAAAATATGGATAACTTCTACTACAAATAATTGTGTAATTAGTACTCTGTGAATATTTACTGGTGGGAGTTTCGGAACATTAAATGATTTTAACTCGGATTTATTTGTCGGCATGCAATTGAAGAAGCCAAGTGAAAATTTAATGCCGAATGATGGATTGATGATGCATTTGGGTAGGGAAGAGACGACAGTGGCATGTGTCGTTTTATTCGCTAAAGCGGTAAAAGTAAAAAAAACAACACAAGTAATGATTTTAATAATAATAATAAATCATTTGATAATGATTCAATTTTTTTTTGGACCAACTGAATTATATTGTTCTGTACATTTTTCTTGAAAGTACTGTCGTGTGTGATGGGGTCATTCTCATTTAATGCTGGACCTGTTTTTTTGTAAACAAAAATAAATACGAATCTTTTTTTATATAAAGAGTAAATAAGAATTGTGAAAGAAATGTCTTCTTTTTTATAAGTATTTTATCTACAAAATTGATGAGAGTCTAATAGTCTATGAGTGATACAATGAAATACTTCCACCTCCCTTAAGTACTGTTTTATAATAATCAGTTTGAGCACAAATGATGAAAAGAAAAAAAAAAATACATATAGGAGTTGAGTATGTACTAGACTAGTCTAGTATCGAGTATTGATGAGAAGGCAATAATGAAGCGATGAGAATGTTATTTTTCTTTAAATGCTTTTAGAAATCAGCAATCCTAGTATGAAACTAAAATGAATGGGATGCATGCATTTAATTAAGCAGGCTCAACAATCTTTGGCACGTGTCCATATCCATTTGTGGTTGTACGAAAAGTCAACTTACTCCAATTTATTACCACCACCCTTTTCTCTTTCAATACCAAATTTTAGTATTTATTCCCACCGAAAAAAAAACTTTACTAATTGCCATACGTTACAAAGTTTGAATTTATTCAACCTTTTTTTTTGTTCATCTTCTAATAAGATGTCATTTAAGTTATTACTTTATTATTCATTCAACCTTTTTCTTTCTTATTAAATGTATATAGTTGACAAATAAAATCAATTAAATTATTGAAATATTTGTTGTTGTTGTTGTTGTAAGATTTTGTAACCTTTGTATGAATAATGAAATAGTGATTGGGGTAGGGAAGAAAAGGACACACGCATGCAAAATGGAGGCAGACCAAAGGGTAAGAAAAAGCTACTGACGACGCTGCAAAGTTTCACCTTCTCCATTGTTTACTGAAAGGGACCATTGGACCCCAAACACCAAAACTCCAAAACCAAACCAAAGAGAATTTTTATTTTTATTATTGCGAATAAAGAGAATATTTATTTATTTATTAATTTAAGTAACGAAAACTCTCACAAGAGTAAAGAAGCAGAAGAAAGAAGAAGAACAAAACAACAACAACAACAACAACACGCGATAAATTTCAGATCTTTCACTTTTCTCTTTCTCTACGCATCTCTCTTTTTTCTCCCATCATCGTCTAATCGTTGAAGAAGAACCCTTTTCGTTAACTTTATCCTTGCGTGCGTGTGGATTTGGATTCCGATCGTTTCGAGAGAGAGAGAGATCGTTGTCTCATTAAGGTAAATTTCAGAGTTTTGAGCCATGTTTTTGTTTGTCGGTGGTGTACTAATATCACCTGAGAATCGAGGGTTGAGATCTGTATTGTTCTTTAATCGGCATTGCTGCGATTTCCAAAGTTTTATTTAGGTTTTCGAATCAGTGATTTGAGTTGTGAATACAGAGAAAGAAAGATGAATTTTTCATTTTAACGGTTTTCTCTGTTTCTGTCTCATTTAAAGTTTCGAGATTGCATTTATGGCAAAGCTCAAATTTTTACTTTTTTTTTTTTTTTTGGGGGTTAGGAGAAGATAAAGACTTAAATGTAGAGAAATCTAGTGAATAGATTCTAAAGCCCCACTTTTTTAACAGCAGATCTGAAGCTTTTACTTAGTTTCTGCTAATTTTCCGACACTAAAGGTTCAGTTTTTAATTTCTATGTTACTGTTTTTGTTGTTGTAATGGCTAAATCAAATATCTTGTGTGTGTGTGTGTGTGTGTTACTTTAGTGCTTATGTTCACGGGTAATCTCAGCTTTCAAGTTTATGGCCGTGTAAAAGAAATGTTTAATTTAATGCCATCACAAGAAGATTATTTGGCTTCTTGTTTTTTTTTTTTGATTGAGAAAATCCCAAGAAAAGATGATTCTTCATTTAAATTATCTCAAACTTTGAATTAACCGTTGTGTTCTGTTTCTCCAGGCTTTGTTTTCTCTCACAAGTGATGGTTGTATAACTTATATGCATGTCCTCTGAATCCGCTTAGCATCAAGAAGCCTTCTCTCTGAATTGATATGTCAGGTAAAATTTGTTGCTTTATCCTCGATTTAATGTTTGTTGATGAAATAAACAAGGAAAGATCAATCTTTTTTGTTTATTGAAGGTGTTGAAGAAATTGGTAGTCTTGAAGAATTTAGGGAAAGAAGATCAGATTTTGAAATCTCAGAAGATGAAAGACGACGCTCAAAGATTGGGAATTTGAAGAAGAAAGCGATTAATGCTTCAACTAAGTTCACTCATTCGTTGAAGAAAAGAGGGAAAAGGAAAATTGACTATAGGATTCCTTCAGTCTCCATTGAAGATGTAAGAGATGAAAAAGAAGAAAGCGTTGTTCTTGAATTTCGCCGTAAGCTTCTTGATAGAGATTTGTTACCTCCTAGACACGATGAGTACCATACTCTTCTCAGGTTTGTTTGTTACCTTCTTTTTGCAACTACTTAAAATGTGATGTGTTTTCTAATACTGTGCAAGCTGAAAATGTAGATTTTTGAAAGCAAGAGACCTTAACATTGAAAAAACCATCCAAATGTGGGAAGAAATGCTTAGATGGAGAAAAGAGTATGGGACAGATACAATACTAGAGGTAAGGACCTCACTGATCTAAGTTCGAATGATGGATTCAATATCAAGCTCTTATAATTTTGTATATGGATTGGTAGGATTTTGATTTTGAAGAGCTTGAAGAAGTTTTGCAATACTATCCACAAGGCTATCATGGAGTTGACAAGGAAGGAAGACCTGTTTACATTGAAAGACTTGGAAAAGCTCATCCCTCTAAGCTTATGCGTATCACTACCATAGATAGATATTTAAAGTACCATGTGCAAGAGTTTGAGAGAGCTCTCCTTGAGAAATTCCCTGCTTGCTCAATTGCAGCAAAGCGTCGAATCTGTTCCACAACTACAATCCTTGATGTACAAGGACTGGTGAGTATACTTTGAAGCAGAACTTGCTCCTTTTTAAGTGCTTGTTAGATTCTTAGCTGTGAAGTTTGTCATGTTAATTATGACAGGGAATGAAGAACTTTTCACCAACAGCTGCAAATCTTGTGGCTGCTATTTCGAAGATAGACAACAACTACTACCCTGAGGTATACTTGAGTTTCTCAATTTTTAAATCTCATTCCTTATTCTTCACATGTCAAGTCATGATATTATTTTTGCAGACGTTGCACAGAATGTACATTGTAAATGCTGGAACAGGTTTCAAAAAGATGCTTTGGCCAGCTGCTCAGAAGTTTCTTGATGCAAAGACCATTGCAAAGATACATGTACAGGATTTTTCACCTTAGTTTTTTTCTATTTGGTCAACTATTGCCATGTGTACTTATTCTCTTATTATCTCTGTCAATGCAGGTGCTAGAACCTAAATCTTTATCTAAGTTACATGACTTCATTGATTCAAGGTAGCTTTCTTTCTATTTTAAACCGCACCTAAAAAAATTTCAGATATCATGTCTTGCAAATACTTATGAGCTCTTGTGCTTTGTGCTTTTAGTCAATTGCCTGAATTCCTTGGAGGCTCATGCTCTTGCTTTGGTGATGGAGGAGGTTGTCTTCGCTCTAATAAAGGACCCTGGAATGATCCTGAAATAATGAAGGTACAATCTACATCTTCTTATACTCTTCGTCTATTAAGTACATGAAGCTGATTTAGATCTATGCCTTTATTAGCTCATCTACCATGGAGAATCATCACTCTTTAGGCAAATCACCAGGAAGCTGAGTGACCCTCAGAATTCATCCTCCTACATAAGTATACATCCATCAAAGGTAAAATTGTTCTACCAAAGCCAATTTTTCTTTGTTTGTTTTAGAGCTTTTTTTCCGGCATATGTGACAATGCAACTTTGGATTTCAGGCTATGCAAGTTGAGACTTCAGCAGCAGAGTCTGTATCTTCTCCACCTGGAAAAAAGTGCTCAGCCTCTCCTCATGTGAATCCAGCTTATGAGGAAGTGAGTACTAATGCTGGTACATTTTTGTCAGAGAACCACTCTAGTTTCTTAATACTGACTGGAACAATATGGATCTACGCAGGCTAGGGCATCAGATGTTAACGGTTATTATAGTTGCGATGACAAGTTTGCGATACCTGACAAAGCTACTAACGGAAACTCCCATTATCAAATGTTCGAACTCAATCAAACAACTTTAGGCTTAAAATGTGAAACATCTCCACCAGGTTATTATTATACTTTCTTATTCATGCTTTGCTGCTTAAACAATTTCATTACATATAGATTTCTCATCTTTCAAATTTTAGGTGCTTCCATCATCCGTTGGCTTCATGATTTACGTGGAACCATTGACAAGCTTAAAACTGAGAACCTAGCGAAAAGGCTACTTACTCTAATGCTGAAACTAGCTGCGGTTTTCCGATATACCCCGCTTGAGCTTCTGAGAAGCCAGAATGCTGTTAGCCCTTCAAGTCCAACAGAAGATGACTGTAGAAGCAGCCTCATTCAAACTCCTAGAGAGCCTACAATGAAAGACAAGATTCTTCCTTGTTTGGAACGTATTCAGAAACTGGAGAGAAAGTACGAAGACATCCAGAACAAACCTGTTGAAATACCTGTAGAGAAAGAGAGAATGCTGATGGATTCTCTTGACAGAATCAAGTCTGTTGAGTTTGATCTCGACAAAACAAAGAAGGTAAATATACTTTTTTCCTGGATTTTTTTATGACTCACAGAAACTTATAGAGACTCTAAAAAGATTTTTCATTTGGTTGCAGCTTTTACATGCCACGGTGATGAAACAGATGGAAATAACTGAAATGCTGCAAAATATAAGAGAGTCTCAACTTCATGTAAGTATCAATTGCCTCACAGTTGTAGCAAAGAACATTTTTGTGATGAGCTAATTAAACTAACACTCGAGAGATTGTTTCATTTGTTGCAGAGAAGAAGATTGTTCTGCTAAGAAACCATAAGAGAACATCTGAGTTTTGCATAATAAATACAAAGTCTGCACTGCACATACAGAGAGAGAGATAACAGATTCACCGGAAAAAAAAGACATGCTAGTTTCTTCCTTTGTTCTCTAACTTGGATCACAACTTTAAATTTACTTTCCAAATAGGTCCCTCTGCTTCCACTTTTTTTTTCAAGTTATAACCCAAAAAAAAAAGAAGAAGATAGGGACAGAGCATATCTTTGATAATGTAGAGTTTTAATTAAGTATCAAAACCCTTTTTTGTTGTAATCGGTTTAGCTCAAAAAAAAACAAATGAGGTTTTGTAAATATTTTTTTATGGTATTTTGATCATGAGAAAACGTTACCAGTATCTGAAGATTTTATTAGTATAATATTATTAAGAATCTCTTGTATCAAGTTGGATTTTGTAGTTGTTAATGTTAGAGGAGAGTTCAAAATAGTCGAGGTTGCATAATGATGGTGACTCTAACGAAACAAATTTCATTATTGAAGGGTAAAACCGTAAACTAAAGTGTATTAAATGTTTGATTAAAAAAATAAGGGGAATTTTAAATCAGAAAAAATTGAGACCGTCCCTTTCCTTTTCCACTCTGAACGAAGATAAATTTCGCTTTTCTCCTCTCTCTCTCGTCTCCTTCTTCTTCTTCTTCTTCTTCTTCTCCGTTCGTGTTCTCGACTCGCTCCCAATTGATTTTATGCGACCCGAAACTTGATTTAGGATCATCAACTTGTCAATTGGCAGAAGAAGTTGCATCTCCAGGTGAATCTATCTGATCTTTCTTAGGTTTTGTTCGCCTTTGATCTTTATATCTATCAACTTTTAGAATTGTGCTTGTACCTCTAAATTCGAAATTACGATTGTTAGGATTTGTTGCTAATTTCGTTTCTCCCCTCTGCTATTATGTCGGCAATTTTAGGTTTCTGTTGTCCATGTTTTTGTTGCTTTTTCGGCTTCATGAAATTAAACTTTTAAATGTTCCGGATACTGATTATATTGGTTGATTATGCGTTTGAGAAATTGAAATCTAAATTGAACATAAACTTCAGAATATTTGATCTTAGTTTCTAAATATTGTTACTCTCTAAGCGTTTTGTGGTTTTTTGGTATACTTATGTGGTCCTTGGCTTTCATAATTGAGTAATAAAGGTGTTTTTTTTTTTAAATATACGCAGGTGTCTTGTTGATTATCTAGAAATATGTCAAATTATCAAGGACACGATGCTGAGTACATGGAGGATGTAGATGAGGAAATGGAAGAGGTTGATGATGATTTAGATGACGAGTTTCGTGGGGATGACATGAATGCTTCGGATTCCGATGTTGACGAGTTTGACTACTCTGTAAGTATCCTTGTTTATGCTATTCTTAAATGCCTGTGTGAAATAGTATAGCTAATGTCAAATTAGTAATTTCTGCAGTCTCTTACTCTATATTGTGTGGGTTCTTTGGTTTCAGAGTAATAAGATAGCTGATACTTCGGCTGACCAAGCCCGGAAAGGGAAAGACATCCAGGGGATTCCTTGGGATAGGCTTAGCATTACGAGAGAGAAATACAGACAAACTAGACTTGAACAGTATAAAAACTATGAAAATATCCCTAACTCTGGAGAATCCTCAGGGAAAGTAAGTCTTCCATTCTCTGACCCTTAGGTTTTGTTGACAAAATGTATATTGGTTCCAACTGTTACATATCATTCGCTTAATGAATACAGGATTGCATGCCCACACAGAAAGGGGCTGTTTTTTACGATTTCTGGCGGAATTCTCGTTCTATCAAATCAAGTATTCTTCATTTCCAGGTAATTATCATTGAACATTGCTATTTTGTCATTCATTATTCCTTTTGGTAGTTCAGTCCGTATATCATGTGTTTGGGTGATGAGGATGAACGAATTGCTACAACTTTCCGCCTAAGTAAAAGAGATGGATTCGTAGAACGTATGTTCTACTAATAAGTGATTATTAGCGGACATGTAACATAAAGTTGTTTTCTATGTATTTTAGTTGAGGAATTTGGTGTGGGCAACTTCTAAGCACGATGTCTACGTTATGTCACAATTTCTGGTAAGCCACTACTCTACTTTGACATCCGGAAAGCATGAAGTTCTTAATGTTCAAGGTCATGTTTCCCCATCCGAGGTTAGTTACTTTCTTGCAGAATGGCAAAATATTATTATTTAAATACCTAAGTACGTTGCTTATAAGTTTTTGTTTTCCCTGTGTGGGTGCAGAAACATCCTGGAAGTTTGTTGGAGGGATTTACGAAGACTCAAGTGAGTACACTTGCAGTGAGAGATAAATTTTTAGTTGCGGGTGGATTTCAAGGAGAACTTATATGCAAGGTATGCTCTAGAGTTTTTACGAATCGTGGATTTCACACAATAGTTACATGCTATCTAATCAAGGAACTTCATCTGTTTCCACATTGGTTTGGTTCAGCATCTTGATAGACCTGGTGTGAGCTTTTGTTCACGTACAACTTATGATGATAATGCTATTACCAACGCTATTGAGATTTATAACAAACCCAGGTATTTACTTGTCTTTTGCTTGAGGTTGTTTTTGCCAACTTGTGCAACTTACAGCTTATAACTGACCTGTTGGCGTTTGTCTTTCTGTCTGCAGTGGAGCGCTTCATTTTACTGCCTCTAATAATGATTGTGGTGTTAGAGATTTTGATATGGAGAGATACCAGCTTGTTAACCATTTTCGCTTTCCTTGGCCGGTGAATGTAAGTCGCTACTTGTTTCTTGTTTTATTTGTTTTGGCTTTGGTATAAGTCAATCTGTAGCACTTATGGCAGTAAGTTTCAGCTACAATTAAGTTTTGGAATCTAATATTTTCTTCAAAAGTATGAAATTGTAAATGTAGTCGTACTCATGAATCATTTAACAAAAGGGCTTCTTTGTATTTGACAGCACACATCTTTAAGTCCTGATGGTAAATTATTGACGATTGTGGGAGACAGCCAGGAAGGCCTTTTGGTAGATCCCAACACAGGAAAGGTGAATATACGATCTCTGTGTTTTAAGTATCCCTGAATAAGTAATGCTTTTTCCTAACTGAATTTTGAATTTCCGACAGACGCTGGGAACGGTATCAGGACATTTGGACTTTTCGTTTGCATCAGCATGGCACCCAGATGGGTTTACTTTCTCCACAGGCAACCAAGACAAGACCTGCCGGGTTTGGGACATCCGCAACCTGTCTAAATCTGTTGCTGTCTTGAGGGGTAACCTTGGAGCTATCAGATCAATCCGATACACATCCGATGGGAAATACATGGCCATGGCTGAGCCGGCTGATTTTGTCCATGTGTATGATGTCTCAAAGGGCTATGAAACCGAGCAAGAGATCGACTTCTTTGGAGAGATCTCGGGAATATCATTCAGCCCAGACACAGAAGCTCTCTTCATCGGTGTTTGGGACCGCACTTACGGTAGTCTCCTTGAGTATAGCAGGCGCCGTAACTACTCCTACCTTGATTCATTTCTATAATCACCCCGACCGATCAGAAGAGTAAAAGTCTTATAAAGACATATGTGCTTCACTCTCCCATGGCGTTGTTAAACTGAGAAAACATAAACAGAAAAATCCATCTGGAATGATGTAAATGATGTGTTGTGCAATTGTTGTAGGATGTTGTCATAGAGAGTCGATTTAGTTAGTTGATTTTTCTTATATCGAGTGTTGAGGTTTGTGTACAGAAGTGTTTTATGTTCGGTGTGAGTTTGCGTCAAGTCTTTAACTTTTGGTTTAGCTCACTGGCTCGATATTTGGCTATGATCGCTTGTAGGAAACTCAGTTTGAGAGTTTGTTGTATCTGTCGATTGTTCGATCAAAACTAAATAATGTTTTTCTAACATTTTTGTTTCCTTGACTATACTAATTCACTTACGTAACGTAGATTGTGGACTAAATCGAACGAAAAAAAAAGTAAGGACATTTAAGTAAAACCATCTTAAATACAGGGGGTTTGAACGCAATTATTTCATTGAAAATCTCATAATCCACAAAGAACCAACGAGAGCTTGACATGTCATCAACCCGAAATCGTATCCTCACAAACAAAATCTTCTTCTCCTACTCAGAAGCCAAAACAGATCCCTCAGGCTAAGATCATAAATCCAAAACCACTCACTGAAATTTTCTTAGAGAAGAAGAAGAAGAAAATGGCGACAAGTGCATCTGCTTTGCTCTCACCAACAACTTTCTCCGCTGCAATCCCCCAGAAAACTCCCAACTCCATCTCATTCCATGGCCTCCGTCCCCTCCGCCTCGGTGGGTCCTCCTCCGCCTTACCAAGGCTATCAACCACCACCGGAAGAAAACCCTCCTCCGCCGTCGTGAGAGCTGAGCTCAGCCCTTCCATCGTCATAAGCCTTAGCACAGGTCTTTCCCTCTTCCTCGGCCGTTTCGTCTTCTTCAACTTCCAGAGAGAAAACGTAGCGAAGCAAGGCTTACCGACGCAGAACGGAAAAACCCACTTCGAAGCTGGTGATGATCGTGCTAAAGAATACGTCAGCCTTTTGAAATCAAACGATCCAATAGGATTCAACATTGTTGATGTTCTTGCTTGGGGTTCTATTGGACACATCGTTGCTTACTATATCTTGGCTACTTCCAGCAATGGATATGACCCAAGCTTCTTTGGCTGATTCATTCCTATGTCTCTCGTATATGTATATGTTTGACTTGTATTGCAAGCTATCTAATCTATCCTCTGTCTTTGTCTCTTCTTCTTTTGTTGTTGTTGTTGTTGTCTGAGAGTTCTCCCTCAAATTACATTTTCATTTATGCTCAAGATTTTCGATTTATTTTTAAACATCGATTAAACCACTACCCATATTTAAAAGAAAAAAATGTTATGACATGTATTTTTTGTCCCAACCCGTCCTTAAATTTTTGAAATAATAACACTCTTTTGTGAATTCGGTGTTTTTGATAAATATGAATAGTTATCGATAACATTGATTATGGATTTATTGGGATCAACAATGTTAGGAAGAGCTATAACTCAACTCTTGAAGCAGAGAGTTTGGCTTTAATGATTTGCAGAAATAAAATAAGAAAGTAAACAAAAACTCATTTGATGAAAATAGTTGCCAAGATTCTGCATCTACATCTATATGGCCAGTTCTACAACTTATTATTATACTAAAAAAGTATCATAACAGAAATATAAAATTACAGAGAAGAAAACAACAATGGAGAAATACTACTGATCCTCCTCAACACTACTGACTGTCTGACTCGCCACTTCGAGTTCCAACAGTAATGTGGTAGAGCACTCCTTTTACAAAATAACCAAAATGATAAATCCAGCATTAGTGACAAATGATATACTATTATTTGTATATTTAGATATTTTTTTAAAAACCAATTGCTAATTATAATCTTTTATGTCACTTACTTTTGATTTTGTTTTCGTTAGAAAAACTTCATTAACTAAACGAGAGAACCTGTGATTTTAATTTATAAAAATGAAAAAATGTAAAAAGAAAGCTAAAATGAAACATGAGCCGATGTTGAATTAAAGCCCAACAGAATTAACACGAGACCACCGTCTTTAAATTTCACAAGGGTCACTAGATCATAGCTTTTGTGGATGATTCTCATAAAAAATTCAATTTCGTTTTCTTTCTCTAGAGTTTTTCCGAAGGCCATCATCATCATCATGGCCAGTTTTTGTTTGCTTATTTTGTTCTTTTAGTTTCACATGTTTCTTCGGTTTAGGGAGGTGCTTGATTTTTGTTTTCTTCTATTTTAAATCTCCCTTTTCTAGATTTAGAACTTCGATTTGATTTGTGTTTCATAGCAAAATTCAAAAGCCCTCTTTTGTTGCTAGGGTTTATAATTCCAATGTTATGTTTCTCTTAAAAAGAGCTTACATTTGTAGTTACAAATTGGTTTATATCGAATCAAAACCTCTTTTAGAGAATTTGATTTTGGGTTTTAGTTTGTTTAAAAGGTTTTAGTTTTATTGATCGCGAGCTCTGATACCATGTAGAGGTTTTTGATTACTCGTATATTAATAATAAACATGATACAAGTATTTATACACAGTTGATGATATGTTAAAGTATATCCTATAGGATATACCAAAACTATAACAAGATAATATATGAGTATATCCTAACAAAATCTCCTAAAACGTTTTAGCGTCATGCAAGCAGATATTTCCAAACCGTATATATAGTTATTTACATTTAAATATTTTATAATTAATAAAACTTCAAAAAGCAAATAGGAGAAGAAAACCAATAAGAAAACAAAACAAGTGCACATCTTACGGATATTACAGTTTGTCAGATCAAAAAATAACAAAAAAATCAACATAAAGGAAACATGTGAATCAGTTTATAATTTTATATAGTTGTTGAAAATATTCTTTAATGTATTACTTGATATCTGCATGGTTGTTTTTTAAAATTTTGTCTATAAAAGAATCATAATCTATATGAAATACTCCTAATATGGTTTAATAAACAAACAAAAAATTTAAGACCCTATGAATCTACCAAAGAAAATAAAATCAAAATACATTTTACAATTAAAAGAATGTCAAACATTTTAATATTATATTTCCATTCAATTTTATCTAATAAAAACTAATTAGATATGAACCAATTGACATATCACATAATAAATTAGGAATATTATTATTATTAGGAAAAGTAGACCCAAAAAAAAAGAAAAAAACAGACCTAGAAAAAGAAGAAAAAATCTTTATCGTCTCCGTTGAATGCATAAATCCTAAACTCTTTACTTGGCCATTCAGACATTACGCAATTTAAAGAAAATGACAAGATCGAGTTCAAATGCAACGATGATGTCTTTGAGGGAGCTTGGTTCCTTGCCAGGATGAAAAAAGATGATAATCCTGGAAAAGTCAAGGTTCTAGCAGAGCATAGAAGATTGACAGGAGTTGATGGAGAAATTTTATTTAAAAAAGCCAATCGAAACTATATCCGTTTAAGAAGGAGCAAAGATGCAACAAATTTTGTTTATCAAAAAGGTGATGTTGTGGAGTGTATAAGGAATTATCATTGTCAACACCTAAAATAACCCAATATTTTGGAAGCTTTTTTACATCTCATTTGACAAATTTTCCAAGAACATCATCATCATTAAACACCTTGTTTCCTTCCATTCCCCAATAATCATTCATCCAATTAAATTGGTGTCTCATAAGTGATTTATTGAATGATGAATATGTCATTATCTAGTGGAAAATGGGTCATGAAATCGATAATGATTTTTTTGCAGGCAAGGGAAGAGACTCTACAATACAGATACGAAAAGATTAATTGTGCAATAAAGGATAATTAAGAAACCCTTATTCTGATGCATAACTCTGTGCCTGTGAAATCGATCTCTAACATATGTTCCTTTCTGTACAGAGAAAAGGCCTTATCATATAACTTGGGAATTTTTGCCACTGAGGACACTTAGCTAATGAGGAAGATGAAAGTGTATTTGCAACTGGTTGTTAGACCAAGCTAATGACATGATACAGATTATGTGTTGGAACAAAGGTGAATATGTATGATACAAGAACCAAGAGTTGTTGGAACTGAGGTGAGTCTGTCTGCTGAATAGATAGCATAAAAGAAACGTAATTCTGAAAGCAAAATAAGGATGTCACATCTAGAGTTAATGATGTGGATTTGATGTCTTATTGAGAGACATATGGACCTTGAGTCCATGAAAGAAGAAGCCCAACTTCATATGAAAACTTGAAGATTAAGAAGAAATCCAACTTCATATTTGGTCTGGCCTTCTTATTTGGCTATGATCCCCAACCACGGAGGATTATATGGTCTCGCTTCGTCTAGTAGCGGCTCAATGTGTGCTTTACTCTATTTGGCGAAAAAGAAACGCTCACATTTTCACGGCTTCTCAAATTCCGGCTGAGGCACCCATGAGGGTAATTGACAAAGAGATTCACAACACTTGCTTGGCAAGGAGGCTTATCCTTAAGTTCAACTCGGCCCTGCAGCTTTGGTTCAGAGATTCTCTCTCTTTCTAACTATCTTATATATATTTTTCTTCTCTTTTCTGGGTTGCTCATACCGGATGTTCGATGCTGTAAAGATTCAAACTCTTATTACAAAGTAAAGTAATAAAATCAGAAATTATATAAAATAATAGGATAAAAAGTAATTTCCATTACCCAACATTTTACTTCAAAACAATATGTAGTTAGGGATAAGGTTTATTGGTATTCAATGATTAAGTAAAGTTAATAGATTTTTTAGCTAATTCTGTATTTGAAGAAAATATAAATGTAGTCAAGGATAAAATTTATTGGAATTAAATAATTAAGTAAAGTTAATAGATTTTTGTTTGCCTTGTATATAAAATAATTATAAATGTAGTCAAGGATAAGGTTTATTGGTAATTAATAATTGAGTAAAGTTCATAGATTTTTTGCTTTTGTATTTGAATAAATAACTAGGCAAGTCATTAAGTAAGATTTTTATTTCTCAATATATATTACTTAGAGGCCTAGTAAAAGCCAGATAAATATTTTATCAAAGAAAACAAAAGGCCAGATTCGATTTTGTCCTCTCTAAATCGCTTTTTAAATTCATCGTTGGCCTATCACATGGAGATAGAGAGACAAGAGACTAACGAGTCGCAGATCGGGTATTTCTTCTTACCCAAGCAACATGATAATACTGATGTAATCATCATCAGTGATGACGAGGCGGAGGAAGCAACCTTTGAGCCGAAGAAGAAGATGCCGAAGTTAGGGTTTCCGAGGGACAACGTTGACGCTTTTGAGCCGAAGAAGAAGAAGCCGAAGTTAGAGTTTCCGAGGGACAACGTTGACGCCTTTGAGCCGAAGTTAGGGTTTCCGAGGGACAACGTTGACTCCTTTGACGAATTAAGTAAAATGTTCGGGGGGTTACCGGAGTTGCAGGAGGACAATGATGATTTGTGGTTTACTTCTATTTATGATCTTAGCGAGAAGAAGAAGACGGAGGAGGATAAGAAGATGGAGGAGAAGAAGAAGACGGAGGAGGAGAAGAAGAAGGACGACGACAAGAAGAAATATGGACACGTGTCACTTGATGATTTGGGGGTTACGGTGGAAGATCTCAAGAGAATTCCATGGGAAGCGTTTGATCCGACATGGGAGATTAGGTCATGGGCCAGAGATCCATGGCTTGGTGGCTATATGCAAGACATGTTCTCTCCTCCATATTTTTCGGACATTTAATCGCTTCTTTTTAGTCTGTGTTTTGCTGCAATGATTCGTGTGTTTGAAAGTGGTTTGTATCTTTCGTTGTTGTTTTTGTTTTACTCTGGATGCTGGTTTGTGTATATTATTGAATTAATATGAGTTAATTAGTGCAATATCGATGATTCAGTATCATGTTTAGGTATCATACATAAAATGTTTTTTTTCCAATGATGTTTCCATACATAAGAATTCTCCCTCGCTTTGCAAATGTTATCTTTCACCATTACCAAGAGCGGTTTACATAAGACAAGAAAAATAACATATGTGGGTGTTAAAATCCATAAATTATATTTTATAAACGAAAGCTAGATTCTCATGTAAAATAACAAATCTTAATAGCTGAATAAATCAAAAGAGAAATTTTATTGATATGTGATCGTAACTACAAAAGGAAAATGAACAAAAAGTAAATCGAGAACTCGTGCCAAAGGTCATAATATATATTTCTAAGTTAAAAATTAGATGCTTCTTTCTTCACTCTGCATGTCTTAGATAAGATTTTTTGTTCCAACTTCCTCTTTGAATATCGTATGGGATGTGATATAACTCCTTTCAAAATATCATTTGTTTGATTCAACGTCCGTTTGACTTGTTCTTACTTGACGTCCTAGAAAGTGCTTTACGAAGAAAAGAAAAAAAACACAAGTATACACTTGAATTACATTTTCATTTACGCTCAAGATTTTGATTTAATTAGATTATTTATTAAATCGCTACCGATACTATTTTATTTTTTATTCTTTCTGTGTTATGAGTCTTATGACATACATTTTTATGTAAATCTTTCAAATTAACTATTAAGTGACTTCAGAGTTTTTGAAAAAACATTTATAACAAGGAAGCCGTTATGCTTTAAAACATGTTCTCAAATTAATGTCTCAACAATAACGACGTGTGGCACCTTTCTTCCTCGTAAGAATTAATTTCAGTCATTGCATGTCTCATCCTAGTTGGTGTGTTCGTGAAAACATGGATTCTGGACTTACTGAGGATCAATAATGTTATAGCTAGGAAGACCTAACTCAACTCTTGAAGCAGAAACAAAATCATAAATCTTTATCAAAAAAAAAGTATAAAAGAAACAAAAACTTATTTGATGAAAATATTTTCCAAGATTCCTCATCTAAATCGATGGACAGGTCTACAACTTATTAGTAAACAAAAAGTCTCTCAACAGAAAGATAAAATGACAAACAGAGAAGACAACAACAGCATAGAAACACTACTGCCCCCTCGACACTTCTGACTCACCTCTTCAAGTTTCTCCTAGCCTCTGTGAGTTTCAGCAGGAGTAGGAGTAGGGTGGTAAAGAACTCCTTTGAGCTCTTCTGAGCCCAGTTTCATGGTCACGAAATAACCAAGATCGAATTTGGCAGTGATAACCCCATCAACTGTGTAGACATGGTTGCCATTGACATTGTTAAGACCAGCTGCTGGGGCTTGGGAGTAATACATGTTCTCGAGTCCAAGAAGGATTTTTCCATAATGCTTCTTCAAGAGAACTGCTGCATTCGATATTGTAGGACTGAATAGTCGCATCACTTCGCAACACTTCCAATCCCTAACCACCTAAAATGAATAAGGATTCTAAGACATAATTAATTGTATATTATTTAATGAACAAAAAAATTAAGATTTCATGTTTCAATAGAAATATGAACTTAATTGTTGTTATCTTCTGAAGACCACCTCGAGATGTGACCTCGACGTAAAACTGATGTAAGCGTATGCATGTTCCACCCATAATGATAATAGGCTCTCTTCACACAAAAAAAAAAAATATTAGCAATCCATTAAATTAAATCTTCTTCAATAGAATAGATCAATTAAAGCATAAATAATGAACACTATAAACCATGAGAGGATAGAAAGCAATCTCCATATCCCAGCATTTTACTTCAAAGAAATTTGGCCTTAAATCAAGACTGATTATGTTTCTTTGTGATTTTTGGACTACAAGGCTAAGAACATAATAGATCTAATATTCAATAAGCCATATCACACTTTTGATTTCCGCATATTAAAAAGAAAAACAAATCAAGAAAAATATACAATTAACCATTGGCTTAAATCAATCACCCTTACAATATCTAACACAATAAGTCACTTATCACCCAGAGCTCAATTGCATGAATCTATGATTATTGTATAGAAACGTAACACTCACTTCATATATATATATAAGATAAGGAAAAAATAAACTTACTTCACAGTTATGCCCGAAGATCTTTGAAAATCACAGAGCGTATTCCAAAAGAAAGTAGCGTCTTGAACAAGACGCTGGTGAGTAGGCGTACGAGAATGAGAGGATTGGCCGGTGGCGGAAGTAGAGTCATTAGCGGGAAGCATTTGAAACTCCGTCTGCTGGGTCGACAGTTTTTTTGTCTTGTGGTTAATAGTTAACTTCAGATGATTAGCTTAAAGCATTGTGATAGGATATTATTCTATTTATTTTGGTCAACAATGACATGTTATTCTTATCTGTAATTATGGTATACATATTATGTACATGTCATTGTTGACCAACAAAATTGGGCATTTGGTTAAGTTGGTTTATTCAGTTTGGTTTATTCAGTTTTCAGATTTTCCGGTTATAAATTTTGTTGTTGTATTGAACCAAATAAAAGTTTGGTTAGCTTCGGTTAGGAACTCGGTTTTTTTTGTTTGGCTTTTTAGGGTTTTAAATTTGTACGGAAATTAACCAAAATAGGCCAAAATAAAATTAATGGGCTCACTTAATAAATTTACTACATTTACAAAACTAATAATATATGGATCTACTTAAGAAAATAAAGATAATCGGCCCAAAACCACCTAATAAAATAATGGGCCTAATTAATATTTGGGCCGATTTACGAACATATACCCATCTAAATTTAGGGTTTTCAACAGACAAAATTACAACGGCAACAACAACAGTCGATGATCGTTTCTAGCTTGCTCTTAGGCTTGATGTTGATGGACTTAGGCTTGATGTTTACGACATGATGGAATATGAAATGATTGAGTATTGATAGTGAGAAAGATGAGTGCTACCTGCCGCCATCACTTTTAGATCTCGTGGAATGTTGTTGTCAAGCGTTACCATTGATATAGCCCTTGTTGGCTTTACTCTCTTCCAAGCCCCAAACATAAAAAAAGTGTAACATATTGATTTCTTGTCTATGGTGGTGCATAAGAGTGCTTAAAAGATTTGATTTTTTCCTACTAAAGTGCACTTATCTTTTGCTATCATTTGTCCAAAGAGAACTCTTAAGTTAAGTGTCTTGGGAATTGGGCTGGAGTAAACCAGTACTAAGATGGGTGACCTATCGAAAAATCAGTTTTGGTATCATGTGAATGAAGTCAAAACACCGAAAAATGTCACGTGGTAATTTGTAGAGACAATAACAAATTTTTCGACCTCTTGATATAAAACCGTAGACGAGTATGAATCCACATGGCAAGAGAGGGCGTGCATGGGGGCCCATATACGTTGGTGGTCGGGATGTTTCAAGAAGACTTCAATTAAAGAGAAATAGACATCAAAGCGACTAACAAGCATCAAAATTTCACGAAATTTAAGTATTTATGAAGATTTGTACTGTAACATCTCCATGTATACCTTTGCACATCCTCAAGCCAGGTTGCAGCAGTTTTTTAGTCCTAAAAGTTTCAGAAATGAAATCTCAACACTCAAAATAAGATGGAAAAAGAGATTATATACAATATTCTGGCATTTCATGTAAGTGATGAACCATTAGGAAAAAGAAGAAAAAAAATTGCTAGAAACATGGAATATGTTCATATCCAAAAAAAAATGAGTATTTTATTACATTTGTTTTGCCGATTTTTTGTAAAGCACTTCAATGTGTCTTTTGCAAAGGTAGGAGGAAGAGTACCGTTCATGTTGTGTCTCCTTGGAGGATTGGAAAGAGACAAATAAGAAAACATGATTGGTATGTTTCATACCCTCACGCACAAAATACATAAATTGGTTCTTGGAAATAATACACATGCTCGAATTGAAAGGCATTTTCATATATATAATACTTTTTTTAGAGCAAATGCTGCATTTGTTGTTGCTATCCTTAAATTGAATGCTTCAGTCACTTGTCGCATTTACGATCCTTGATCACCTAGAATAAAAAGGATTTTAAAGACATAAATGAGTAATATTTAATGATTGAAAATAGATTCAAAACTTCATGTTCAATGGCAATATGAACTTGTTACCTTATCAAGACCGCCTCGAAATGTGACCTCAACGAAAAGTCAATGCAGATCGGGATTATTTCCGCCCACAATAAGATTTCTTCACAAATGGCAAAATCATAAACATACATTCTATGAAATGAAATCTTCTTCAAGAGAACATATCAACTAAAGCACAAACAAGGGACATATATTACCAAAATAGCATTAAAGCAATTTCCATTTCCCAACATTTTACTTCAAAACAGTACGGCATTAATGGTAACCAAAAAAAAAACATTACTCCATTAAAACCCTAATTGATTTCTGCTTCCATCGCTTGCCAAACAATTATCATCAAACCCTTTATGTGATTGGTTTTACTACGGAATTTGGATGCATGTAATACGTATGGGTCATAAAACAAGAACAAATATAATTTTCCTATGAATAATGAATATTTTAGTTGATATAACTATGCAAGCTAGAGCGAAACATTTGCTTTTTACAACAAATGCTATGGTTATTTATATATTAAAAAAAAAGCTTACTATTGTTTCACAATAATCTCATGATTCAATATATAAATAGAAAAAAACAAGACTAATGGTTTCTATTAATATCGGTGCTGTTTTCCTAACCGAGTTCAAACATGATATGCATGAAATCTTCAGCTCCAATGAAGAAAATTGGAAGCAACAACAACATCTTTTTCTTGTACAAAGAGGTCGTCTGAATTCCGTACAACGGCGTGGGCCAGACAAAGCAAGACGCCTATAACGATGCCAAGAACTAGACTTTGGAAGCAGTCAGCGAACCACAATGCCCAAAGCGAGCCAAGGATCAACCCGAGAGCGATCACACGGTCGCTAATATGTCGACCGCACAAGACCAATGGATGGTCTCGGTAGAGATAGAGGAGTAGCCACATGACAACAAAAGAAGCAACGGTGAGAAGAGCAGTTGGATCATTGACCAATAGGAGTGTGATGGAAACGGCGGTTAGAAGAAAGTAGTTAACCGCGAAGTGGCGGAGGTTGAGTTCAACGCGCGAGACGGCGGATGAGAAAGTGGTTGGACGATCAATGGAACTTAATGCTATAAATTCTGACCACCATGGACGGTAGCTAGAAACAAAAGCTATTAGGTTATGCATTGACATGAAGATGACGTCACCGGCAGAGAGACTTGTCTCCTCCGCCGTGATTGGAAGATTCTCTGCCGGTTCTAACATCGCCGGACGCCACTTTTGAGTTCTTTAGTCAACTAATTTAACCGAAAAAAAAAATTTGGAAGTATAATTACTAATAATTAGCATTTATCAATACAAAATAGTGGTTCCCACGTTGATTAATAACGTTATGGGCTGGGCCAGTTTGAGTAAAGGGCCCAAAATAGTTTGGGTCGGATCCTTAAAAAGGTAGGATTCGGTTGGTTGATTGAGGTTCGTTTAATTTACCATTCTACCCCTCACCTCACCTCACCTCACCTCACCTCCTTCGTCAACCTAATCGTCGATTTCAGATGAAATTCGTAGAAGCATAGATTCCGATTTGCTTAATTTCTGATAGTTTGATGGGTTTTTGCGATTTCCGAGGCTCGCGGTGGTGAGTGGCAGAGATGATTGAGAGCTATCAATGTTGGATTGAGCTCAAACATGAACTCTGTAATTCACTCAGGAAAAAGCGTTGTTTTCCGTAAAGCTTTTCGCTTTCTCTTCACATCGAGGAGATTCTGCGATAGTAATAGCATTGGTGGTGATGAAACAGAAGATCCTTTGAAGATAACATGGGAATCTTCAGAGATGGATTGTGGATTGGAAGAAGAAGATGGTGAGAAAATCTCTGTTAGAAGAAGGTTTTTAGAGAATTCTAAGATCGGTGCGTCTCGAGTTCTCGATACTTTACAACAAGATTGTCCAGGGTTCAATACGAAATCAGCTTTAGATGATTTGAATGTTACAATCTCTGGACTATTAGTAAGAGAGGTTCTCGTTGGGATTTTAAGAACACTTAGCTTTGATAATAAGTCCAGGTGTGCTAAGCTAGCTTACAAGTTCTTTGTATGGTGTGGTGAACAAGAGTGTTTTAGGCACACAGCGAATTGTTATCATTTACTTATGAAGATATTTGCAGAGTGTGGTGAGTATAAAGCAATGTGTAGACTTATTGATGAGATGATCAAAGATGGTTATCCAACTACAGCAAGAACGTTTAATCTCTTGATATGTACTTGTGGTGAAGCTGGCCTTGCTAGAGAAGTTGTGGAGCAGTTTATCAAATCGAAAACATTCAATTACCGACCTTTTAAACACTCGTACAATGCGATTCTGCATTCTTTGTTAGGGGTGAAGCAGTACAAGCTGATTGATTGGGTTTATGAGCAGATGTTAGAAGACGGGTTTTCGCCTGATGTTTTGACTTATAACATTGTGATGTTTGCAAACTTTAGGTTCGGGAAAATAGATAAGCTTTATAGATTGCTTGATGAGATGGTTAAAGATGGGTTTTCACCTGATTTATATACATACAACATCCTCCTTCACCATCTAGCAACAGGAAACAAGCCTCTCGCCGCTCTTAACCTTCTGAATTATATGAAGGAAGTAGGAATAGAGCCTGGTGTGATCCATTTCACTACTCTGATAGATGGGTTGAGCCGAGCTGGGAAGTTGGAAGCTTGCAAATACTTTATGGACGAAATGGTGAAAGTTGGGTGCACGCCAGATGTTGTTTGTTACACTGTTATGATTACAGGATATATTTCAGGTGGGGAGCTTGAGAAAGCTGAGGAAATGTTCAAAGAGATGACGGTAAAAGGGCAACTCCCGAATGTTTTCACATACACTTCGATGATCCGCGGGTTTTGTATGGCGGGGAAATTCAAAGAGGCGTGTTTGTTGCTCAAGGAAATGGAGTCGAGAGGGTGTAACCCTAATTTTGTGGTGTATAGTACACTGGTGAACAATCTAAGAAACGCTGGGAAGCTTTTAGAGGCTCATGAGGTAGTCAAGGACATGGTGGAGAAAGGGCATTATGTTCATCTTATTTCAAAGTTGAAAAAATATAGAAGATCTTAGTCTTTTTCTTAGTTTTTGTTTCTCAAGGCAATTTTGTTGTATCGGTTAAAATATTATAATAGTTGTTCTCACTTCTCATGTTCCTCTCTCAAACATGTTTTAGCACAGTGTTCTTAGACATTGTTTCCACTTTCCAGTGACTGAAATAACCAACAAAAAAAAACTAAAATAAATCGTCGACAGCAGGGTTCGAACCTGCGCGGGCGAAGCCCAATAGATTTCAAGTCTATCTCCTTAACCACTCGGACATATCGACTTATTGATCATTTCTGAACCAAATATATTATATATTCGTAAACGTTTGAACGCAGCCCAATAAAGGCCCATAAATGGTGGCTTGAATCTTCTAGTTCACACTGAAGGTTCTTTACGACTTCTGCCGCGTGTTTCATTGCCGAGACGGTAAAAACTCTCGGAATCTGAATCCGATCAAATCTGAAAAGCACCGGCGAAGCATATCTGAGGGACAGATTTAGATTTCATTCCGGAGAACAAAATTGAAGCCTGTCACGGCGTAGGGATGATGTATTGTTAACGGAGGATTAGAAGCAGATATGTCATCGGGAGGAGCCGGAGAGTACAACGAAGACAGACATCTATTGCGATCTACCGACGGAGATGAAAGCGGCATTGGCGGAGGAGATATTGATCTCGATGTTGAATCTCAGTCTCCGGCTGTTAGAAGTGGAGCCGGAGGAGTTAGAGATCTATTCAAGCATTTGGATCGGAGATTTTCTCTTTCCGGACGTCGTTTAAGCTTTAAACGGATGGAGAATATTAGAGTCGATAGAGAGCGTCACCATCCTTCTTCTTCTTCGTTTTCAGGTGGAGAAGAAGATGGTGGTGGTATCAGTAATTTACATAACGGCGAGGATGAGTATGGATTTGATGAAGAAGTGCTCGGAGATAGTGCTCCACCTGAATGGGCTCTGCTTCTCATCGGATGTCTTATCGGTGTTGCCGCTGGAATTTGTGTCGCCGGCTTCAATAAAGGGGTACGATCATACATCAGATCTCGATCTAATCTATATTGAACATCCAGATCCTGCTAATTTTGATTTGCGTTATACAATTTGACTACTGATTCAACAGAGTAGTGTTTTTGTCTAGGTTCATGTCATTCATGAGTGGGCATGGGCTGGTACTCCCAACGAAGGTGCTGCATGGCTTCGTCTACAGAGATTAGCCGATACTTGGCATCGGATTCTTCTAATTCCAGTCACTGGGGGTGTTATAGTAGGAATGATGCATGGTTTGCTTGAGATCTTAGACCAAATTAGGCAATCAACTTCTTCTCAAAGACAAGGAGTTGATTTTCTTGCTGGTATATTTCCAGTGATTAAAGCCATCCAAGCTGCTGTGACCCTTGGTACAGGATGTTCACTCGGTCCTGAGGGACCTAGCGTCGACATTGGAAAGTCCTGTGCCAATGGTTTTGCACTCATGATGGAAAACAACAGAGAAAGGAGAATTGCTCTCACTGCAGCTGGTGCGGCTTCTGGGATTGCATCAGGTATAATCTACACTCTAGTATATTGCTATTTAACATTAGCTTTAACCTGGTGAATTTGATATTTTGGCTTATGCTAGCTTTTTTCGTTCTTTTTTTGCTTACTTTCTTGGTCCCAGGACTGTGTATGTGCTATATACCCTACAAATGTGCCTATGGATCTTAGGTTCTAGTACTAGATAAATCATTATTGCTGGTAATGATTACTGAAAAATAGTTTACTTATGGCTATTTTGAAGTATAATTGGTGGGTAATGGTGTTTCTTACTGAAGATGAGAGCACTGAGATAGGCACTAGATTTCTTTGTTTTTCCCAAGCAGGAAATCAGTTTGCCGCACTTTGGCTTGTTCATGGTTATAAATCTGATATTACTTGATCTTTGTTTCTTGTTACAGGTTTCAATGCAGCAGTGGCGGGTTGTTTCTTTGCTATTGAGACTGTTTTAAGACCTCTACGTGCCGAGAATTCTCCTCCATTTACCACTGCAATGATAATATTGGCTTCTGTTATATCATCGACTGTGTCAAATGCGTTACTTGGGACTCAATCAGCTTTCACAGTCCCCTCATATGACCTGAAGTCTGCTGCAGGTATGGTTCTTTTAACTTTAAGGTTAACTACAAACCTTTTAGTTATTCTTTTTTTTGGAGAATATGATTTAGTGTCCAGCTGGATAGGTGATATATTATAAAGTATCTTGGTATCTTTAAATAACAAAGACCGATACTTATTTGCTTCAACGAGTGTGTTTACAAGTTTTCGAACATGTTTTCACTTGTCTCCAGAGCTGCCTCTATACCTGATATTAGGCATGCTGTGCGGTGCTGTCAGCGTTGTTTTTTCTTGGCTCGTCACATGGTTTACCAAGTCATTCGACTTCATCAAAGAAAAATTTGGTCTTCCTACTATTGTGTGCCCTGCACTAGGTGGCTTAGGAGCTGGCATAATTGCTCTCAAGTACCCTGGAATTTTGTATTGGGGGTTTACAAATGTTGAGGAAATCCTGCATACTGGAAAGAGTGCTTCAGCTCCTGGAATATGGTTATTAGCTCAGTTAGCCGCAGCCAAAGTCGTGGCTACAGCTCTTTGCAAAGGCTCTGGGCTTGTAGGCGGTCTATATGCACCAAGTTTGATGATTGGTGCGGCTGTTGGTGCTGTGTTTGGGGGTTCGGCTGCTGAGATTATTAACAGAGCTATTCCTGGTAATGCTGCTGTGGCTCAACCACAAGCTTACGCTCTGGTATTGTATTTCCCTTTTTCGCAGGCCCTTGCTTCAATGCTTTTTTTTTTTTTTTTCAATACCGTCCAATTTGGTTGTTATGAACTCTGACTCATCAAGGTGCCCTCGTTTTATGTGGTGCAGGTTGGAATGGCTGCGACACTAGCTTCCATGTGCTCTGTTCCCTTAACATCAGTGTTACTGCTGTTTGAGCTGACTAAGGATTATAGAATTTTGCTTCCCCTCATGGTAAAATATTCTCTTTCCCCTTCAGTTTCGATGGTGCTTATCATGTTAATACGTTTAAGAGAGGGCGGGATTTATAAAATATTCCCGAGTTTGCCTGTTTAACAAATTGAGCAGTAAAGCCCTTGTTGAAACTATGAAATGTGTTATGCTTTTAACCAGAGGTCCAGAGCTAGTTTTTACGTAGATAAAAACATTGTTTTTCTACTTGACATGCTGCGTTCTGGTTAGTATTTGATCAAGTTGTTCTTGATCTGATCTCTCTGTCAATTTTTCTATTAACTAGGGAGCAGTTGGATTAGCAATATGGGTTCCCTCTGTAGCAAACCAAGGGAAAGAGAGTGATTCGTCTGATGGTCGTAACACAGGAAGAGGATACTCTTCCCTTTCACCTTCAGAGCGTAAAACTGATGGCTCCTGGAGACGCACGGATAATGCTGACTCCCTTGAGCTTACCGTCATAGAGAATCCTGACCATAAATCCTCTTTGGATGAAGAAACTATTTTGGAAGAGTTAAAGGTTTTGCGGGTTATGTCAAAGAACTACGTGAAAGTTTCTCTGGGAACAACTCTAAAAGAAGCAAGAAACATCCTTAAAGACAGCCGTCAAAACTGCCTTATGGTGGTCGATGACGATGATTGTCTTGCCGGAATCCTAACACTAGGCGACATCAGAAGATACAATAACGTCTCTACAATCTTAGATGTAAGTAGTGAAATAAAACAAACTCCCTCAGTCTCATCACAATTGCAGTCAAATTTAACTAACTCTTTTGTCTCTTGCAGGAGAATACATGTCCGGTCTCTTCTGTGTGTACTAAGAAAATAAGCTACAGAGGTCAAGAACGCGGTTTGCTTACGTGTTATCCGGACGCGACGGTTGGTGTCGCCAAAGAGTTGATGGAGGCAAGAGGTGTGAAGCAATTACCAGTCGTTAAACGAGGTGAAGTCATTCATAAAGAGAAAAGAAGAAAACTGATTGGTCTTCTTCATTATGACTCTATCTGGACTTTTCTCAGGTAAAAAATCTGAGTTTTACTTAACCCAAATCGAAATTTACCAAATCTGAAGTTAACTTTTTTGGGTTTTTTTTTATAATGCAGAGATGAAATGAGTCGTAGGAGATCGATCAGTGACCGGAGAAAAGACAAAGAGGTTGGTGCAAATGGGCATTGATTGGGTTTGTGCCCATTTGGTATAGCTTTTTTTTTCTTTTTAATTTTTGATTTACAATTGATTAGAACGGATATCGTATAATAATATTATTAGTTCTGGAAATATTGTTCTCACAAAAGTAACACTCATATCATATAATCAAAAGAAATCTTAGTGAAAAGAGCTACATTTATTGTACAATTCAGAATTGACAGTATTATGGATATGTTTATTGAAATTTGATGTATAATTTTGAAATTTCTACGTTTATGAGGATTTTTGTCGCATTTGTCACCTTTACATTGATTTAATAATATGGTCATGTTCCTACCCAAAAATAATAATATGGTCATGTTTGAAAATTTTCATTAAATTGCTTTTCTTTTGCATGAATGTGATGTACAACTGTTAACTTAAAGTTGGGATTACATATCTTTGAAATGTTCATCTTGATGAAAATATCGTAAACAGAAGATCCACAAAGATAAGTGTAATGACTGATGATGGACCCATGATTTACACTGAAAAAAGCTTTTACAGTTAAATAGTTAAAGAAATGGCAAAATTAATAAACAGTTGACTAATTGATTGGAATGTGATTGAATTTTTTGGTCATATATTGGTAAGTGGGTGACGAATGATAAATTTAAAATGCTTAGCTTTTTCTTCATTATTAGGTCGGTCCTTAATGTCAAACAAAATTATCTAAACAAAATATGGGTTTCAATATTCTGATTAATACTTTATCAAGAAAAATCTGATTAATAAACCAGAATTAAAGTCTAACTTCTTCAAATCTTTTACTCTAAACAGCTAAATATAAAAGGGTAGCTAAAAACTAGAAAATCAATTTTACTACTACTAAAAAAAAAAAAAGTATTCAAGTGGTTATCTCTCAAATCAGTTTCAACCAAACTCGATAAATCATTTTCGTTACGTAAACTTTGTATTTGAGAGCTTGAAAGATGTCAAAAGACATGCATGAACTATTTCGTCAGTTTCCTTTTACCTAATAAATGATACGTTGGACCATTAAAATGTCTTTTTCCACTTTTTTTTTCTTTTTTTACAAGTTATCTTTAAAGCGCATATCATTAAACCAATCAAAATTTGCCATATAAAATTTTCTTAAAACTTTTATCACATAAATATTTATTATAAATTTGAATTCACTAAAAATATCAAAACACAAAAACTGATAAAAATAACTTCAACAATAACTTCTTTTATCTTATTAATTTTTTTTATTTTCTATATATATTTATTCAAAAGTTATTTTAAAACATTTAAATTCTCTTGCTCCACTGACACCACTCAGCATATTTTTATCACCATATTTTTAGGTTTTCAAAATTGTTTAATCGTCTTCCTTAACATATTTATAATTCCTAACAATTTAAAACATTTTTTTTTTGCTTTTAGAAATTTTAAATCCATAAAATCTTTCTAATTTCTCATGCTTTGCTATGGAGTGTCACTTACCTTTTCAGAAAATCTGAAAGGTAATTAGACTGTCCCAAATTTTAATGTGATATCCACTTACTTTATTTTTCTGAAACTCTATTTTAGATAATTGATTTTCAAAGTTATATTTGTTTGAATTATTTAAATTTGTATTCTCTCTCAACCTGCAACAAATGAAGATGATTGAAAATTGGAATCAAAATATATTTATACCTTCAACAATATTATTATCCATGTGAATCTTTAACTTTTGTTTGTTATAAGTTTCTTTTTCTTTCTATAATTCTTTGTTTAATTTTAAAAATATTTTACATAATCTTTTTATGGTGCATTTTTTTATCATTTTTATATAAATAAATTATAATATTTAGAATATATTTCCTCCAATTAATTCAGTTCTGATCTAATTTGTTGTTATTTAATTATGTACATAAATATAAAAATATTTTTAACATTAATTTTGTTTATTTATTAAATTTTATTTTTGATCTAGACGTAATCCAAACTCTATATAAAAATAAACTTGTACGTATGAACAGCTGATTGTAATTTGGAAAAATAAGTCCAATAATTCTGGACTGATTAGGATTTGGGTCATCATTAGGAAAATAGTCGTTGTCATTAAGTCTTCATCATTCACCTTTCATTACAAAAAAAAAACAAATTGTAGTAATTGAAGTAATTCAAACTAATTGTCGTAAATGGAGTATGTCACAGATGACAGATTTATGATTGTTTTACCTAAAAAAATTATGTGACTGCAATGTTTTTTTTTTTTCTTTTGAACACAATACATCATTTTTAGTCCGTGAATAATTTAATATCACACTATATAATACAGTAATATAAATAAAAATACTTAGTGGGCATGGGAGAATCTTTGCCACAAAATATGCGCTCGTGCGGAAGAGGATACTGACAAAATCGGTACTCGGTTCAACCCTATGACCCACGCGCGTCGAAACAGTTTCCGGCTTTTCATAAACCCCCTTCTTTTTAAATTATCTTATTATCTAACCTATTAATAGTAAATTGATTTCCTAGGACCCTTGTCTTTTTCTCATCCTATTTTTAGTTTCAAAATTTGGACCCTATTGTCATTTACGTAGGAACATAACACGACTACACAAGCTAAATAATTTTAATGTTATACTTATTCTATGTGTATAAACAAACTATGTTATATGTTAAACTTCGAGAGTTTTGTTTGTTCTAACTATTATCTTATCTGTATAGCTCAATTTAATTTACATGTGAATGTCACAGACTTTTGAAACTAGTGTTCTATTTAATATTTATTCTATATATGTAATCATATTCAAGGCCGGTCTAACGAAAATAGAGATCTAAAGCAAACAAATACTGTATATATTTTGTGGCTCTTTTATATTTATTATTTAATTTTTTTAAAAATATAACTTTGAAATTGTATGAATATTCTATAAAACAATAAGTATTTAGTTAAAAAACTAAAATTCTAACCTTTACGATATACACATTATGATAAAAGTATATTTTGATGATCTAAAAAATATTATATGATGATTCTAAACTGTGTTAAATTTATATTATATGATAAAGTTAACTGTGTAGGTTGCAAAACGTTACTCCATAAATAAAGGCAAAACTCGGGCCACAAAACTAATACTCCATAGAAAAGAAACGATGACCGAAGGCAAATTAAGAACCATATTTTAAAATTCTTTTTAATTTTAATAAGCTAAGTGCTCCGTGCCGTGTAGGATTAGAAAGTTGCATAAATGCGTAGAAACATACGAGAACTCAGGGAAAAAGTAGGCCTTTATCGTAATTATCGTCAATTTTATCATATTTAATTTTTCTTTATATAGATTAGGGATTACTATTTATATCGGAACGAGAGACCTATATGTATACGTGCCGGGTCACTCATCTAACCCCAAAAAAAGTAAGATGTTTGACTAAAAATCCCATTAGAGATTTGTTACCAACGGACAAAAGAGAAAAGAAAAACAGCTGATGTTATTTACAGACTACAGTAGTTGAAGTTTGTATATTTTTCATACTAAAATGTAATAAATCCAAAATATCTCGATTTTTGGTAGTGCAATATATACTAAAAATCATTTAATTTGGAGGTAACTCATTGTTTTGTACTAGTAGAAATGAAAAATGAGTTAAATCAACTCATATAATTTCACTAGTGAAACATTCATTCTTAAATTATAGGAAGAAAATGAATGATTAGATAGAGATTATAAAGAGAAAATTAATCTTTGTTATCATGATTATGTTTTCTCTTCTTTTTCTGTAAGATTATATGTCTTGCTTTTCCTTTTCTTGCCTTCTTCTTTTCCTCTTTGCCCATATTTTTTTCTTATTATTAAAACTTTGTTCTCTTGTTGCTTTTGCAATTTCCTCGCAAAGAAAAATATATTGAAAATAACAAAAGAAATCATATACTTTTATAATTTGACCTTTTGATATTTCTTTCCGAACAGAGACTAATAAACCATTAGCTCCTCAATTACGCAAAAGATAAAAGAAAGAGAGAATTTTGTTTTTCCGGGAGGATTCTTGATTCTCCGGGAAAATTTATACTTTTTCTTTCTCTTTTGTAGGTGATGGTCGTGCTAAAAAAGTTTCCTCTCTATGTAAGTACTTCTTTCTCATCTACGGAATCTTAAAACATCTGATTTTGGGAAAAAAAATAAAAAAATCTAAAACTTTGGTTGTTTTGAATCCGACCATCTCTGCAACATCGTACTTGAACAGAAACAGTATCTAAAAACTCTGTCTTTGTCTCTCTCTATCTCTTTCTTCTTCCGTCAACGTTACAGTCTTCTCAGTCAAACTTAGTTTCTACTCTTTGATTCTTCCTCTACGTCTTCTTCTTCTTCAACAAGGTTTCATATTTAGATCGAAAGAGATTGTTTCTTTGTTCTTACTATTCTAAAAGCTTACTCTGTTTTTTTTGTTTTGTTCTTTGAATTTTTTTTCAGAGGAGTTAAGCACAGTGGAGATTAGCTTTTGAGCTTTGAGTTTCAACCTCTTCAAGGCATTTAATCGAACACTTGGTGGGCCAATGAAGCAAAAATGGCTATTAGTGTTGATACTCTGTTTCTTCACGACTTCTCTTGTGATGTGTATTCATGGAAAAAGGCTAATCACCGACGACTTGAACGAAACTGCTCTGTTAATGGCGTTCAAGCAAATCTCTGTAAAATCTGATCCTAATTACGTTCTTGGTAACTGGAAATACGGGTCGGGTCGTGAATCATGTTCTTGGCGAGGCGTTTCTTGCTCTCTCGATGGACGAATCATTGGATTAGACCTCCGTAACGGTGGACTGACGGGAACTCTAAACCTAGTTAACCTCACGGCGTTACCTAATCTCCAGAGTCTTTACCTGCAAGGAAATGATTTCTCTTCTTCTTCTTCTAAAGATTCTTCTGGCTCTGATTCTTCTGGTTGTTATCTTCAAGCTCTGGATTTGTCTTCGAACTCGATTTCAGACTACTCAATGGTGGATTACGTTTTCTCGAGGTGTTTGAATCTGGTTTCGGTGAATTTCTCAAACAACAAACTCGTCGGAAAATTAGGTTTTGCTCCGTCGTCTAAGAGCTTGACGACTGTTGACCTCTCATACAATATCTTATCGGAAGAAATCCCGGAGAATTTTATCGCTGATTTTTCGGCGTCGTTGAAATACCTCGATCTGAGTCACAACAACTTTTCCGGCGATTTCTCCGATTTAAGCTTCGGAATTTGTGGGAATCTCAGCTTCCTCAGTCTATCAAAGAACAATATCTCCGGCGATAAATTCCCAATCACTCTATCTAACTGCAAATTCCTCGAGACGTTAAACATCTCACGGAACAACCTCGCCGGAAAAATCCCCGGCGGAGTATATTGGGGAAGTTTCCAGAATCTGAAACAGCTCTCTCTATCTCACAACCGTTTCTCCGGCGAAATCCCACCGGAGCTTTCTCTACTCTGCAAAACACTAAAGATCCTCGATCTCTCCGGAAACACTCTCACCGGCGAGCTCCCTCAACAATTCACCGCCTGCGTCGCGTTACAAAACCTTAACCTCGGAAACAACTTCTTCTCCGGCGATTTCTTAACCACCGTCGTGAGTAAAATCACCGGAGTCACATATCTCTACGTCGCTTACAACAACATCTCAGGCTCTGTTCCAATATCTCTCAACAACTGTACAAACCTGCGTGTTCTTGATCTAAGCTCAAATAGTTTCACCGGAAACGTACCGTCTGGTTTATGCTCTCTCCAAAGCTCGCCGGTTCTTGAAAAGATTCTCATAGCTAACAATTATCTCTCAGGAACAGTTCCTATGGAGCTTGGTAAATGCAAGAGCTTGAAGACGATTGATCTCAGCTTCAATGCTCTCACTGGTCCGATTCCAAAGGAGATATGGAATTTACCGAATCTTTCGGATTTAGTTATGTGGGCTAACAATCTCACTGGAACTATACCAGAAGGTGTTTGTGTTAAAGGAGGAAACTTGGAAACTCTCATCCTCAACAACAATCTCTTAACCGGTTCAATCCCTGAGTCGATCTCAAAATGTACCAACATGATTTGGATCTCTCTTTCAAGTAACCGTCTCACCGGGAAAATCCCTAACGGAATTGGTGATCTTTCCAAGTTAGCTATCTTGCAGCTTGGGAACAATTCTTTATCCGGGAACGTTCCACGTCAGCTTGGGAACTGTAAGAGTCTAATCTGGCTTGATCTGAATAGTAACAATCTAGACGGAGACCTCCCGGTTGAGCTAGCTAACCAGGCCGGTTTAGTAATCCCCGGGAGCGTTTCAGGTAAACAGTTTGCGTTTGTGAGGAACGAAGGTGGTACAGACTGTAGAGGTGCAGGTGGATTAGTAGAGTTTGAAGGTATTCGTGCAGAACGGTTAGAGCGGTTTCCAATGGTTCATTCGTGTCCCGCGACACGGATATACTCAGGCATGGCAATGTACACTTTCTTAACTAACGGAAGCATGATCTACTTTGATATCTCATACAACTCGGTTTCCGGTTTTATACCTCCTGGTTATGGTAACATGGGGTATCTCCAGGTCTTGAATCTTGGACATAACCGGATAACCGGAACTATACCGGACAGTCTTGGAGGGTTGAAAGCTATTGGTGTTCTTGATCTATCACACAACAATCTTCAAGGGTACTTACCTGGATCTCTCGGTTCGCTTTCTTTCCTTAGTGACCTTGATGTCTCTAACAACAACCTCACCGGTCCAATCCCATTTGGAGGTCAGCTTACAACGTTCCCTGTTTCAAGATATGCAAACAACTCTGGTCTCTGTGGTGTTCCTTTGCGTCCTTGTGGCTCAGCTTCTAGACGGCCTATTACTTCCCACATCCATGCCAAGAAACAAACTCTTGCAACCGCTGTGATCGCTGGAATCGCGTTTTCTTTCATGTGTTTGGTGATGCTAATCATGGCGCTTTACAAGGTGAGGAAAGTTCAGAAAAAGGAACAGAAGAGGGAGAAGTACATTGATAGCCTTCCAACTTCTGGAAGTTGTAGCTGGAAGCTCTCTAGTGTTCCTGAACCGCTTAGTATCAATGTTGCTACGTTTGAGAAACCGTTGAGAAAGCTTACTTTTGCGCATCTTCTTGAAGCTACAAATGGGTTTAGTGCAGAGACTATGATTGGATCTGGTGGGTTTGGAGAAGTCTACAAGGCTCAGCTCAGAGACGGATCTGTTGTAGCGATCAAGAAGTTGATTCGAATCACGGGACAAGGGGATAGAGAGTTCATGGCTGAGATGGAAACAATAGGAAAAATAAAACACAGAAACCTTGTTCCTCTTCTTGGATATTGCAAGGTTGGTGAAGAGAGGCTTCTTGTATATGAATACATGAAATGGGGAAGCTTAGAAACTGTTCTTCACGAGAAATCATCGAGAAAAGGCGGAATCTTTCTGAACTGGACCGCGAGGAAAAAGATCGCGATTGGAGCTGCAAGAGGGATAGCGTTTCTGCATCATAGCTGCATTCCTCACATAATCCATAGAGATATGAAATCGAGCAATGTTCTTCTAGATGAAGATTTCGAAGCACGTGTCTCGGATTTCGGAATGGCGAGGCTGGTCAGTGCTCTAGACACGCATCTAAGCGTGAGCACACTCGCAGGTACTCCAGGATATGTTCCACCGGAATATTACCAGAGTTTTCGATGTACAGCCAAAGGAGATGTTTACAGCTACGGAGTTATACTTCTTGAGCTTCTGTCTGGTAAGAAACCAATCGATCCAGGGGAGTTTGGAGAAGACAATAACCTCGTAGGGTGGGCGAAACAGCTTTATAGAGAGAAAAGAGGAGCTGAGATTCTTGATCCAGAGCTTGTAACAGAGAAATCAGGTGATGTTGAGCTGTTTCATTATTTGAAGATTGCATCTCAATGCTTGGATGATCGACCGTTTAAGCGGCCAACAATGATTCAAGTGATGGCTATGTTCAAAGAGCTTAAGGCTGATACAGAGGAGGAAGACGAGAGTCTCGATGAGTTTTCGCTTAAGGAAACTCCATTGATGGAAGAATCAAGAGATAAGGAGCCTTAATGCTTTCTTGCTGCAAATTTTGGTGTCAGTGTTGTAGATAACAGACGAAGCTTGGTTTGGCTTGGAGGGTTTTGTCGTTGGTTAACTTGTCAAACACGGTAAGAGAATTTCGTCTATGTAAACGTTTGTAAGTTCCCATTTAAAAAATTTCTCGATCATGGAGTTTTATTTCCCGGAACTAAATTCTATTAGAGTTGGCTCATTTAGAAGAAGTTGATACCTTGTTTCGCTTTATCTGTCGGTTCCTTGTACATTGATTTTTTTAGCATGATTTCTACACTATTATTTTAACTAATCTCAGGCATTGTACTCTACGGCAAAGGAGCGTATAACATATACATGTATAGCATATATAGGAATATTGTTTATGAAATATACCTTCACATGATATATTTCAATCAATCCAGAGATCAAACCGGATGATTTTTCGGATTATTGGGTAATTGGCCGAATCGGACCGACCGTCGGATCAATAAAAAATTAATAAATATAATATAATATATAAATTTTTAATAAACAAAAAATATAACAATATTGATTATAAGATAAAAGCCATAAAATATTGAAAATATTTTATTATTATAAAATATGAAATGTTAATAAAGATTAAAATAAAGACAAAAAAATGAATAAAACATAAATAATTAATTTGTTGTGTTTGAGTCAGAAAAAACTATAAAAAGTAGTTGAATATACTGTAAAAAATTATTTTATTTTCAAAACTCAAATATTTTATTTGTATCAAAAGTGTTCAAAAATAAAACAAAATAAAATTTAAAAATTTATCTTGATCTGTAATCCGGTGGACTGGTCGAACCGGCCAGGTGACGGGTTAATAACAAGGTTTTTTAGCTTTTTTGAATTTTAAATCATAGCATTTTAGTATGAAACCTAAACCGAAAGAGTACCTGGATCTCGGTTCAACCGATCTGACCGGCCGGGTCGATCTGGATATGAAAACATTGATATATTTACATTACTGTAAACATATGAGAATTATCAAAGCATTTATTTAAATATATTACCTACATTCACATGATTTAATTACATTACTGTATGTGTGTATAATAAAGTCGCATGAAAAAATCTAATATTTTGTCAATAAAATACAAGCTGATATTTTAATTATCAAAGCATAGTAATTTATATGATTGAACTTATTACTTGAACACAAATAAACTAAATACTAAAAGCATTTTCAACCCTACTCTATTTCTCCTTCTAAATTTTATTATAGAGTAAAATCTCCTCCAACCCTATTCTATATCCAATTCTAAAATAGAGTTATGAAAATATTATTTTATATTTGAAATAATACTATTCATTACTCTATTATAGAATGAAACTTTTTTATTTATAAAACAGTCCTTAATTTTATATGTTTTTATTTACTTAAATAATATTATTCAATAATTATTTTGTTATATATTTTGTTTTTATGATTTGTTTATATTAGCTTATAAACAAAACAAGTAAATAATATTAGCCAATTTCACATTTTGAAATGCATTAGTTAATCATTTTTATGAGAAACACTTGTGATTGTGCTTAAAATCTATTATATTTTGTTGTGCTTGTTATTTTTCTATATGTTGTGTAAGTAATTTTGTCTATGTGATAAATTTTTCATTGCAAAAATATCATAATTTTATTATAATTTTGATTTAAAATAAAATAAGTGAATAAAATTTAGAATTTGGACAAATATTGGATGGTTTTAAAAATAATAATTAAGTAGATAAATAATATACTTGAAATATTCATTTTTAGAGTAAAAAAATAGAGGAATGGGTTACAGCAAAACTCAACTCTATTTTAGTGTTCTTCTATTTAAGAGTAGAAAATAAGAAAATGGGTTGGAGATGTTCTAACCTACTGAGAATGGGCATATATCTCGGTTTTGAAAAATTTCAGGTTCCATTTAAAGATAAGACAGAACAATGATGAGTTGTATGGAAAATTCATGAAACAGGTTTCAAAATAGTCTAAATTTTTATAATTTTATTAAATTTAATAAAATTTACATGCTAAACCACAAAATTTGGATGATAAACATTAATTTATGAACCCTAAAAGCTATATATTACACTCTAAACTTAAAAATATAAACTTAAGTCCAAAACCTATAAAATACATAGCCCCTAGTTAAGTTATTATGAATCACATACTTAAAAGCAAAATTTGAATTTTAATATTTTCGACTATACATATCAAGTGTTTATAAATCTAATGTCTTAGTTAGTCAAAATTAGTTAGAATAAATGGTCAAATACACTTTCTATTATTTTTGGTTAGAAATTTTCAACCATTATTATTATTGGTCTGAAATTTCTGACTATATTATTGGTACGTAATTTCTGACTAATTTTATTATCAAAATGTATTTACATCGTCGATTCCAGACTAATTGATTTAGGTCAAAAATATTTTTTTGGCTTTTTACTTATTTCTGATATATTTCATGTTGGAATGGGGCAATTGTCTTGTAGGAAATTCTTATTCAGCCATGGAATTCGGGCAAGAAAACAATAGAATTCCCACAAGTACAAACTTAATTTCATATGCAAGCATCTTACTCTATAGAAAATTAAAGAAATTATAGTAGTATCATGAAATAAAAATGATTTTTTCACTAATCAAGATAAGTCTTCTAAATTTTATCTTATTTTTGGCAACTATCTAGAATTGAAAGATTATCTTTAGTCTATTCCATTTTATGAGCTACAAGCATGTGAACATTTGAAACACCTTTGTTTTGATTTAGTTGGGTCTTAGAATTGAGAGAGAGTAGTGATCATATTCACACTACACGACCATCAAAGATGAGTAGAACTAGCCCTTGGCAAATAACCCTAACCCGAGAACTCGAACCGATATTGACCCAAAAAATCTTTTCAACATATGAGATATATTTAATACAATAAAAGTTGAAATTTTGGATCTAAAAGAGAGCACATTTACAATTTTATTTTTATAAATTTATCTTGGAAAAATTACATAAAATGAATCTTTTTGAAAATTTATTTTTAAACAGGGACTTTTACTGTTTTAAAAATCTTTTGCAGAGGATCTGTTTGAAAAATAAACTTTTCAAATGGTTCATTTTAGACAATACTCAGTTTATCTTTTAACAAAATATAAAGTTCTATACTGTATCAGATCATAAAAACAAACCGTAAATTACTAAATTTATCACCAAAATATGGTTGTACCCTATGTCGAACTCATAATTAATTCACAACTATTAACATAGTTACAATAGTAAATTTTTAAAAAATATAATCTATTAATTTTTTTAATTATATTATGTCCATCGCGATATTATGTATGTATATGCGTTTGCATTATAGATAATTTAAAATACTGTGATATAAAAGCCTTATAACTATAGTCTCTTTTTTTTTCATACTATCTAACCTAGACCAATTTACATCATAGAATAAACACCATAAAACTGTGTGGACTATATAATATATCAAATATTTGAATTCATTACACACATGTGAGAGAAAAAACATTACAAATCAAATTATTAAAAAACTATAGGTTTTTTATATACTATTTAACCTAGACCAATTTACATCATAGGATAAGCACCATAAAACTGTGTGGAATATAATACTTATATCAAATATTTGAATTATTCGTAGACATTTGAAGGAAAAAAATTACAAAAAAAAATTATTAAATTGTAAAGTTTATATATATATATATATATATATATATATATATATATATATATATGCGCGTATGAATCCCCTAGTACAATAATACTACAGTCAAAAGGTTTTTCTTTTATCTATCTATAATACATGAATCGGTTGGAAAGAAAAGGAAATATATTCATAAATCTTCATGCTACTACTTAAGTTTTTTGGTTGTGTGTAATGTTTTAACAAAACTATCAAAACTATTTTCTTTATAATTTGGGCACTTGCCATATTCCCCGGTCAACATTCATCAGGTTATCGTTTATGTTCTTTCCACATTTGTTATTAACCACTAAATATAAAAGTCTTGTAAAACTGAACCAAAATGTTTTGGTCTACACATTTTCGAAAATTTAGTAGTATTTTTAATATTTATATTAAACTCGACTAAATTTGCTATGCCCGATTGAATTTTGAAAACACTAAAAAATCTGATAATAAAAATTGATAATGCTTAATTAATTTGTTTTTGACAAAACTGGTTATTTTAAAAATATATATTTAAAATTGACTAAAATGCTTACAACATATAGTTTTCTAGATTTTTTGGGTATTTGTTTTGATTTACCGAACCGAAGTCAAAATCTCTAAAAACGAATTAAAATTAAAACCTCTTCAGCATTGTTGATGATTGGGGTAACCAAAGTTTGACCAATTAAAATAGTTACCAAAATAAATTTCTTACGAACTTTAGTATATAAGAACAATAGAACATATTATCCTTCTATGCATCAGCATACATCCCCTCTAACTTCTTCTTTGTTTTCGCCTAGCTTCCTCTCCTAAAAAAGGTTTCTCCATTTACATCTATAAATTTAGTAATTATTTCATTGATTTACCCTTTTTCTAGTCTCACAAATTATGAATTTGATACCAAATCATTTTTATTTAAAAACATAGATTTTGTGTTTTGGGAGCGTGTATCTTGACATCTTAGGGATTTTGACATCAAAAATGAGTGATTTTGATGGAAGCTTCATGGAAACAACACCGTTTTGGGCTTCACCGTCCAGTCCTAGCCCAAGAATGATATTGTCGATGTTGAATCAAACGGACAATGGTCTAAATCCGATCAATGAGATCTTCCCTCAAGACAACTTATCAAGAGACCATAGGGATTCGTCTGAACAAAGACCTGGTCTCCGCGAGAGATTGGCTTCAAGAATAGGATTTAATCTTCCAACTCTCAACACAGAAAACATCGGTCCTTTTGCCGCACTTTTCAAGAACCCGATTGTTCCTTCTCCTGTCCCTCTAATATCTCCAGGATTCAGTCCATCAATACTGTTGCTGTCTCCCATGTTCTCCAATTCTTCACAGGTAAGTTTCAAAGTCTTATGTACATTAATATGTACGTATGTGATATATAGTTATAGGGAGTTGTCTGATAAACAGTTAATTGAATTTGTGATTGATATTTTCATACCTATTAATTGGCATTTACAATACCCAAATGTTCTTTCCATAATTTTTATTTAATTTTATGACTGATTTTCACAGCCGAATACAAAATTTACGTACGAATGATAAAACTATATTGTGATAGATCTTTAACTATTTTTCAACGTGGAATCCTTTCAAATGATCATTTTCAATTCGGACTAGTTTTGTTTTTTACATGATCATTTTTTCTTATAGCATTTCATATATCGTAAGGTTTTGATTGTTGTTTTTTTTATGTTGCTTACATTTGCATCTATATATTTTATATGCGTTTTCCAAATAAACATATGCATTTAGCATTTTAAACATCACACAAATATAAACGTATAAATTATGTTTTAAAACTATCAGATCTTAGGCATCAGTCTTCTTTTCCATAGAAATATAAAGTCTCAATCCTAAACCCTAATTAACTGTTGTTGTCTTTGGTGGCTTGTTTTTTCCAGATTTTCCCTCTGCATCTTAACACCAATTACGGATCTCCAAAGATGGTGGAAGGTTCCCATGAAGGCAATGCAGCGACGCTGATACTCAACAATGATCTGCCTCTTCGAGAAGGTAATAGATAGAGTTGCATGCAAGTTTTTATCCGTTCTCTATTTTCCCGAATATTAATTTTCTCATATTTGTTTCACATGTGAAACAGGCTTACATGATATTCCAACAGAAGAGTCTGTTAATGTCTCATCTCATGAATCTCAAGTCAAGCCAATCGATGCTCCTTTAGTCAATTCTTTTGAATCTGAGAACGAGTTTACTCATCAGCCGATGAACGTAAATGTACATCCTCAAGAAGGTATTAGAATAAAGTTTCTTGCGTATCAAGTATAAACATGTTCTTTGTTTTTTTTCAGAATCTTTTATCAGATTTTTCTTACATGTGAAACAGGTGTCTATAAAATTCCAATGGACGAGTCTGTTTCTCTCCCATCTCATGAATCTCATGTTGAGCCATATGGTGCTCCTTTAGTCGCTTCCTTTGAATCTGATGTTGCTGACAAAGTCAATATAGACGAGGAGAGTGAGAGCAAGGAAGAAGAAAATGAGGATCACGACATGATTGCTGTTGACGATTTAGATGTCGGATCTTCATCTTCAAATAGAAGGTTCCAACAAAAGTTAACATGGCAATCAATATTATACTAAACAACACCTTATTTATTATTTTTATTTTTTTAAATGTCTCTTAACTAAAATAACCATTACATAAACTCTTTCAGGATGTTTGAGGGATCAAACATGATCGGTGCCATAAGAACAACTAAGACACAAAGGGTCATACTTCAGATGGAATGCGAAGAAGACAATCCTGATGATGGTTTTCGCTGGAGAAAATACGGTCAAAAAGTTGTCAAAAGAAATCCTAATCCGAGGTTATTATATCACCATGTTCTTTGTCTCTTTTTTTTGTTTCCTAGCCAATTCGTTAATTTATTTTTCAATACACAATAATAAATAAAAAATATTTACCAAAGGACCTGCTCACCTTAGATTAATCTTGGATTAGCCAAACACATACAATTTAAATCAAGAACATAAAGTTAACTAATAATTTTTGTATATATGTTAATCGCAGGAGTTACTACAAATGTAAATCCATTGGATGCAAAGTAAAGAAGCGTGTCGAGAAAGGAGCAGACAATAACAAGATATTGGTGACTTCATACGATGGGATTCACGAGCATCATGCACCACTTGGACGCGGCTCTAGGGACAATCCTCGTTACAGGAATCGGTCTGATTCACCAGTACTGTCTCAGAATCAGAATAATCGAACCACCAGTCAGCTAAGTCGGCCTTTATCTTTGTTGAGTCCACAACCTATTATGACAAGGTATTATCGGACCGGACTTTCAATGCTGCCGAGTTTACCAGTAAACCACCAGAATTCAGGTTTTCTGTACCGAAATGAAGAACCAATGATTGGTGTGATACCGGACGGTACAAGGGTATACAATGGGATTGTGGAGCAGCTATATGCTAATTTTGGTATTAGACTTTAGATATGATTGTTTGTGGCTGTGTTATACAATAATATAAAACGATTTACGCCCGCGCTAGAGCGCATAGCAAACCATTTTCTGTTTTAAATTTAGTGATGTTATAAATTTAAGTTTTTCGAAGTTGTTTTAAATTTATAATACATGGTGGTTGTTTTATTTAGTAAGAGTATGAGCTTGATCATTATGAATATTGTTGTTTTCGTACTTTTAAATTAGTTATTATTGTTATTATTATGTGTAGTTTGATTTAAACCTTAACAATAGAATCGAATATATATATATTTCACAAATAACACTATAAGACTAAAAATTGATTGTATAACTGAACCATATTAATTTATATAATCAATTTCCTATGATAACAAAAATATGAAAGATATATTAAAAACCAATACATTTTATATTCAGATTTTTGTAAATATTTTTTCGCTATCAGTTATAAGAAAATTTTAAAATATTGAACTACTTTCTTTCAAACTTGACAAGGTTTACCACAAAAATCAGTTATAATGTGCACTTGCCATAATATTTGGTCAACAGGCTTTATACATCCTCGGTCAATATTTTATTCATGTTATCTCCATATTTTTGGTTATTAATTTTAGACATCTTTTTGTTTATATCCTCGGTCAATATTTTGATTAATAGTTTTTATTTTATTTCCATATATATGTATATATGAAAATAAAATAAATTTAAAATAATAACCCAAAATAAGTTGACGGAGAATATATAAAAACATTGACCAAAATATGAGGCAAATGAGTAACTTTGAAAAAAAAAAGAAAATTAATCTCAATAGATAAAATATTGATAGTCACCACTAATTAATTATATTAAAACATTACCCTTAGCCAGAAATTAAAGTTGAATGAGAATGTTGACCTTACTGTGAACCAAAATTAATATGAAAATAATATAAACAACATTAATAACAAGAAAAAGAATGTTGACCTTCTAAACATCAAAGTTTTTAAAACTAAACCGGAATTAACCAAAACATTTTGGTTTATAATATCAAGATAAAATTCATCGAACCGCCAACAATAAATTGACAATATGTATTTCAATTAAAATTAAATTTTGCTAAGCTAACACTTTTTCTGTTAAACTCGACCAAATTAGATGAGTCCAATAGAATTTAAAGTACTAAAACATATGATAATAATCATAATTATAGATATTTAAATATTTTTATTAAAGGTAATTATTATAAAAATAATCTAAATTGACTAAATTGTGTACAATATATCATTTTTAGGTTTTAAATTATTTAATCAAATAAGTATAAAATCATGATTATAAATCTAATATAAAACGGAGGAAATATAAATATAAAATTATATTTATTTACTAAAAACTCAAAACATAAAATTTTTAATCTTAAACACCAATCTAATACATGTTATTAATATAATGAGGTTAAACTAGATTGCATATTTTCGTGATCTCATATTTACTTAATTAATAAATCGTTTAAAAACTTAAAAAGTATAAGGGGGTACATATATTTATTCATTAATTTACATAGATAAATAAAAATTAAATAAATACAGATTTAACGGTTATAGTTTAAATATGGTGTAGCTCGGTTATATACCTTATAATTCAAATAGTTAAATATTATTTATTACATTAACTCCAATCATGTCAAAACAATTTTAATGATTTTTAAAAATTAGAATAAATTTAAGCTAACCAAACAATTTTTTTGTTGAAATAAATTTTACAACAATTTTATTATTATTTCTTTTAATATACAAAAAAACAGCAAAAACTAAAACAGACCGAGATTCATTCATTTTCATTAGTTGTTTGGTATTGTTATGATTTACCGAACCGATGCAAAACTATTTAAGATAAACCAATTTTTTTTACAAAAAAACTTAACTAAAACCTCTTGTTGACACTTGGATGATATAAGTTTGACTGACCATTACATTGTTACCAAAATAAAATGTTCAAGAACTTTACTTTGTAAGAACATCATACTCCTATATAAAGCACACCATCTCCTCCTAAGAACATATATCATCTTCCTCCTAAATAAAATGCTTAGGGATTTTACTATATAAGAATATATCAACATCTCCTCTGTATTCCTCTTTGTTTTCTGCTAGCTTCATTTCAAGAAAAAGGTTTCTCCATATACATATAAATTAAGAAATCATTCCATTAATTAATTTATTTTATTATAAATCTCAAAAATTATCACTTTAACACAAATAATTTTTAGTTCAAAATATAGATTCCGTTTTTTGTTGTGTATTTTGATAATCTCAGGGATTTCTCAAAAAATGAGTGATTTTGATGGAAACTTCATGTGGACTCGACCGTCCAGTGCCACCCCAAATCTGATGAATGAGATCTTCCCTCAAGCCACCTTACCAAGAGACCCTAATGATCAGTCTGAACAAAGACCTGGTCTCGGCGAGAGATTGGCTTCAAGAACAGGATTTAATCCTCCAACACTCGAGACAGAAAACATCAGTCCCTTTGCTGGTTTTTTCATGAACCAGACCATTTCTTCTCCTGTCACTGCAGCATTCTCTCAAGGACTTAGTCCATCAGCATTGTTGCAATCTCCCATGTTCTCCAATTCTTCACAAGTAAAATTTTCTATAACATTTCATATATCATAAGGTTTCTATTTTTTTATTTTTTTGGCTTACGTGTTTACATGTATTATATATATGTTTTCCAAATAAACCTAGGATCTTTAGCATTTTTTAAACAAAACGCAAAAACTACGCTTAAAACCAACAGATCTAAGGTTTAATTAAGTCTTCGTTCCGATAGAGAGAAAAAAATAAAAATCTTCATCCTAAACCCTTACTATTATTTTTCCAGATTATCCTTCCACATCTTAACACCAATGACGGACCTCTTGAGATGGTGAGAAGTTCCGATGAAGGCAATGAAACAACGCTGATATGCAACAATGATCTTCCTCCTCATCAGCCGTTGAACGCCGATCTGCTTTCTCTAGAAGGTAAAAAAAAGTTGTATGCGTCTCAAGTTTAAATCTTTTCTTTATTTCCCCGAATCTTTTATCAGATTTGTCTTAATATCTCATCTACAGAATCTAGGGTTGAGCCACTTAGTGCTCCTTTTACCGACACTGATTTTCCTCATCAGTGGTTGGACAGTTATATGGCTCCTCAACAAGGTAATAGAGTTGCTTGTGTCTCAAGTTTAAATTTGTTTTCTGTTTTCTGAATCTTTTATCAGATTTTTCTTACATATGAAACATATTTCCATGAAATTTGTTGCTCCAATAGTCACTTGTTTTTAATACGATGCAATTGATGTAGGCAATGACGATCTTACTCATCAGCAGCTGATGAACTTTTTTATGCCTGAAGAAGGTAACAGAGTTGTTTGGGTCAAGTTTTAAATCCGTTTTCTATTTTTCTAAACCTTTTACCATATCATGTGAAACAGACAACTTCGTTTACATTCCATCTCCGGAACCTAATGGTGTTCCTTTACTCGCTTCTGTTGAATCTGACATCGTTGAAGAAACCAACAACGATCTTTTCCATCATGCGTTGAACGCTGATCTGCCTTCTCAAGAAGAAGGTAATAGAAAAGTTGCATGAGTCTCAAATTTAAATGTATATGTTTCTCAATAATCTTTAAATATGGCCTCTATTATATTTATATCCCATCTGATGAATCTCATGATCATGTAGAGCCACTAGGTGCCCATCAGCCACTGAACGTTAATCTGCCTAATATACCACCTCAAGAAGGTAATAGATTGCTAGTTTAAATTAAGTTTAATTATGTTCTCTATTTTTTAGAATCTTTTATGATATTCCAACGGAATAGTCCATTTATATCATATCTCATGCATGATGAGCCATTTGTTGCTCATTAATTGTTTCAGAATCTGATCATGCCGTTGACAATGTCAACATCATCTCCGTGGAAGATGAGAACAATAGCGAGGCTGAAAAAGATAAAGTTGAGGATCATGAGGTTATCGATCTTGATGATCATGAAGCTATCGATGTCGATGAACTAAATGCCGGATCTTCATCTTCAAACAAAAGGTTCCAACAAAAGTTATTTAACATTGCAAATAACATCTTATTTGATGTTAAAATAACAAATGTCTTCAAAAAGTTAACCACTACATAAACTCTTTCAGGAAGCTCGAGGCAACAGACATGATTGGTACCATAAGAACAACTAATACACAAAGGGTCATACTTCAGATGGAAAGCGAAGAAGACAATCCTAATGATGGTTTTCGCTGGAGAAAATACGGTAGCAAAGTTATCAAAGGAAACCCTAATCCAAGGTTGGTATATATTATCACCGTATTCTTTTTTTTTTTCTAATAACAGATTCATTTATTTCCAATCTAAATAATTATCAATGGTGGTTTTTGTTCAAAACTCTTTACCAAAAGACCTGATCATACTGGATTAGTATTGCATTAGCCAAACACATACACCACATAAATTAATGGTAATAAACCCTTTTTTGTATATATGTTAATCGCAGGAGTTACTACAGATGCAGTAACAATGGATGCAATGTGAAGAAGCGTATCGAGAGAGGAGCAAAAGATGATAGACTAGTCGTTACCACATACGATGGGATTCACAATCATCCTACACCAACTGTACGCCCAAAGGGCTCAATGTCTCAGAATCGGACTAATCGAAGCGCCAGTTCGTTAACTATACCTTCTTCTTCGTTTTGGCCATCTATGGACATGAGTGTGCCTTCCTCTTCGTTCGGTACACAAACTGATATGACTGGAATCTCGAGGCTGCCGAGTCTACCAGTTAACCACCAGAATCCGGGTTTTACGTACCGGAATGAAGAACCAGTGGTTAATGCGACACCAGATGGTACAGGGGTATTCAATAGGATTGTCAGGCAGATCTATGCTAATTTTGGTCAGAGACTTAGTATGGATATGATGTGATCGCTTAGATATGCTGTGAACTACAATCATGTTCAACTAGCTAAAACTCTCTCTCAAATGACAATGCACTTTTATAAGATTTTTTTGTTTTGTTTTGTTTTGTTTTGAAGATTTCTGTAAGTTAAGAATCCATTTATCTAAATTAAAAGTCATATATCTTTCTCTTGTTCATTATGATTTTTTTTTAAAATTACTGTGAAATCATATATGTCCCTGGTTTAATATCTAATATTAATTCTTGGAAGACAAATTTAAAGATATGAGTAGTGTGTTTTTTTTTTTTGGTTGGGTCAAGTATTTTACTCAAAAAATCATTATATATGCTCCCTCTTTCTTGAAAGTTAGTCATGAATTATGAATGTTGTCTAAGAAATTTCAATCTGAGTTTTATGAGCTAATTGAATTAATTATGATAAAACCCCTTGAAAAAACTTAGTTTAATCTGTTAAAGGTCGTGTCATGTGTTTTTTTTGTTTTTTGCCGAAATACTTTTGAAAAGTTGTTAGTTCTTGGAAAAACTATTAGAATCACCTTCTTTCAAGCATCTATGTTGCATGGATATATATAAACTGATACATATAAGTGAAAGAGTGAATTTGCAGCATAAACAATTGAAAACATTTCACGTTATACCAAATTATATCCCGATGTTGCAAAACTAGACATAGATAAATATTTCTTTTACCATTTTATCCTTGAAATAGCAGGTTATAAAGATTTATGTTGCTACCTTTGTTATTCGACACAAGGAAAAAATTGTCAAAACACCACATATTTATCTTATTTGGAAAATTACAACTTTGCCATCTCTCCACTAACTTGATTGTTTTAAAAAATTATGGTATGCATTCCAATTACTCTAAGTGAAATGTGTAAAAGCAAATAAATCATTGTTTTAAAAAATTTAAGATATATAAGTACATTCCGAAAACATGAATATATGATTAAAATTCTATAATGAAATACAAAAACAATAGTTTGAAAAACAATTTTTTGCAACAACACAAAATCTAATACATAAATTCTATAAATGAACTCTAATTGAAAGGAGAGGAAAATCAACATACTCCAGATATGAACTTCTAGGTTAAACTAGATAGAAACTTCTAAATGGAACGATCTAGGTCAAACTAGATAGAAACTTCTAGTATTTTCTAGTTCAAACTAAATCCCAACCAAAACAAATCGAAAAAAAAAATCTGAAATTGAATGTGATAGATATTAGATGATGGTACTGTGTGATCTATATATTGTACAATTTTGTATATTTTAAGCATCTCATACGTTTGATCCACACTTATTATGAATAATAAGCATCTCATAATCTGCATAATCCACATATGCTCTAGTTAACTCGTCTAATCTGCTTGATCTGCAATGCCTCATACACGTTCACCATTCAGAGTTATAGTAGTTTCAATTGTTATTGTTTATTATGTAAAATAGATATGATCAAACGCTATAAAATAAAACTTTAAAACAACAAAATTCTAAACATAAATTTTAGGATTAAATACAAAAAAATATACTTGTGAAAAAAAATTCAAAAAAACTTTTTTAGAAGACCCAATCATCATAAATTCTATAAGTGAACTCCAATTGAAAAAAAAAGAAAAAAAATCACCGACACCGGACCAACATATTATTGAAAATTAGTATACTAATCCATTTTAATAGAACGGAAAGTATATTCTTACTTTTGGCCTCGAGCCCTCGACTCTTCTATATCTTCTCGAGCTATTAAGGTTATGTCAGTCTAGTTACCAAAATATCATTTATATTCTGATGTATCCAAATTTTTTACTTCTCAGGCTTCCAAATTAAGATTGAGAAATTCTCTCAAATAATATTAAATGAAGTTTTTGTTTCACAAATAACACTCTTTTTTTGGACAAAAATAGCATTTATATATAAAAAAAACTAATTCTTTTTTATTTAAATTAAGTATTTTACAATTTAAGGTATAATTTATTTGGGATGGAAGGTATAATTTAAGGTTTAAGGCTTAGGGTTTAGAGTATTTAAACTCTAAATCCTAAACCCTAAAAATATGAGATTAGGAGATTTTGTATTATATAAAAAAAATAATGTTTAGTAAAAATTGTTATTTTTGTCCAAAAAAAAGAGTGTTATTTATGAAACAAAAACTTCATTTAGGACTATTTATGAGAATTGCCCATTAAAATTTCAGTAATCATATCTTCACCAGGTTTCCTCCAATTTTTTCAAAACAAAATCTCCGCCTGACAGTTTCTATGCAACCTTGCTTTGAAGGTAATTCCACAATAGGAATCAAATATAAAATGTCAGTTATTTAATTACTTTGATGTTATAATTAGTTTTTTTTTTTCGATGACAAAAGAAAAATTAATTTTTTTTTTTGGTGGAAATTGAGAATAGATATAGCTTAAAACTGTCTGAAAATATGATTTGTATAGGATTGTATGTTTGAGAATTGCAAACCAACTCTCTCGCAATATGCATGTTATGACGTTTATAAAACCAATCATACAAATAAATAAATAAACTCATTATTTTATAACATTTGCTAAATGAAAACACCAAAAAAAAATAGAGAAGCTACACATATTACCAATAGAAATCTAGAGAAAAAATAATATTATGAAATTAGGAGAGAAAACGAATAAAACAAAAGGAAAATATATATGAGTAGATCACTCCTCACTTTTTCAGCTATAGTGTTCTTCTACTATATTTGATTTAGTGACAACAACAAAAATCAGTTTAGAATCGAATGAAAATTTATTCCAATGTGTTATTTCTTTCATCATAGAATGCCTATGCACAATGGATGTACAAGTATTCAATGCCCATTTTTGATTTGTTACAAATTATTGAAATTGTAAATGGATGAGTTGATGACTCTAAACTCTCAAACAAATTTGAAATATATTGTCTATAAGATTCACGCATGGATCAACAAACTATGATAGTGTCTTTTTTTTATAATGATAAGTCGGTGTCTTTCTTAAAAGGTATTTTGTCTTTAAAAATTAAAATAGATTTACAAAAAAAGATACTGAATTTCATCTCTCGTAACAATGACGACAAAGAAATAGTAAACACCAATTTTACATCTCTTAAAAATCTAACTGAAATATAAATTAAAACATCAAAAATGTATTCACCGGCGGTAGCTGGTCTCTTCTCTCTTTTCTCTTTTCTCTATCTTTATTTTTAAATTTTTTTATTTTATCCTCTTCGTTACCGTTAAGCAGGTAGAAAAATCAGATAAAACTAACTAATATCATTTTTTTAGTAATAAATCTCTTTAACTATATATAAATTATAAAAAAAATTTCAATTATACATTTACTGAAACCCCTAAACTTTAAATTTGTTATATTAAATTGAAAATGCAGCATTTTCTAAAATAAAATAATAATAATAATAGATTTTTAGTCATAACACCTCTCAAGTTGAATCGTAAAAAAACCTTAATTATTTATTTAATAGAAAAAAAAACTCTCAATTTTAAATCTTTTAACGAAAAAAATCCTTCATCTACCGATCCAGGATCCTGTCTGAACATTCTTCTCCAATCAGGTATTTTGACCGAACATTTAACAAGCACCAATCCATAAACCGAATCCGGTCTGAACATTCTTCTCCAATCAGCTAGTTTGACCGAACGTTTAACAATCACAAACCGGATTCTACCCGGTTATCTAGTTTTTTTATTAAAACAGTTCGTTAATTTTCGGACCGGACAAGTCGGTAAGGATAAGAGTAAAGCTACGTCCAAACAATACTCCTCTGTCTTTTTCATCATTCATGTCAACGGCTTCAAAAGGGGAAGAACTAAAGAGATTCTGGAATTGAAATTGAAATTGAATCGAATAGGGAGAAGGAAGAGATCATTAAGACCATGGAGGAAGTGACAAGATCTGTGTTAGCCGAAGAAATACTAAAACGTCTAGATCTCGAAAACCTCTGTTCCGTCGCCTGCGTTTCAACTACCCTCCGCTCCGCCGTTGTCTCCGGCGTTCTCCCTTCTCTTACCTCTCTCGATCTCTCCGTGAGTTTCAAATTCTTCAATTTATTGTTCAATTACTTCTCGAAAGATATACAATTTATCGATTTTTTTTTTGTTAGGTTTTTTCTCCGGATGACGAAACACTGAATCACGTGCTTCGTGGCTGCATCGGACTCAGTATCTTAACACTGAATTGTCTCCGCCTTAACGCTGCTTCTGTGCGTGGAGTTCTCGGTCCACATCTCCGTGAACTTCACTTGCTCAGGTGTTCTCTTTTATCCTCCACCGTCCTCACTTCCATCGGCACTCTCTGCCCTAATCTCCGGTAAAATTTCATAAACTTCAATAGATTAAATTCTCAGGCTTTTGTGAAGAATTGAGTATCAAGTTATAGAATTGAAGTCTGTGAAAGTGAGTTTTTTTTTTTTGTTGTGGGTGAAATTATTTTACAGAGTACTTACAGTGGAAATGGCAGACCTGGATTCACCAGTTGTGTTTCAATCTAACCTAACGCAAATGCTTAATGGCTGTCCATATCTGGAGGTAATTTGTTAAAAAGCATTGGTCTGAAGAAGAAGAGAGAAAAGTGTGGAAAATTGAATTGGTTTTTTTTTTTTTGGTTATATTCTTGTGATGCTTGCAGTCTCTGCAACTAAACATCCGAGGTATCCTAGTTGATGCCACAGCTTTCCAATCAGTTAGATTCTCATTACCAGAAACTCTCAAAGTTCTACGGTTACAACCGCTTCTTGAGTCCGAAGCAATTCTTCTCATGAACAGATTCAGAGTCACTGGAACTTATTTATCTAATGACTTGCTTTCTCCTTCACCTTCTTTTACTTTGCAAAGCTTGTCTCTTGTGTTGGATTTGATATCTGATAAGCTAATCATAGCTATCACAGGTTCGCTTCCTCAACTTGTTAAACTAGACCTTGAAGACCGTCCTGAAAAAGAACCGTTTCCTGACAGTGACTTGACTTATACTGGACTTCAGTCTCTTGGTTGTTGTCAGCAACTCACAAGCCTATCTCTGGTTAGAACTTGTTACAACCGTAAGATATCGTTCAAGAGAATAAACGACATGGGTATATTTCTTCTCTCTGAGGCTTGCAAAGGTTTAGAGTCAGTGAGACTTGGTGGGTTCCCTAAAGTCAGTGATGCTGGTTTCGCATCGCTTCTTCACTCATGTCGGAACCTGAAAAAGTTTGAAGTACGAGGTGCCTTCTTGTTGTCTGATTTAGCGTTTCATGATGTTACAGGATCTTCTTGTTCTCTTCAAGAAGTTAGACTCTCTATGTGTCCTCTCATAACTAGTGAAGCCGTGAAGAAACTAGGGTTATGTAGTAATCTTGAGCTGCTTGACTTGGGAAGCTGCAAAAGTATATCAGATTCTTGTCTCAACTCTGTATCAGCCCTGAGAAAGTTAACCTCTCTGAATCTTGCAGGAGCTGATGTAACTGATAGTGGCATGCTTGCACTTGGTAAATCAGATGTTCCCATCACGCTACTGTCTCTCCGCGGCTGTAAGAGAATCAGCGATAGAGGAATTTTGAATCTGTTGAACAATGAAGGAACAATCAGCAAAACGTTATCAACACTTGATCTTGGTCACATGCCAGGAATCTCAGATAGAGCCATCCATACAATCACACGCTATTGCAAGGCTTTGACAGAGTTGAGTCTCAGGAGTTGCTTTCACGTTACAGATTCTTCGATAGAGTCATTGGCGACAAGGGAAAGACAAGTAGAGGGAGGAAGCAAACAGTTGAGGAAGCTCAATGTCCATAACTGTGTGAGCTTAACGACTGGATCATTAAGATGGCTGAGCAAGCCGTCTTTTGCCGGTCTGCATTGGCTCGGATTGGGACAGACAAGGTTTGCTGGTAGAAAAGAGACGGTCACAGCTACCATTTGCGGGCAGAGACCGTGGCTCACGTTGTGTTTCGATGGGTGTGAGCTTGGATGCTATGATGGTTGGGAATTCCACACGCCTCAACGCCGTTGAGGAACTCATCGGCTCACTAGTTGATGCATTGTATAAAATCGTTCAGAAACATGATTCGTAAAATGTGTAATTTATTTAAACCTTTGTATTGTAAACTAGCTTTAAATCAGTCAAGTTAAAGTTATAGGAATACAGAACAAATAACAGAATTGTATTTAACCTCTATACTAATAATTGATCACTGAAAACATTACTTACTAATTAACTGCAAGCTTGCTATAGTAATTAGCAGAAAGTAATTAAAACCATATGTTGTTTTTATTAATGATAGTTTTAACGAAAACAATTAGTTAATGATAAACAATTAAAGTGCCTATCTATATACTATTAGCCTGAGCAGATGGCAGCATACACTTAAAATCTGGAGCCAAGCTTAGCCAACTACAGAAGATTTGACTTGTGATTGATTTAGTTGTTAATTATGAAAAATAAGATACCCATTTTTTGTTATTTGATTAATGAAGAAGGTAGCATTTACATATATTAACACATTAGCGACAAATGTAACCTGTAACAGCATCACGTGTCGGTTTCACAAACCGAACACCCGAAAACAAGAGTGTTGTCTATTCTTAAGGAGTTAACATTCATTTTCTGTTAGTTCGTTAAAATATAGTCATGTATTTTTTTCTTCGTATTGTTCCTTCAATAAATAAACTTTAATCCAGTCACATCCTTTAATTAAATATTCAAAAGTAAATCAAATTTTTCTTAAAATGTTAATATTCGTAGTTAGTGATAATTTGCTTTTTCAACTTCTTTATGTTACGTAAGTAATTAAAAGTTTGTTGCAGATATTCAACGTAATTAATACGAAGATTTAACCAGAAATATTCTTTAACCCAAAAAAAAACTGGCCAGAAACTAGCAAAGAATATTATTTGACCTTAGCCAAGAAATAGATCACAAAAACTTTGGAAATATATATAAAGAAAAATAAAAAGGTAAAAAAGGTCAAGAAAATATAGATTGAGATTGATGGATGAAGGAAGTAAAAAGAGAGAGGCTGTGTGGAAGGGCATGAGGGATTGCTTCTGTCAGTAAGCATATGCAATATATTTATATTTCACCTAAAACTCTAAATCTATATTTTCTCTTTTCTTTTGGAATTCTCTTTATAACATATTAGTATTATCCATTAGGCCATGTGTGCTTCGTTTTTCTACATAATTTTTTTTCATATTTATATACATGCCAACTTAATTTGTTGGGTGAAGTTTAGGTTTCTATCCACACGCAAAATTGCCTTTCAGCTCATGACGACGTACGTCACCTTCTTCCATCTTTGTTACATATTTCACCGTCTTGTCATAATGTCTGGAGTGATCATTTTTTCTTTAACATAGTCGGTATATATTAGGGAACAATGTAAAAAAAACATGATTTTTATAAAAGTGGACGAAACAAATATGAAATTTTAATATATTATTTAAATCATAAAATTTAGTTTGAATTTTATATAAAATGATGAAGTTTTGTTGATTAAGCTATTTTGGGCATGTCGTTAAGTTTTCCGTTAACCCTTTTAACAAAAACAAATATATATGTATGTAATCTCCGTTAAAGCAAAAACAACATGGAACAAATAACAATCATGCAACCATTGAGCTACAATAACATTTGAAATTATAACCACTATAACTTTTATATATATATGTATGTAACTAATTAAAATTAGTGAGGATTTTTTTTATTTTGGTGGTGATTTTATTTATATATATATGACAAAATAATATGGATTAATTATAAATGTTAAATATATAGTATCATATATATATACACATATATACATAATTAGTTAAAAATAACAAAAAAAAATGTAGATTAAATTAAAATGATGACTATATATATACACAACTAATTAAAAATGACAAAACTAAATTTTTTTAACATTTTATCTAAAAGTCAAATCAAAATTTATAATTTAAATGGCATTTTGAAAGTTTATGCTGAACTTATATATATTGTAAAAAAAGTTTGTTTTGTCATTTTTAATTAGTTGTGTATATATATAATTAACATTTTTAATTAATTTACGTTTTTTCTTTTTGTTATTTTTAATTAATTGTGTATATATGAGAATATATTTAACATTTATAATTAATCCATATTGTTTTGTCATATATATATATAAATAAAATCACTACCAAAATAAAAAATCATCACTAGTTTTAATTGGCTACATACATATATATATATATATATAAATTATAGTGGTTATAATATCAAAATGTTATTGTGATTCAATGGTTACATTGTTCGAATTTTCCAAAACTCAGTTTTTTTTTTTTTTTTTTAAAGCGACGTTGTTTTAGATTTAGCAGAGATTACTAACAGACTGTTAAGAGAGTTAATGGAAATTTAACGACATGCCCAAAATAGTTCAGTCAACAAAATTTCACCATTTTATCTAAAAGTCAAACTAAAGTTTATGATTTAAATGACATTTTAAAATTTTATGCTTTTTTCGTCCATTTTAAAAAAATTCATGCTTTCTTAATATTTTTTCCGTATATATTATCGATTCCCTAACATATGTGTGTATACTCATAATAGTATTACTAATGGCTCCTCCTCTATCAGTATCTAAATTTCTAATTTATTAAAGGAATTTTTTCAACGAAGTAGTTTATAACATATAGTATATAATTATGCATATAGTAATAGCTATATTATGTATTTATACATACATACATACATACATGTCTCAATTCATTACCTTATGTGTATCAGTTTATGTATGATGTATCATGGTGCATATGGTCGATCAGAAAGATCGGATCTAAATCTGATCATTGCATTTTGAATTCAGACATAACTAGACGCGTGTGTGTGTCTGTAGATGTATTGATATGTGTGCAATGTTTAAATCGTATGTATACACATATAAATCAATAAATGTGTTAGGGCAAAGAGAGAACAAAAGGGTATGAAACAAGGGAAGAGAAGGGATGCAACGAGAGACACGAGAGCCGAGAGAGATACCTATTAGCCACTACTTGTGTGTTTGTGTTTCACTAATTAAAAATTATAACATAACTATAATATTAATATCACCCTTTTATAAATGAAAATCTAACATAAGTATAAATAATCACACCCTTTTGTTTTATTTTTGACAACTTTGATGCTTTTGTTTCACCCGACAAATCGGCACCTTTTAGGGTTTTCATTACCTGTTTCTTCCCCAAAGACAAAACCTTTTTTTTACCCCATTAATTTACTATCTCTCGATATAAATATTAATTACTTTGATTTTAAATAATCGATCAGTACCTTTCTCGTTAATAACGAAAACGCATCATTTTTTAACTCGACAAGGAAAAAAGAATTTTCGGGAAACAGAGGAAGCCAGTGGTTTATTTGAATATTCCTCTAAGATTTCTTCTGTCGACACTAACCCTAAATACTAAATAAACAAATATTTTTCTTTTAGCATCCAAATGGTGGTTTTCGTTGTCCCAAGTAAAGGACTATGTTAACTAGTGGTAGAGATATTAATTAGTTATACTTTATTTTTGTCAAAGAGTTGGCTTTTCTTTCATAGTACTTAATTAGAGACGAATCTAAGTTTATCTTAGATCAATCCTTAAGTAAGATTCTATGATTTTGTTCTTATATTATTAAGAAGCTGCTTAAATCTATCAGAAAGATTATTACTAGTTCCCTAAATGTTTGTAAGACAAATGTTCAAAGATTATGTATTTTGACATTGATGAGTATTGGGTTAGCATGCAAATATACACACAAAATAACATTCACAAAAGTTTGTAAAGAAACAAGATATTGTCTTAGTGAGTTCAATTCGAGAGCTCCTCCCTTAACTTTGGACGACTAGTGTAAAACTAAATACAAACTCTTATTTTGCCAAATCATCATTTGTAAAGTTTTTCGATAAATGTCGTCTTAGAATCATCACTTAAATATGGCTGAGTCTTTTTTCAAAGTGTATTGTGCCATAGACAATGCTCAACATTGAGACTAAATTATTATTTTTAACATCTGTGACTCTTGGTTGAGGAGTTGTTTCCGGACGATCTTCGTGATACTAACCATATGTATATATAACAACTGAATTCAACTCGAAACTAACTGCCAGAGTTTGTGTGAGCTTATTCAAATTTTGGTTAAGAGTCCTTTTGGGACGTTGCATGATAGAACAATCATGATTTTTTATGCGAATGATTATACAAGTTCCAAACTACACAAACTAGATAATAAATTGATCAATATGCTTCTCATAAAGTAGAGTTGATTTATTTTTCGTTTTCTGATGGCCAATCTTGACACACCTTTAAAACAAAAAAAGTCCTTTCTTCATCTGGAATTGACTTTCATTTTTTTCTTCTGATTATATGTATTTGTTTAAGATTATCAGGCTTTAATACTAATTTATTATAAATAGATTGACCGATGCATTTTTTACATCATAGTGTTAAATAATTAATCCTTTTCATTTTGACGAGAGAACTTAACAATATCTTTTGATCGTTTGGATTTTTACGAAATGGCTTGTAAAAGCTACTATGTTCCATTGTAATTTTTTTTTTTGATAACATGTTCCATGTTTCATTATAATCGAAAACTTTATAAGAAAAACTAAAGTATATCTTATTTTTTAAAAAGACTAAAAGTATAGACTTGTGAGACAAAGAGGACGGTCTTATATATATTATCATCAGACATATTAAAGAAGTTGCTAAAGTAAATAGAAAAAGAAAAGGGCATGAGAAAGTGGAATCTCTCAAAAGATCGAAGAGACAGATTAACAACTCTCTCGTGCTGATTATATTATTAAGCCGCTTCAGTCCAAATAAGGGCATTTCCAAAAAAAAAAATTAAGGTCTCTTAAAATTTTTAACTATGATGTGACTAATTTAAATCGGACGATTTCAATCAATTAGTTAATAAAACTCTCACCTACTATTAAAACTTATCATATAAATGGTCTACAATATAGATACCTCCACGAAATTTAAAATACATTTGAATCAGATTAGTGGATACATATGTAGTATTAAATCTTAAAATGCATCTAAATACTAGTGGATCGACTACTTGAACCAAATAAAAATAAAAATAAAAAAGAAATGAGAAAAAATGGGATTATATATGTCAAAACGATACACCTAAGATTGAGTTTGACAAAAAAATAGATTTTAGTAGGTTTAAACACAAAAGATTAAGTTGTCTCTTTATTTCAGCTTCCCAAGAAACAATAAAACGACACACATCCCAAGATTCCTCCACCGTCGACAATCTTCGCCGGAGCCATCCTCCGTCATCTGCAAAATCAATTTTTGCCCTAATACCAAAAATGATCGATCATTTTTCTTCCCTCTATAATATTTATACCTAAATTTAGATATATATTTTTAGTATTTTCTTTGAATCATTTCCACGATGACACGGAGAAGAGAAGACGATTTTGCCAACCGAGAAACAAAGAATCGTTGAGGAACTGAAGATTGTAACCTTCTGAAGGATAATGGAGTCTAAGAAGAAGCTTAGCTTGAGACAAAGCAAAGCTTCCTATTGGAACGTTAACAAAACCAAATCTCTTCATCATCTCTTCCCAAATCTCAAACCTCCGATGTCTTTGCTTTCTCTCCGCCGCTTCTGCCGCCACAACATCCAAAATCTCTTTACCAAACCACCGTTGCTCTAGGGTTAGCCTCTCTCGGCTATTTGGCGGCAAAGTCGCTTCCAACGAATCAAAGATCGCCACGTAATGATCCACAGCCTCGGAGAATCTATTCAAGAACGAGTGATCTCCATGATTTGCTTCTCTCTCCGCCATTGTCACAATTCTAGGGTTTAAGCTCTTGATCGCCGACAAAAAGTGACCAAGCATATCTCCGTCGTCGTTAAAGAATTTGTAAAGGAAGTGAACGCAGTTGACGGCGATGGTCTCACCTTCTACACTGGAAAGAGCTAACAATCGGATCTGTAGCAAAAGTCCGGCGAGATCTTCCTCTACGATCACTAGCGTGTGAAACTGAAACTGAAGACCTAGAGAGTTAGCGAACATGGTTAACCGGTCTCCGGTTCGGTTTAATACTGTTAGGTCTCGACCACATCCGGTTATGCGTAGAGATGGAGGTGGAGTGTTAGGGTTTGATGATCTCTCCGCTAGGGCTTGCATCAAAGGAGGCCATTGAAGTCCTTGTGACATATCTAAATCAAGTATATGTAAAGGTCCGTTACCGTTACTCTCCGTCGCGTCGAGGATAGCTTGGTTTGCCGTTAAATGACCGAACCGAATAAACGGCGTTAGTTGGTTCAGCCAAAGATAGTAACAAGACTCGAAGTCAGAATTGTTGTTCTTGGTTCGAAACAAGAACTGTTCTTTGCATACACTACTCGTAAACACAGTTGAGTTACTCATCGCCATTTCGTTAGTTGTCCACGTGGCAACCGTTTCAGCCGTAGGATCTTGTTGTTGTTGACGGTTGATCCGTACGGACAAGGCTTTTGTGAAGAGATGGACAAGTCGCTCGGTGGAGTCGCCATAAGGAGAAGAGTTTATGGAGAGGATTGAGAGTAAGTTTTGAGCGGCGGTGAAGTTTGATTGGGAGACGAAATCTGCAGCGGTGAGAAGGAGACGACGGAGGTGATGGGAGGCGGAGGTTGTGGCAGAGGAGGAGGAGGCGAGGGATAACGAAGGAGGAGAATTCTCGGTGGTGGTCGTGGTGGCGGTGGCATCTTCGGAAGATGAGCTAGAGGATTTGAAGGAAGTAAGCATTTGAAAAGATAGAAAGATGCTTTTGGTTCATATGATGATTCTCTTTCTCTCTCGATCAAATGAGTCTTTTTCAATGGGTAATAATAAATATTATTTCGCTTTACCTGAAGGTATATTGCTTGTATTATTATAATATTATAAAAATATCCACACTAGCTATATAGTTTGTGTACACACATATATTACATAATTTTATGGATAGAGATGAAGATGGACCGACCAAGCAATTCAAGGGTCCATGAGAATCATCAACCTGGTTTTAGAGGTAATTACAAGAAAAATGATTTACTATCATCGCGTAGCTTAGTAAACTTTAGTATAAACTTTTATATTTTCGGTTCATAATCTATCTAAGTTTAAAACTCTTAAAGAAAAAGAAAAAACTTGAGATGGTTTCAGAAAACGTGAAACATGAATGTCCTCCAAACATGACATTATTACATTCTAACAAATTAGGTTTACTAGTTTATTTATCTCATGTTGTAACTCTATGCATGTTAAAAAAAAACAAAGACAAGGAATATATGTTAATAATGTATGATCTCATGTAGTTTAATTTACAATAATTTATTATCACTACCCTCTTGGATTTATATCTTTGCAGCCAAGGTATCTTTCATTTATTCATCGACGTGCACTAAAAAAAATCAATTATAATATTTCCCACAAACAATAAATGCTACTTAAATATAAACACTACAAAAAAATATACATTAAAACAGTTCTACATCAGTCGTATAAATTATATTTTCTGCATTCACACGTCTTCGTCGACAGGATATTATATACTTATGTGTGTATATATATTTATATCTGTGCAATGGATCGTGGAGATGGCCCACTGTGCTAATTGATTATGGCGTTTGCAGGAATTATGCTCATAGGTTCCAATATTAGATGCGTAAAATGGGAATTCTCGTTGAGATTCTGATGCCGAGGATGCCAATTTACGAGACTAAAAATAAATAAAAACAAAAATTTTGCTTCCAAATAAAATAAGACAACTATATTTAGATGAAGGAATCTAAAAATCTTGGGATGTACAAAAAAGAAAAGAGAAGTAGCTTTGCTTGCAAAATCGAAAAGCTAACCCCCAATTTGCTAATTATTACACTTTTTCACTTATTGAAAAGCAAAATGGAAATGCTGCAAAAAGATATCTTCTTGACCCTTCAAGTGAAAGGCTTTCTTCTCTCTCACACACTATATTAATAAGCATAGGCATGTGTGGGAGTGCCTACAATTAGAACATCTATAATTGGATTGGAAACTTTATTGATCATTTTCTCATCTCTTATCTTGTTCTATAAATACGAAGCATCTTATCGCATGATAAATGCATTTACGTACCTTTTAAATATAAAATCTTACGTACATAGTTCCATCAAGGAGAAAGATGCTTCCAAGTGTCAAGACTTAAAAAGTTAAAACCGTTTGGTGAGGTGCTCAGTTAGTGGAAGTGTTCCTGAACTACTCATCGATCATTTTTTGTTTACAGCTTTGTGATCAATGTGTGTTTCCAGCAAATAAAACAACTTTCATCGAGAGTGTCAGCCTTTCGTCCAATCTTGTGTATGCTACTTGAAATTTTCATTCCCCTTGCTTCTTTTTTTGTCACAATTTATTCCCCTTGCTAAAAAGGATATTTCATTTGTTTTTATGTCATCTACAACTCATTTGGCAATACTATCAGATTTGGATTCGAGGTATAAGTCATAACCATTAAACTACAAAGTCCATTCTTAATTTGTTTGCGTATTGAATTCGTAGGAGAACTAATGAATTATTATAAAGGGATGGGAAATCTCAAGTTGGATCCAAGTCAAATCAACTTAATACAAAAACTACAATAAGTAATAAAAAAAAACGACGACAAACAAAAAAAGTAATGAAAAATAAATAGTCTACATTAAATGAATTATAATTAGGAGCTGGTAGCAGAGTAGGCGTCAATAAGGACAAAGGAGATGGATATGCTTTTTAGCCTGGATAACACATAGCGATCCCATACGTATTTGTTTGCACTAAAAATTTAAGCATTTTCTTTTGACAAGTCTTTTCAATTATGATATATGTAATTTGACTAAACATTACCATCAACCGTCAACGTAAATCAATTTTGAACCTCAACCTCAACCCCAAAAGCAAATGATTGTTTTAACATGTATCCAACTATTTAAACCCATAGATCATGCTTTACAATGATTTTTTAGATCAAAGATTCTACTCAAAATCTAGATGTTTAAAAAAGTTTTCAGTAATTTTGTAAATTATGGTGACCAGAATGCAGTGATAACTAGTACTATTAGATAATACGAGTGCATACAAATTTAACAAGTTTTAAATGGGAATAACAATCTAAATCAAATTTAATGCTATTATTTTTGTACTATATTTATATTTTATGAAGAGCATCTATTTATGAGTAAGCATTAAAATGATTTTATCATACAATCATGATTTTATTTATACTAATATATAAATAAATAAAAAGTAAAGAAGAATAGAAGAAGCACGCAAAGAAATAAATGCGAGAAGGGAGAGGCAGGAAGTTTAACCCAAAAGATTGGACGAAAGGCTGACACTTTTGCCTTTTTCTCACTTTGGTTTTTATTTATTTTATTTTTCAACTTCAATAAAATTATTTATTTTGTTAATTTATCTTGTGTTTCTTTCACTGCCACGTTGGATGGGACATATTGGAATGAGACTTTTCCTTCCTACCCTCCTCTGCCATTTCTATAATTAATAACACTCGTACGAACATTCTTTCTGTTCCTAATTATATGATTTGTTTGGACTTAAAATAATTAGATTTTATGCATTTAGAAGATACTAGTAGTTTTAGTTTATTTCCCAACAAACCACCATCCCTAACCATACTACTAATTTATTTATGGATTTATTCAATATTATAACTAAAGCAAAAACCTTCAACGTCTACGAATTTACAAATTTTATCATTAAATTAAAAATGGTTAAAACTCTGAAATTTGTGTGGTAGGTTCTTTTTTTGTTAAAGGGTTTAATTTGTGTGGTAGCTTAGCTTGACTTTGAGAGATATATGCATCGCTCTATGGTTAGGAACTTAGGAAAAGGATCAAAGGGAGCCGTAGAAATAGTAAATAAAGAAACGAAGAAGACATTGTTTTGTTTTTACCGCTTCACTTAACCTGTGTCGCACGCGACAGGCACATGCACGTCAAGATCCTTGTCACCTCCACTCTCAATTCTCACATATATACATGTCCCTGACCTATTTGGCTATTTGCATATAAATTCCCTGAAAATTATTTGATTTTGATTTTTATAGCATATCACGCTATTGTGTTTATATCCATTTATTTCCTAAACGATAATCTCTCATACAATTCCTGTTTTGTTTTGTCACATAGATCTCATGCAGTTTCGGTATATGTATGATTGAATATCATAGTGTATCATAGTGTTAGTGTGAATAATGATATCATGAGATTTCAGCTATTTTTAGCTATTACTCTAAGCCTAATCACGGCCCAATTTATTCTGGCCCAATATCAATATTACGTACGTTGCCTGATTATTCTTTTTTTTATATAATTAAATCCTAGAGAATTTTACAGTTATGGACATGTTAATTTTTTATATATTACAAGCCATACCCTTTTTTAACACTCATTTCAACCTATGCCATTTCATTGCACACAATAACCGTTTGCCCCCTTTTTTACTCCTTTGCATATGGTGCACTCGCTGACCGATTGTGGCATGGTTCTACATAACTTATTCTTTATTTTTCTTGCCTCCAAGTTTCGATCAAATAAACCCTAGCCGATTAAATGTGTTTAAACTGACTTTTAAGTCTGTATCAACGTAATACATATACTGACTTTTAATAAAAAGAAATTCCATAGGCATTAAACTATATTCAGTGGTACAATATGATTACCGCATATTTCAACGAAAAGTTGTCCATTTTTTGATAGTTTTTTGTCCATAAAGTAGTACACATCTATCCCATGTAAAATGTCCATACGTAATACTTGTTTTTCGAACCAACCACATTTCACCCTCGAGTTCTTCAAATTTCACCTTGAGTTCACCTTGTCCATACTCACGTTAACTTGTCTATGGGGAATTGACATGTCCATAAACCCGTCTAATTCATTAGTACAACATGACTATGACTCTTGTCTATAACTTGTCTAACTAGACACTTGTCCATGTATTTCGTCACTATTGGTTCATAAAATACTATACATCTCCTCCGATGTAAAATATCAGATAGTCGGTTTGTCTATATACGTACTTTTGTGTCAACTGGTCCATTGCAACTAATCTACTGTACCAGTTGTCCACCATCCATACGTGGCTACTTGTCCATCGGAATAAATAGGGCATATATACAAACCCACCACCACATTCCACATCCAATAATATTGTAGTAACGATTCAAAAAAATTGTCCATAAAGTATTACATAACACACCACATATATTGTCCACAAAATACTACATAATGCAATCATAATTCTTGTTCACATTAAATATATATTGGTATTTGTTGAAAGCCTAACTCAGAAATGACATAAGTGAAAGTGTTTTTTTTTTCTTTCCTATGGGGCAATCAACAAAAATCCCTAAATCCTACCACTCTACTAAACCATTTTAAGTTATTGTGATTTTCATTTTCAATTATCTTTTACATGAATGCGGGTGATGATATAACAATGACATTAACACAGACTATTATGTTATAATTTCTTATCAATTTGAAACTTACCTTTTAGCTAACATATATTGATTCAAATTTTACTTCTATGATTATAAAAACTAGCAAGAATAATACTTATATACTAGGTTAGCTACGATAATAGTCTATAGAATAATACTAATTTGAAATTTTATTATATCATATATTTATTGTTTGAAATGAATTTTTGTAATCCACCTGATAATTGAATTTGTTTGTTATGAAAGAACGTTTGCATGGGTGTTATTCTGGCCCTGACACGACCATGGCCCAGTCGAGTCTGGGAAGGAAAAAAAAAGATTTTAGAAAGAAAATATAATTTCGGAATAGAGTGGAAACTTGCTAAAAGGCAGATACAATCGAAATGGTTGTTCCTAAACACAAAAAATTTCTACAGGATGAACAGAAGAGAAATGTCGTCTTTGGCAAAAGGTGGAAGCATCCATTTAACGTGAGGCGGTTCGAGTGATGCTCCTCTTCCTCGCGTGCATCGCTATTTTATCATGGTGCAAATATATCGAATGATGGATTTGATATAGTATTCATATATCGTGTAACCAAACCCTGAACTATTCCAATCTTATGTTTTCCATGTAATATAGTTTGATCATGTCTTTTTTCTTTGATAAGATTTATTATTAAATTTGTTTAAATACTATTCATTCAACCATATATAAAAGGATACTTTAAATAAAATTTATAATCATGTTGAACCATGGATTTGAGCTATGTTGATAGATCCTTTGTTGTCCCAATTTCCATCAAAAAAAGGCTCTTTAACTACAACAATTCACATATTCTCTTTTCCATATCTCTAAAAAGGCTCATTTTTGCATCTCCAACTCACTAGATTTTCATATATAAAAGTAAAGTACGTAATCTAATGTTGATTTCTGATTAGTATGTGACCACGTTGGAGCATTCAGGCTAGCCGTCAATGCGGTCGGTTAGGGACTTATTAGAGCCAATTCGATGAATAGTTTAGGTAGATGTGTTTCGTCAAATAAAGCATTTAGTGCTTGGTCGGCTCTCAGGACTCAGGAGGCCGCGACTATGGTTTTTTCTGCCGGAAATATTTTTTAAAAAGCGAGTTGCGAGAAAATCGTCCGGAAGCTTCGTCGATCTTCTCCTGGTGCTACGTTGGGATTGGCACCAAGAAAAATCAACATATATATATATATATATAGTAATATATAAATATAATTTTTTTTAATATAATTAATTAACAAAAAGAAGATGAAAAGAATAGTGAGAAAAAAAAAGTGTGAGAATGCACATGTCGTTTTTTAGTTGGTTTAGTTTATTGTTATAGCTTAAGTTTTATTTATCCAGTTAAACTATAAGTCTATACTTAAAACATATTATTATCATATACTACTATATGAGAGACTGTATATAGTTTCTCACAGATGAATTTGCTCTAATTAACAAAATGAAATAACGTTAACCCATCGTTTAGAAGAGGAAGAAAAACTCAAGGAATAAACATACATGCATGAATAACAATATCGTTTTAAGTCAAATTAATAACTTGAATTAAATAATTAAAAGACCCAAAAAAAAACATAAAGTTAATCCGTTCGGTTCCAAACTGGTCTCAAGCAAAAGAAAAATCAAACTTTTTTTTTGTTGTTAAATAAAATTGAAGTCTCAAAAAATAAACTTAGGCTCCGGCATAAGGGTTAACTTTAGGTTTGCCCTTGACGAGACCACATTGGAGGCTTGTCTCCGGCATGTTGTATTCGTCCCGGAGAGACTTTTCCGGCGACAAGACGCTTGCGTAGAGTTGCTGTCCCAAGTAACGTCTCTCTGAATTCTCCGACCTAATGTTCCACATTCCACAATTGTCGAATGTTAGCAAGATTGCGGCCCAACATTTGGGGAAGACTTGGACTGTGTGTCGGCTCACTGCATCTAGAAGGTTGTAGTTCTTCCTCTTCTCCGGTGTCCATGTACCTGGCTCAACCCTTTTTTACAATGAAAGATACTAAAATTAGGGTTTATAAATTTGATTGCTTGTGGTGCAAGAAAATAGATGTAAAGTGTTACTTACGCTACAGCAAAGAAGGAGTAGCCATCCAAGTGCCAAGACTGGACAGTCCTCTCGTGGTTCTCGAAAATGACTTCGATGAAGGTGCGGTGAGTGATGTTAAGAACATTGGGTTCGATCTTGATGTTCTTGATCTGATCGGGAGTCGGGTTGTCAGAGATGGTGTCGTACTTGAAAACCTGATCAGCAACGCCAAAGTACTCAGCAAGCTTGAGGGGTGTCTCGGGGTCAGTGTGGGAGACCCCGCTCAAAGCGTACCTGAGCTTGCCATCGATCTTGCCCTGAGTGTTCACGAGCTTGATGGTGCGAGTGATGTTAATCTTTCCGTAGTGGTAGGAACCCTGTGGGTTAGGTCTAGCTGCACTGGCTGTCAAGTTCCACCTGAAAGAGCGGTATTGATTCAAAGACCAAGCCCAGCCGACAGGAGCCGCTGGTAGCTGAGAAGAGGCAGGACCATTGCCTCCCTTGTAACGTAGGACTCCTGTGGTAGTCAAAGGTTTCTTCAAGAACCGTGTAGAAGCTACCATGTAGTAATCCTTAGGTTCTTGGTTCGCCGTGACAATCACGCCGAAGCACTGACCAACATGGACGTCCAAGGAGTCATAATCGTTTTGTAGAACGTGTGAGCCTTCCATCTCGACAAGCTTCATCTTATGGTTCTGAATCCTGAAGTTTAGAGATGTCTTAGTACCCACGTTACAGATACGGACTCTGTAGGTTTTACCTTGCTTCAAGGTGAAAAGAGGCTGGTCAGAGCCGTCGGTTTTCCCAGATTTACCGTTGATGAGAATGCCATCTGGACGGCCAAGAGCGCGACCACTGTCGAGGAACTTCTTGAGTTGAATGTGGCTTTTGGTGTACCAGTCGTTGATAAGGACAGTGTAGTCATCTTCAGGGTCAGCGTATGGGACCGGGATCAAGAGACGACTGTTCACACGGAGGCCACCAAAGCCACCAGCGGCGCGATGCATAGCCGTGCTGGGGTAGTAGAAGTAGCTACCGATCTGATCCTTTGGCTGAAAATGGTATGTGAAGTTCTGACCCGGAGGGATTGAACACATTGTTCCAGCTGTTCCATCTTGCCAACAATTCTTTCTATGTTGGATTCCATTCCTATATTTATATTTGCCAAATAAAACCCGAATTATTGGTACAAAAAAAGTGTCTTAAAAAGTGATTTTACTATTGTTTTTACCATTCATATATATTCGTCAAATTTATAAGGTTCACTTTTTTTCAAAATGATACTAGTAACGTGATAAAAATATAACTTAAAACCACAAACCGTCGTTGATTTACTTTGTCTTTAGCAATTTCTAAATATTACGTAGAAACTCTATTCAATTATTCTACCATTTGATTATTCATTTGGCATATACCGTCAAACTCATTAAACATATTTTTTTATAGCAAAATAACTAAATGTCTACCCCTAAGTAAAAGTCCCGGTGTCTATATAGATACGTACCAAGTAATGAGAAAAGGCTCGTCGAGGTTATTAAAGACATTAACGATGACGTTGTTGTTGGAAGTTGAGTTAATGTTAGGACCAGGGAATTGGCCGTTGATGAGGATGACTTGTTGTGGAACACCGAGAGGAGATACGGTTCCGTATGTCACGTTCCACACATGGTGAAAGTAAGGGTCCTCGGCTTGGACCATTAGGACGGTCGCCGTGGCCACGAGGCACACGGCCAAGAGTTTAACCCCTCCCTTCATTTTGTAATAAACTCTATTGTTAAGTTTATGGATTTTTCTTTTCAAGTGGGGTTATATATTTTTTTTGGTTTTATTATGTTTTTGAGGGGGTTTGAATATCGATTTTTTTTCTTCAAATGTTAAATGATGTTTTTATAGTTTAATCGAATTTACAGTTTCCTGTTTTTTCTCGTTTTTAAGGTCCTCTCATTACGCTGTTCCTGTCGTCCATATTAAGAATGTTCAATTTTGACCTCTCGCTAATTTTGGAGTACCTTTTCTCGAAATTATTCTTTCCCGAAGTTCTTTGAGGTTATTTGCTAATTTTGGAGAATATATGTGAGTCCCTTCATAATTCACACTTCATTGTCTATTATATAGTAATAACTCTATAGAAATGGATTTGGTTATGATTATTTTAACCAAATATTTGTGAGTCTGTCCATAGTTCATACTTCATTGCCATATACATTTGTTTATGATTTGATGTCATATCAAAACTTTACACGGCCAAAAAAAAACATTAAACTTTACTGCTATCCTAGATGATTATTGATTAACCAAATAAGCAAATAGTCAAATAATCGAATAGCATAAATAATTTAGCTAAAGAAAGTTTTCAAGGAATATTTTTGGTAGATACATTATGTTTTAGAGATTACAACTCATGTGCAGATAGTTTGTTAGCTAGGAAATATATTAGTACTGTGATCAGTAGTGCATGGTGCTTGTATTCTACATGCCCTTCCTTTTTTGTCGAAAAGAAGATGGAAAAGTAAAATAGAAATGATGTTTTAGTTTTCGTGTTAAATATGTTGAATAATAAAAATTAACAGTGTCACCTGATTCTGAAAACTTAAAATAATTATATTTATTCATCAACGATGAGTATATTATTGAAAATACTAGATAAATATCCGCTATGCTGCGGTTATTTTAAATAAATTGTTTATATTTAGTTTTAGTGAAATATGTTTTAGAACAATTGAATTTTTTTTTTAAAAATAAACTGAATTGTATTTAACTATCATAAATTATTTTAATATTTGTTTAGATTAATGTATAATTTATTAAAATTGTAGTTGATTTGAATTATATAGTCTAATACTCTCTGTGTGAATGTGTGATTTGATCAAAAGAACACATATTAAAGCAAATAATGTTATTATTAATTCATTTGGTTTGAATATCTAGCATAACATATAATGTTATAAAGTTTTTTCATTACTTATTCATGGTAAAATATTTAATATTATATGATGTGTATAGTAAAAATGATATGATTAGTTTAGAAATTTATTATTATTATTTATTCATGGTAAAAAAATATTATAGTTATTATTTTATGTGTATAATTAAAATGATTTGACTGGTTTATATAATTGTTTTTTCATTAGTTAATGTGGAATAAGAAATCTGATGTATTTACTTATATGTACAAATAAAATAATTTGATTGGAAGCTCAAGTTTTTTTTATTTATTGACATGTTTTATTTATTTATTGACATGTCAACACTAAAATCTATAAAAAATCTGATGTATCTACACCGAGAGACATTTATCTTATTATAGCTTTATTATAGTGTTGATTTATACAAATGAGTGACCAGATTTTACGTGAGAATAACCAAGTACGGAACTTAGAAGAATCATCACAAATACACAAGGAAATCTAATTCTTCCCAATAGGGTTAATTAGCATTGAAATGCTAATTCTTACGACGACGAAATTAACTAAATACATTTTATTTTGGTCATGACATTTTTTCGGCAAACATTCTTTGACAACTTCTTGACATCGTTAGGGACATTTCCAATATTAGAATACGATCTGATCAGTTGTATTCATTCAAAGAGAGAATTCTATTTTCTGCATCACCATATTCACATATAGAAAATGAATGAGAGATGAAGCGTAAAAAATGGTAACGCTAACTTACAGAAGAAGTTATGTTTCCCCTTCATAAATTCTTCAGATCATTAGAGGAATCATCAAGGCAAAACTTGCTTTCGCCAAAAATATCTAATTTTCTTTTTATTTTCGTTTTTAATAGTAGGAAAGGGTTAATTATACGTAACACAGAAAACATTTAATCTCTTTTTCTTCTAGAAAAAGAGAAAAAAAAATAAAAAATGGAGGGGAGACTATTAACAATATTGGTTTGTCTCGTCTCTACGGTGGCGATAGTAAACGCCGGCGATCCTACCTTCTTCCATACATGGAACGTGACTTACGGAACCGCCTCACCTCTCGGTGTTCCTCAAAAAGTGATTCTCATCAACGGTCAATTTCCTGGTCCTAACCTTAACTCAACCTCTAACAACAACATTATCGTCAATGTCTTCAACAACCTCGATGAGCCTTTCCTCTTGACCTGGTACTTATCCACATTCTTGATTCTCATAAATGTTTTCTTTTAAACATTTTTACTTCCATTTGGCATGGCAAATGCCTATGTTGTCATGGGCCAGAGACGGGCTTCGTGTTGTTAAGAGGGCTATCACGGGCCTGAGTATTACTTATGATGGATTTTTTGGATGTAGGAACGGAATTCAACACAGGAAGAATTGCTGGCAAGATGGTGTGGCTGGGACTTCATGCCCTATCCCATCAGGACAGAACTATACTTACCATTTCCAACCTAAGGACCAGATTGGTTCTTACTTTTATTACCCAACCACTTCTCTCCACCGTTTTGCTGGTGGTTTTGGTGGTCTTCGTGTCAACAGTCGTCTTCTTATTCCTGTTCCTTATGATGATCCTGAAGATGACTACACTGTCCTTCTTGCTGATTGGTACACAACTGGCCACACTGCTCTCAAGAACTTCCTTGATAGTGGACGTACCCTTGGATTACCTAACGGTGTTGTGATCAATGGAAAGTCTGGAAAGGTAGGAGGAAAGAACAAGCCTTTGTTCACAATGAAGCCTGGAAAGACTTACAAGTACAGGCTTTGCAATGTTGGGTTCAAGTCTACACTTAACTTCAGGATCCAGAACCACAAGATGAAGCTTGTTGAGATGGAAGGCTCTCATGTTCTTCAAAACGACTATGACTCACTAGATGTTCATGTTGGACAGTGCTTTTCAGTTCTTGTGACTGCTGATCAGGCAGCTAAGGATTACTACATGGTTGCATCGACTAGGTTCCTCAAGAAGGAGTTGACCACTGTTGGTGTGATCCGTTACAAGGGAAGCAACGTTCAGGCTTCAACTGAGCTCCCTAAGGCTCCTGTTGGATGGGCTTGGTCTTTGAACCAGTTTAGGTCTTTCAGGTGGAACCTTACAGCTAGTGCTGCTAGACCTAACCCACAAGGGTCATACCATTATGGAAGGATCAACATCACCCGTACCATCAAGCTTGTTAACTCTAAGAGTTTGGTTAACGGTAAAGTTAGGTTTGGTTTCAACGGTGTATCACACTTTGATACCGAGACTCCTTTGAAGCTCGCTGAGTATTTCCAGATGGCAGAGAAGGTGTTCAAGTACAATGTCATCAAGGACGAGCCAGCAGCCAAAATCACATCATTGACCGTACAACCTAATGTTCTAAACATCACTTTCCGTACCTTTGTAGAGATCATCTTCGAGAACCATGAGAAGAGTATGCAATCATTCCATTTGGATGGTTACTCATTCTTCGCTGTCGCGTAAGCTCCTTAGTCCCTTTTTATCTTCTTGACTCTCTAATTAAACCATCTCTTTTAACTTTGTGTTGTTCTATGGACTTAACCAGCTCTGAGCCAGGGAGGTGGACACCTGAAAAGAGAGAGAACTACAACTTGCTCGATGCGGTTAGCAGACACACAGTTCAAGTCTACCCCAAGTCTTGGTCAGCTATTCTCTTGACATTCGACAATGCTGGTATGTGGAACATTAGGTCTGAGAACATGGAGAGGAGATACCTTGGAGAGCAATTATATGTCAGTGTTCTATCACCGGAGAAATCACTAAGAGACGAGTACAACATTCCCCTCAACACTAACCTCTGTGGCATCGTCAAGGGCTTGCCAATGCCTGCACTCTACACCTAAAACTAATTAAGTTAAACTACTCTACAAGATGTTGAGTGCATTGTTAATTTAATAATTAACCCTTTCCTTTATATATAAATGTTATTTGTAAACTACACCATTTCCACTTCTTTCATATACTATCATCATTAACCACAATCACAGACCAAGTTTTGCTTCCTCAGTTCATACAAGAAACTGTTGTTCAATGGCCAGAAAAAACACCATAACTTTGATTTATTGGTAACATAATTAGCACAAGCAAAAACATTTCTGACAAAGATAATTTATAAACCTGTCAGCAATTATCCAAAGTAGTTACATAACTGAGATATAAAGATAAGAGTTGATAGTTGTCTTCCCTTCTCTATCATTTCAACCAAGATGTTCCTCAAAGAATTTCACCAAAAATCAGTAATGGTGCCACCATGTCTACTAACAGATGCTTCTCACATCAGTGAAAAAGGCATCAGAAACTGAATTTTCAAACTGATTACCACAAACAATATGAAAAAGAATACAATTCAACCTTCTAATGTCAAAACCCCTTTACGTTAATTCACACAACAATCCGAATCTGAATAGAAAAGAAATCGAATATCTGAAGTTTCAAATACCTTCAAGAAGCGGTCTCTTCTGGGAGCAAAGCAAACAAAAAAAATGGAAACAAGAATAAAAGAGTAGAAAACTCATAAATCACTTAGGGTTTACTATTGGGCCTATAAAATATCAATGGTGTCTTTAGGCCCCACTTGAGTATAAAAGTTACAGTGAAGTCTTTAGGCCCCAACCAATTGAGTTATCTAAAAGACATAAAATCGTTTAGTTTTTATGATTGATTTTATATTTTAGTTTTTATATTAAAAAAAATTACAGTGAAGTTTTTTGATTAAATGATTGATTTTCTTTTGTTTTGTTCCATAAACAAACTTATATGGGGAAACAGAGACAAAATTTTATCTAAAAGACATAAAATCTTTTGCCTTTAACCAAAAAGAAAAAAATACTACATGAGAGGTTCTCTTTTTTAATCAAAAAACAAAACTACAACTGGCTGTCTATTGAAAAATTGAATCCTTAAACACTAAACAAAACTAACTTTTATTCAAAAAATTCCATAATTTTCTATTGAAAAAAACTAAACTTGCATCTGGAGATCAAAGACGAATTGAATCTGTTCTTGTCTTTACTTCGTTAACCCATTGAAGAAGTCATTGCCATAGCCCACATCAAAAAATCCTAACCCCAGAAGAATTCGAAAGCATAAAGCCTGAAGTTTCTGCATAAACATACAAGCTCCTGCAACAAAAACACAACCAAAAACAAATATCTCAGGAAAAAGAACACAAAACTATTTTGCATTTGTAGAAAAGATCAAATGCGAGTCCATATTGTTTACCTCTTCCTCTCAAGGTTTCCTGTGGTCCAAGCAATGGTAGAGCTCCATCCTCCATGAACACCAAAGCTCTCGGAGATTTCACTTTGATTGACTCATCCAAGTCCGTTCCCTGTAAAAGCTTTTTGACATCCGGTTCACGTTCCAACAGCATGATCGAGGCTGGTGAATCTCGCTCCCCATCCGCGGTGTCATGGATTCCAAACCATTCATTGTCTATGTGTTGGCTAAATCCATCATATCCTAAACTTGGAGGATAAAGAGATTCATCATCAGGGTTTTGGAACTTGGACAAAATCTGATCCTCTGCCTCAGAAGAACAGAGACATTGCAGCCCAAACAGATCTTTAAGCATAGGTGTAGGTTTAACCACTGTCTCCTCTGTTTTAATTATTTCTTCCAATTTCTCAAATGATTTATTGCCAGTGATCTTCTCCATTGTAAAACTCTTTGCATACAACTTCTCCAACGATCTGTTTCGGCTTAAACTGTTAATCCTTGAGATAGGTATTACAGGAAGTTGTTTCTTGCCAAGCACGTAACTCCTGTTTTCAGATTGTGAACGAAGCCAACTGTTAACCCTTGAAAACTCTGTTCCATCCACTTTCTTGCTCATATCTTTTGTCTCAGATCCAGCTCCACTCTGCAGCAGTGCTTTTGGCTTATGCTCAGAAACGACCAGCTTAATGTCACATTCAGAGATGTCCTGACTATAAACCGTTGCATCATCTGCTGAGTTCAGACGCATACCGTAACTCGACTTCGAGACGCTCCTATCTGATGAGTCACAGACAGACTCAAACCCATTCTTCTTCACCGGAAGATACACAGATTCAGCACGGACGGAGACCATTGAGTTCCTTCTTGACTTGAAGCCTGAACCGTTAGCCACCACACTAAAATCAGCTACTGATAATCTTCTGCTGCTACTAGCCGTTGGTCTCATGAAACTAGGAAACACATCTGAAGCACGTCTTGATTTGTTTCTTGGTTTCTTTGGAGTCATCTGTATCTCTTCTTTTATCACATCTTCATCTTTTTCAATCACTTGAGGCTTCCCAGTGAGTTTCTCTAATGTCTCGTTCAGCTTTCTCATCTCTTTTAAGGACACCTCACGCTCTTCTTCGATCGTTTCCATCACCTTCTTCAGACTCATCATCAAAGCTTCCTTCTTCTCTTGTTCTTCCTACACTCCTTAACCAATCTGAAAATGTAAGACTTCAAAGTAATTAACTTGTTATGCAAGTTATTAATTCCATTACCTTTGATTCATCCTGCCCTAAATGAATGTTCTTGGCCCTCGTTGCAAAGTTTAAAGAACATATTGTTTCACACAGATCATCTTCTTTTGGACTGATATGAACAAGCATCAACGTTTTCGAGTCTTGCCCTAAAAAAAAATCAAGAACTAAACATTAACAAAGAGAAACATTTTTCAGTGAAGACCAAAGATTTTTCAGAAGATCTTAGCTTACCGAGAGAGTCTTTCAGAACCTGTGTGAGCTTACTGTTCCTGAAACACAACAAAAAATACTCAAAAGATTCAGAGATTGAGATTTCAAAGTTTACAAATTTGTTTTTGATATGTTTTACCTGTAAGGAATGTGAGCATTCTTGTGTTGAAGAGAGCTGATGACATCTCCAAGAGCAGATAAAGAGAGATTAATAGCTTTGCCTTCATCAAAACGACGACCTGTGGCTCTTGTTTTCAACACACGCTCACTTCCTCCAAGATCCACTAGCCAAATCTTGTTTGTTTCACGTCGTCTCTCAGAAGCTCCAAGACAAGTGATCGATACTCGGATCATACTGTTTCATGATTTTAATCCATACGTATAAGAGATCAAAGAACATTATATAACACACATAAAAAAAGAGATCAAAAGTTTGATTGATTTTTGTTTACCAGTGTGATCTGCTGGAAACAGAGTTAGAGTTAGTGGAGGCAGTTGCTCTGTTTCGACAACCTAATTTGTATAACTTGAAGACTTCATCAAAGTCACTCACTTCAGTATTCACCAAATTGTCAATATTGATCTCTCCCTTTTCGTTTGTGTTGATAGAAAGACTGTAACAGAGAAACAAAAACTCATTCAATAGTCCAAACCTCTCAATAGAGATATATGCACATGTTTATGAGTATTATTTATTACCTTGGACGATCAATAGGTTTAGTTGCTTGAGACTTGAGAAGCAAGTCTCTGAGATTTCCCATGTAAATCTCAAGCATGCTAAATGTTATTCGAAACCTATGATTGTTTTTTTCAACTTGCTTGAATAGTCCCTGTATCGCTCGAGGAACTATACCTGGAGATCCCAGAAGACCCTCCTGCAAAAATGATTCATCCCAATATTTCATGTATTGACTTGAGATTCAAGAAACACAATGAAATGTAAAACTAATGATCTTTCTTACCATTGTAAATGTTTTCCCAGTCCCGGTTTGTCCGTATGCGAAAATACAAGCGTTGTAACCATCTATAACCGATTTTATTACTGGTTCAATCTCTATGTAAACATCATCTGCAAATTTTTGAATACTATCAAGAACAGTTCCGTAATTTTTTGAATTGTAAGAGAAGATGAAAGTTAGTTACCTTGAGATGAATCAGGTTCAAAAACTCTGTCGAAGCTGTAAACTTTTGTGTTGGTTTCTGTTAGTTTTATGATTACATTGCTTGCATCCGAAGCAACTGGTGGTATCACTTTTTCGTCTTTTCCTAAGGGTTTTACTCTACAAAACACACGAATGTTCCCTGAAAATTTTCCATATTGCAATTGATGAAATTAGTCTCTTAATTTAAATTTTTATAGAAGGAATCATAGTTCTTTTTACTCAAATACTAACCTTTAAGGTCTAAGAATTCATTAAGAATATGTCTTCTTCTCTTGTTTTGCTCATTTACAAGAACCGTAAGTGCAGAGACTTGATCTGTAGCCAATAACAGAGGAAACAGAGTAAGTAGCAGAACATAAACAAAAGTTATCTGAATAAACATAGATTTGCATATTTAATTCTATATTATAAATACTAGCTTGCCAATCTCTCTTGACTATTAGTATAGTCCAACAGAAATTAATCTTGACTACAGTTTTTTATTTATTTTATTAAATGTCATATGTATTGCTACTAAATTAAGCCTAAAACCAAAAAAAATTAAGTAAAACCTCCAAAAGAACTTAACTTAAACGTTTCTTTTATTTTTGGGAAGCAGACTTTTTCAGAAAAGACAACAAACAGTAGCAAAAATTTGAAGAAATGATGAGAGAAGAGAGGTTGAATTCCTGATTTAAATTAGCTGACTACACAATATCCATATTGTAAAAATGAAAAAAATGTGTAGACGAATTATCAAACTTCAAACAACCGTTGGATGACTGCCACGTCATTCTAATATAGTACGAGCAGCTAATCTAACGGTTAATATGATTTGCATGTAGTAGGTATTCTCAACCAAAGGATTTTAATTTTCCACAAGAAAACAAGAATTTAATTCCGAAGAAACTTTAAGAACAAAAATCCAAAGAACGAAATAAATCTTTAAAGAGAAGAAAATCCGAGAAAAATTACCTCTAATGCTCTGTAAATCGACGTTAACAGAATCATCATCTTCTTCCTTTGACGTTGAAGCAATCTCAGAAGAAGAAACGTTATTGGCGATGTTGCAAACAGATTTAATCCAATCTGAAGTCAAATGAGATTTCAAACCGAGCAAAGAATGGATTGTCTCAGGCAAATCTTGAACCGGTTTCGATCTTGTTCTCTCCATTTATTTTCACTGGAAAACAAATCTTGATCTTCAATATTAGAAAACAGAGCAAATTTTCCAGGAATCAGATTCTGATTTCACTGAACTTTTGCCGAGAAAGTGAGTAGTGAAAATTGGGGTCAGAGCTCATCAATGGCGGAGGTTGGAGATTAGTTTTATTTTCAAAGAACAAAAAAACTGAAGAGAATGTTTTTTTCATGATCAAAATCTTTGTAGGTGTCATGTAATATATAACTACAGAGCCTTTAAATGCAAATGTTTGTTTTTAACCTTTGAAGGGAGATAATTGTAGTTGAATTTGACATTTGTCACTAGTATGATGACCAAATGGAAAATTATAATTTCAAATTAACTATTATTAAAATAATACTATTGATATTCCATCTTTTCTATGAACAAATATTAAGAAAAAATCTACTTAATATTTAGCTAGTAAGTGTTTTTATGATTTTTGAAAAAAAAATCTAATCACTCAACCAGGTTCAACATTTATAGATGAATTCATCCAAATTATAATTATTTAGTGATTTAAAATCCTTTTTTACCCAAAAAAGTGATTTACTAGCTTTTAAAAATAATTAGTTTAGAACTTAATTTAGAGATTATGGTTTATTTCATTTAAATAAAGGATTAAAAATCCTACTTTAATATCTATAAATAATTGAATAGAAAGCTATATAATTAGTGCTTTTATATTTGACCAAAACAAAATGTCATTAATAACGAAAACCGAATATTGGGTGTATTCAGACTTTTGGTTTTTGCTAAAAAATATTATAACTTTACTGAATATAAAATTTGTAAAACTAGTGTTATTATAATTCTTTCTTGTTTTATATTTTACCAAAGTAATATGTCATTAATAACGAAGACCGGATATTTGTCTGTATTCGGTATCCTCAAATTTTTACTAAATACTGATTATTGGATGTATTTACGGTCTATAGATGTTATTATTAAAAAAGGAATATATGACAATACCGATTATTATTTTGTACTTATAGTTTACATAAAGTATTACGAAAAACATAGAATATTCTGATTCAATTCAATGTTAGAGAAAAAAAACTGGGGAAGGCAAAATATTTACCTCCTTAGACCATTTTTATCAATGAGTTTCTCACCAAGCTTTTACATTTAGCAGAAAATAGTAGAAAAATCTACACAAAAATATATATACATATATATGGATCGTTATATTTAGTGAAGAATAGTGAAGAAACTCACATGAAAAAATTTATATTTAAGATTTTTTTTGTGTAGGTTTTTCTACTACTTGAGAAGCTAACAAATTATTATTTGTATATTTACTAGTATTGAGAAACTATGGTAGACTATGGTGAGAAACCTATTGATGAAGATGTTCTAGTTGATTAATTATCAATAGTGAGATTTCTTCAATAAAACAGATTGTGTGTTGGTAATTACCATTAGTTTTTTTTATAAAAAATCTCACTTGTGTCCAGTGGTGATTCAAATTTAAACAATGCCTATCAACCAAAATATATGGCACGATAATTTGTGTTAACTGTTGCTGTTTTGTTTTATCCAAATTTAAACGTACATGGATGCTGTCAAAAAAAGATATCAAATCAAATATACTCCACAGAGAATGGAGTTATGTATATTGGTCTAAAATTGGTCCAACGTCTATCACAAAGAGACTGTAAACTCCAAAAACGAAATTGGTCAGAAGAGAATGAATAATAATGAATGTATATTTTATTTATATTTTCAATTTCTTCTTCAGATTTTTAATTTTCCTACTTCTGTTGTCTCATACTAAAGAATCAATCAAATATAACACTCGCGATGAAACTCCCATGTGACAACAACATGAAATAACACTAACAATACACTATCTTAAATTTTTTCTTAAGCATTATTATGTATCAAGAGTTTGCATGCATGTTCTCTGTTTTTTTGGAATTTCGCTTCCAAATTACTATACATTTTTGTTGATAGCTATTTTAACATGCAATAATATATTTGGAAACCTGCAACATTATGCTAGTTTTGTTGCTGTAGGCACTGATTAACATTCATCCGGAACGTAATTAACTCTATTGGTTAGATAAAAGTTTATAAATGTTACTATTACTCTACTAGTTAGAGAAATAACTTATGTTATTAGATTCAAATATTAAAATATTGTGCAGCGTAGGACTGTAAAAATTGTCTAATTTATACCATAAGATTCACAATATATTTTAAACTTCTAATCTAAACCCAAATAATTTACACTTTGCAGCTTAATTAAATATGCAATGAAGAGTTTACCTGTCACTATGGATCCATTGATGGATAACGCAATCTCACTTGTTATCGTCTATGGTTAGAGTAAAAGTCTCTTCAGTGTCTCTTTCTTACAATCTTACATAAAGAAGAGATAATCTTACAACAATAAGCCTTTTATCAAAAGAAAAAATAATAACCTTAAAACAATATTATCATAGTTTTGGAGAAATACGCCAACATAGACCAATGGATGAACATAAGATTTGTTATTTTTTCCCAATATAGGTTGACCCAAACATCTATGCAACTTTAGTACTGTCAAATAATTTTTATTTTCCATGAATAAATGAATATTGAATAGTGTTACTTTCCATAAATTTACATAAATATTCAAAAAGTACATATTAATATTTAAATATAGTTGGTGTATTGTGCTTCCGGTAGTGAAACAATTATATGTTTTCTGGGTTTATATAATCCGACCAAGGATCATGGTGAAATTTTTATAAATCAGACTTTGAAAACAAATAGAGCTGCTGTTGAAAAAAGCTTTCTAATAGGTTAAATTGTTTAAAATCAGTTGTAGATTTTTTGTTTGTTTCGAAATATTCCATGCATTAAGAAAAACGTTCTGGATGTGCATGAATGCTCTATTCCATTGAATATGTATTTTTTTTTTTGTTAAAATGTTAAATTTGTTGTTTTGTTTTAAGAAATGTCAGTGAATTAGTGAGTTGTATGTTGTATTTATTATTGAGTCTGTAGTTTTTGATTACTTGTAAAAAGCTGACACCATTTTTTATCACGTATGACGTACGACGTCGTTTCCTCAGAGCTATATGGATTTCATATTCACTCATTCCTAAAGACCCGACTCATATAACTATTGAATCATGTGCAAAACAATTTTTGACTTAGATATGTGTTATACATCACATGAAAATTTGAAATGTCTTATTTTTCTACAACTAATTGAGCCCTAAAATATAAAACTACTTTTTTATAAAATCAATAATTTTTAATTCCATGTTTGTATACACAAATGAAAAAGTAAGAAAATGCACAAATTTATAAGGTCAAGGAATTGCTGTTACTTCTTACTTGTTTTAGTGTTTCACTGTGTGTTGTTGGTAAGAAAGGGTGATGGATAATAATGGGTCGCAACTCGCAAGACATGTATGGGTCTTCGTTATTAATACTCTGCAACAATAAATACATTTCTTGTGGGATCCATCATAATATGCATATTATGCATGATTTATTGACAAAAAAAATACAGTAATGGTAACAGTAAAAAAAAGTGAAGAACTTGAAGAAGTCTGAATTCTGAATTTGAAGTGCTACTCAAAGTTTTAGCTTTCTTTTGTCAGTAAAAACAAAAAATACAAAATCAAGACAGATATTTATACAAGTTTAACAACTATTTTTTTTAATCAATAACATATGTGCTTGAATCCGAGTAATCACACAAAGATAGCAACACACAAATGGTCACATATATTATACCAAATTACTTTGGATGATCATAATATTGCTTGGTATCCACTAATCATCATTATCAAAAGAAAATGACCGTTAAAAAGCAAATTGATTTATTTATTATTTACCATCAAGTGCTTAAATATTCCAAACAATAGGGATAAAAATAAGATACCTTTCTAGTAAAAAGTAAAAAACTAAAAACTGTAGACTGAAAAATCTTGTAAAACTTTGGGTTTTCTTCAACGTTCTCAATTATTAGAGGAAGTCTACACACATTTTCGATAAAGACAACACACAAAGTGGTGAATAGATAATAATACAAAAAGAAGATTTTTTCTATCACATGCACACTTCTTCAAGTCTTGTAACAATCCACGTTTCAAAACCTTCACAACGCAACAATCATAAGAAGGCAAAGAGCGACAGAGAGGTGTCTGATTGCTAAATCTTGATTTTAAGAGTCTTGAGGAGTTTCGAATCTAGTCGGCGTGTCAATGTCCGCCATACAACAAAGTCCACTTATCAAGATGATAAGCAGAACGAGTCCCTGAAAAGAACAAAGACACAAGCTTCAAGCCTAGAGACATTAAGGATTAATGAATGTGTTATTCAAAGAAAATTGCTTACCACTAAGATACCCTCCAAGAGTGATGACTTGAATTTGCAGAGTTCATCACAGGTTGTAGTAGCTTCAGCTGTGGCGTTTCCTGTCTCGGTTTCAGCCAAAAACCTTTGAAGAGTCTGGGATGAAGTGTACCAATAAGGATCAGAAACATATAGAGCTGTGTATTTAGTTCCGGATTGCTCCACTGAACTAACAAGCTCAGAGATGATTTCACCTGTGGAAATGGTTCAACGGAAGTTACCTTAGAACGTGTATCTAAATGCTAGACTTCTTCTGTAACCATGATCAATTCACTTACGATCTGAATGTGAGTGGTCAGATTGACTTGATAATTCAGATCCATCAGAGCATAGCACAACCAAGTCGGTTTCTCCTTCTTTTCTTGTTTCTTTTCTAGCAACCAAATGATTCTGTGGATTATTTAGATGCAAAATTAGAAGGTTGGGTAATATCATTGATCAATTCATGGGATTCGAGAAAGCATAAACATAAGAACAATCAAATTTACTTTGAAAGACTGCACATTCGATAGTTTCTGAACTGTTCCATCCTCAACAAAACATGAGTCTGAGAACACGATATTGCTGACTCCTACATTGTGAGAACAAGCTTCTTTAAGCCCTGAAAGCAACAAGTTTTCCATCCTTTCCTCTTCTGGTGCAGCAATATACGGGAATGCCAATGAGTAATTGGAAGCTGTATACAGATTCTGATTATAAAAAAAACACACAAAAAGAATCGAATGTTAAATATTGTTGAGACTTAGGAACACCAATATGGTGATTTAGAATCTAAGTAAAACTAGCTTACCTTCAATGTATTAACAAGGGCGAGATCTGAGTTCTGATTTGAAGAAACATCCGAAGACAGTAACTGTAAATGGAAGAGAATAGTAAGTAGGAGAAGTAAACTCATAGCAGGCACTGCTTAAGACTCTCTACATATTAGAAGTTTCAGCTAAGCAAAAAAAAGATGCTATTTATTGTTGCATGAACAACAAACTCAAATCCTAAATTCTAATCTAAATCAAATAAAAAGTTCGCTAAACTATAGTCTGTTCATAGAAACATAAACTTTTACCTCTCTGCCAATGAACACAAGTGCAACATCAACAGGTTTCTCAAGTTTTTTCTCCGAGCACTAAACAAAGAGAAGTTCAAAATAGATATGAGATTTAAACATCGCGTTGAAAAATTGTGAATTGAAAGCATTTTGCTTGACATGAGAACACACCAAAAAATTAGACCAGCCTCCTCGAGTGAAAACAGAATTTACTAGATCCTTTGCAGACATGATCTGATAATTTACTGACTCATCCATTTCACCATTAGCTGACCTGAAAAATTCATCAATGTGGAAAACCATATTAACTAATTATACCTCGTAAGCTTAATCTCAAATCGACTAGTTTAAAGCACAATTCTTTCAGGAAAACCAGAGTACAAATCGGAGAAACACATTTAAAATCAACTAAAGTTCGTAACTTTCCTCATGTAAGCGTTGAGAATGATAAAGAAAATGATCAAGAGAGAGCAACAGAGGCCTTACTGGAGATGCGGAGACCAGAGGAAAGCAGGAACTGTAGAAGGAGAAGCGATTCCAAAATCGACGTGAGAAGCCAACTCGAGGACTATTAACAACGCTACTAGACCGATTCGCATCTTCATCATCTTCTCCCGTCGAAGATTTTCAATCAAACAACACAAATGGTCAAAATATTCGAGAGATTCATCTCCGATCCTCAAATCTGGTCTGTGTTGGCAGAAGACGGCAAGGAACAGAGATAAACGACGCCGTTTCCTGATTAATTACCCGCAAAACCGAATCTGGTTTCGCGAGAAGAACCGGTTTGTATTTAACGGTCGGATTTAATGCCACCGCCACATAAGTTTAAACGATAGCGTTAATTGTAAGGTAATATCTATTGGGCCTTTGACATATTACTTCTCGGCCCAATGTAAATTGACAAACCCCTGAACCGTCATCGACTCATCGGACATAATAATATCGACGGTACTTGTAATCGGACGTTCACTCTCGACTCTCCAACGAGCCCTGATTCTTCGACTTTCGTCCTCTCTCATTCCCGCCCAAAAAACCTTCCAACTATTCGGATTCAGCCATTGAAGTAGCTGCAAAAAAACCTAGAGAAGATTTCGAAAGATGAGCAGAGTTGAGATTGAAGAAGAGGTGGAAGGAGATCGCGTCGAAAGTACCGATTACTACTTCGATAGAATCGGCAAACCTATCGCTATCAAAGAGGAAGACGCTCAATACGATCTCGAAAATCCTCCGTCACAGCCTCTCGCTATCTCCGAACACCACGGCCTCGTTTTCGTCGCACATTCCTCCGGTGAGTTTCCGTAATCGGCGATTATACAGGTTTTGCTCGTGCTGTTTATGTATTGTGACCGTTTTGTGTGAAAATTAGGGTTTTATGTTGTGAGGACTAAGGATGTAATTTCTGCATCCAAGAACAGTAACGGGAAAGATAGTAAGGTTTATATACAAGATTTGAGCCTCGTGGATGTTCCTGTTAGAGACGTTCGTATATTGGCTCTCTCAGCGGATGAATCGATTCTCGCCGTCTCCGTCGTTGCTGATATTCATTTCTTCTCTGTGGATTCACTTCTTAAAAAGGTATTACGGCTCACAAGTTTAGTGTTGGGCTATTCCTAAGTTTTTTCGTCTATAACTTCTTTGCGAGGATGTTAATTCTATGTTGATTGATAGTTTACTGACTTTATCTGTTCTTTGGTGTAGGATGTGAACCCTTCCTTTTCATATTCACCAGATGAGTCAGGCTTTATTAAGGATTTTCGTTGGACAAGGAAAGATAAACATTCTTATCTTGTTCTTTTAAGTACTGGGAAGCTTTTTCATGGGATTGACGAGTCACCCCCTAGACATGTTATGGATGATGTTGACGCTGGTTTGTTTTCAATTCTTTTGCTACTTCTTCAGCAATAAACCACGTTATTGGCAATTATTGATGATCAACTCTGTAGGAATTTACTTGTTAAACTTTGTTGTTTGTCAGTTGAATGGAGTTCAAAAGGGAGTTATATTGCTGTGGCTCGAGATAACAGCCTGAGGATTCTGTCGTCAAAATTTAATGAGAGGAGATGCATAGCACTATCATTTGACGCCTGGATTGGTGATTCCGATGAAAACTGTGTTGTGAAAGGTATGTTGCATGCTTTGGCCTTCTTATATCCTATCAGTATTTTCTGTTTTGTTTCAAATTTTATAGCCGTTGTATGGTATTTTAGGTGTTTTCGTATGGACTACATATGATCTATACAAACTAATCCTGTTTACAGTTCTCATTTCTTGCTATCTCTCTTCTATATCTATGGTTAATCCCTATACTTCTGTATCTCTTAGACTGGTTTTAAAACTTACCTGGTTCTGTGCACGCTTCCATTGAAAAGTTTCATAGATGGCTCTCAAGTGAAACCCTCTCAAATCTCAAAAAATGACTGTTTACTCTGCAACAGTTGATTCTGTCAGGTGGGTACACAACAACTGTATTCTTCTTGGATGCTTTCAGCTGATTGATGGCAGGGAAGAAAATTACCTTGTCCAGGTTATCAGGAGTCCAGATGGGAAGGTTATTGATGTGAGTAGTATTTATTTTGTTTTGATTTTGGTGCTGAGGCGTAGATACTGGTTTTTAGTTCTACAAAGGAATAACCAATTTTTATGGCTGGAATGAAACTCTGCTTATATTTTTGTCTGATTTTGTGCGGTTTTTGAGCTTCTTCTTTGCAGGGTTCATCCAGTCTGGTTTCTTTATCCTTCTCTGATATGTTTCCATGTGCTATGGATGATCTTGTTCCAGTTGGTGTTGGACCTCATTTGCTCTTTAGCTACATAGACCAATGGTAGGCTAATTTTAATGTTCTTTCTATTAATTTTATTTTGTTTTGCTTTTTCTTTTCGTAAACACTTCACTTTTCTTGGTCTCTGCAAGCCGTTTGTCAATCTTCGCACTCTGGATTGAATATGCAATCTTAAAGTTTTTGTCCATCCGTAACCGACTTGTAAGAGCTGTAATTACCAAGCATGTTTTAATGAGAATGGTCTTCAAATACAACTAATGATGGTACTTGTTTCCATCATTGAATATTGGAAGTAAATTTGAGCTCATTTCGTATTTACCATTTTTGTTTGGAGATGCAATAGAGTCAGTTTAATTATTCCTGACTTTTCCTCTTTTCAAAATTATGAACATGGATGATATATAACTACTATTATTTCCAATTTGAAGATGGTAATGTTGCTATGTTTTCACCCTACAGCAAACTGGCGATCACAGCTAATAGAAAGAATATAGATGAACATATTGTATTGCTTGATTGGACACCTGGTGATGATAAAACTCCGGTTTCCATTGTTGATATTGATCGAGAGACCTTTTTGCCAAGGATTGGGCTCCAAGGTATGCAGTCCAGAGTTGCTGTATTGTGTGTGTTCTTTTCTCTACAGTTACATTTTTAATATAAAGAAGATCATTTTTTTTTCTTCCAGAAAATGACGATGACAATATGATCATGGGACTCTGTATCGATAGGGTTTCTGTTGAGGGGACTGTTAATGTTCGTTCTGGAGATGATGATGTCAAAGAACTCCGGCCATATTTTGTTCTAATGTGCCTCACTTTGGAAGGAAAGCTGGTCATGTTTAATGTTGCTAGGTAGGGTTTATTTCTCTCAGTGGGTTTAACTCATAGTCGTTGACAACATTACTTGAAACTTCAAAATTGGGTTCATCTACAGTGTTGCAGGATCCCCAGCTTCATCTGATGTTGATTCGGCCTCTTCTTCTGATATTGAAGATGCTTATGCCCCTATAACTGGAGATGATCTTTCTAATCAATCTTCTGAAGGGCCTGAACGACATCAAAAGTTGAATGAAAATGAACAGAAACGCCTCTACTCAGAGAATTTGATTCCACTGTTCTCTACAGAACAAAGGTTCCCAAATGAAAACAAATTTAGTAAGGAATGTGAGTCTGTAAAAAGTTCAGCGTCTGGAGACAACAAGAAGAAGCAAGAACCGTGTGCTGAAAAACCATTACATGTTGCAGATGGTCAACAAAGCGTGATTACTAGGCAGTTCGGAACAAGTTTTGGCCAATTACCTTTGCCCTTAGGATATGGCACCAACAAATTTTCAGGCTTCGGTCCTGTCCTCCCTGTTTCAGAAAAGCCTCAAAAAGACATATCTACGCAGTCTAAGTCTATGCACTTGCAGGCCAATTTTGAGTCGAAACATACACCATCTTTATTTGGATCCCCTGGCCAGCAGAACACAGTTTTTCAGTCACCGCAAAATACACCAGCTCAGCCATGGTCAAGTGGGAAAGTCGTCCCGCCTCCAGATTTTGTCCCCAGTCCCTTTTCTTCTGTGAAAGATACTCAGCATAAGCAATATGTACAGTCTGGAATCGGTTATGTGAATCCTCCTATGAACATCAAAGAGAAACCTGTACAAGGTATTGAGGCTGGTAGAGCATCAGCTCTGAGCAATTTAAGTCCTTCGCTTGGCCAAAATTGGGATGCTAATGAAGGGGTTGAGAAAATTGAACCAATACCTTCTATCCGGGCCTCTCAGTTGTCTCAGCAAGTGAAATCCTCCTTTGAAAAGTCCGCTATTCATCAGCAGCACAAAAGTCCTCTCAATACTGGACCTGGGAGATTTGAGCATAACAAGTTAAAGCAACCCAATAACGTAATGTTTACTCATAATACTAATTTCTGTACGGCTTTATTCATGTGGATATGTATTCTAGGACAGGGTCATCTGACACTCATGCTTTCACATTCATGTATTTAACTTACTGCACTTATATTATTTGCATAACTGACTACTCTTTTGTTGTACCAGATAAATGAGATGGCCAGAGATATGGACACACTTTTACAGTCCATTGAAGGACCGGGTGGTTTCAAGGATTCTTGCACTTTTTTACTGAAAAGCCATGTTGAAGAACTGGAGCAAGGACTTGAAAGTCTTGCTGGCAAGTGCCAAACGTGGAAGGTGTGTTTTAAAAAGTTCACGTATTTTGTTGTTGGTCAATATTTTTTTTGTTCCCTCATCAAATATTTGACCAAACCACGTACCAAGAAACAACTACTGTTATTTCTTTTCTGGTCCTTTGTCTATATTGTTAACTTATTTGGTTTGGTGGTCTTCAGAGCACAATTCACGAGCAGCAAGCAGAGATCCAACATCTTCTTGACAAAACAATTCAAGGTGATCTATTTATTCTATCATCCCCTTATGTAGCGCAAAAACATTGTAAGCAGGTAGGATTTTGTTTTACTTGAAAAGGTATTTTAAAGCCGCTATGCCTGCAATAGGCAAACGTGGAATGTAGTAAAATTTTTTTTGCTTCTAAGCACTGTTAATGATATCTAGGCTTAAAATCTATTTTGAGGCAAGTTTAACTTTAATCCCATTACCAGACTTAAAATCTCAACCTAAATTGAGAAGTTGAGGAGAGGGGAATAAATCCTGATAGAAAATGTTCAGATTTGTTGGTATGTATATCCTTTTACTGGACACACGGTGATAAGTACACTATTATCATATCCAATATTTGGATATGATGGTGAAATAACATGGAGCTCCAGTATGATATTAGCTTAAGCGTCTGCTTTGGATGAGGTTCTTGCATTTTAACATATCTTTCTCTGGAATTCCCTAGTCGAAAGTTTGTTCCTCATTCTTTCAGTCTTCCTGATTGTATTTAATATCGTTTCATATCTTACACTGGAATCTAGGCTGCAAATAAGCAGGTCTTTATTTTGTTTTCTTATTACTGTTTCATGTGGGGATTGCAGTGTTGGCAAAAAAGACATACATGGAAGGTATGTATAAGCAAACTTCTGATAACCAGTACTGGCAACTTTGGAACCGGCAGAAGTTGAATCCTGAGCTTGAGGCCAAGCGGCAGCATATTATGAAACTTAATAAGGTTGTGTATGTGTTAATATATCTCACTCATCTATCTGTTACTACTTTTAGCTTACTTTTGTCATTTATCTTATACTTTTCCCATTCTAGGATTTGACTCAACAACTGATTGAACTAGAGAGATTTTTTAATCGGCTTGAACTCGATCGCTACCATGAGGATGGTGGACTTCCTGTGGCCCGAAGAGGCGTCCCAAATAGGTCTACTCCTTCAAGGTATTTTTTGTGAATCAGTTGTGAAATTCTTAAGGAAAATAAAACCATCACAAGAAATTGTTAAGTAGGTCATAACCTCCCCTTTTCGGCCACTCATATTGGGTGAATTCTTTCTGCAGACGTGTGCAATCCCTTCACAGCCTTCATAACACAATGAGTTCCCAATTGGCAGCTGCTGAGCAACTCTCTGAGTGTCTCTCAAAACAAATGACATTTTTAAAAATCGACTCACCTGTAAAAAAGAATGTGAAGCAGGAGTTATTTGAGACAATTGGGATCCCTTATGATACTTATTTCAGCTCACCAGATGGAGTAACGGGTAAAAATGCATCTTCATCTAAGAACCTGTTACTCTCTTCTATTCCTGCAAGTATAAATGCACAGTCAAGACAACGTCAGTCATCTGCTATGAAAAGTTCTGACCCTGAAACTGCAAGGAGGAGGAGAGAATCACTAGACAGGGTAATTTCATAGGAAACCTTTGACTCAGTGCTATCCCAGTACTTTGACTCACTAGACACTGTTTTTGGCTTTGTGATACTCCAGTATTTTGCTAAACTATGAAGGATTATATGCTCTCTTTAATTTACTGGTGCACTCTTTAATTTATGATGTGCCCTGACGTCTGGCTCTACATTGTGTGATCTTTTTTTTACAGAATTGGGCTGCTTCTGAGCCTCCAAAAACAACTGTCAAAAGGACGCTTCTGCAGGAGCGACAGAAGACGGTTATGAACCAACAGACTATCTTCAGTGAGAGACTACGGCCTGCGAGTAATACACAAGAGCAATCATTGCTTCGCCTGAAAGATCATGCATCACCTGTAGTCTCCTCGAATAAGGGTGAGCTAAGATTTACTGTGGAGTGCATTAATTTGATCTGGAAGTATGTCTTTGTGTGTTGTTTGTTATTTATTTGTATTATTTATCGCTTCTCTGGTTTTATTGTGCAATTACTTTGAGCAGGTGTTAGGGAATCATTCCAACAAGACACATCTGAAGCTCAATCAACCCTGTTCAAAACGAGGCCACCTATGCCACAATCTAATAGTCCCTTTACCATCTCCCCAATCTCTGCGTCAAAACCAAGTTTCAATTGGTCTGGAAATAATGCTAGCAGTACATCTTCTTATGCTGAGGAATCTGCCCCGCTGGAGGTTAAGGATACAAGGACAGTTTCGCAATCAGGAGGATCAAATTTTCTTCTGAAACGACCAGTGGCCTCGACTGTATCTGAACAGACAGAAAAAAGGGCTGAAGAAATCAATAAATTTTATGAACGTAAGCCCAAAGCGTTTGTTGACACAGCTGCTGGAAGTGTGCAGCGGCCTTCTACCACATCATTGGGATCCAATTCTGAATCTAGCAAAGGTTTTGGCGCTCAACTTTCACCCATGTCTACTGCTGCACTAGCACCTAGTTTCCCTTCAAAATCGTTGTTTGATTTCAAAACCAATAGCAGTATCCCTCCTGTAACTGTATCGGTTTCATCCTCACCTTTGTCTAGCACGCCACTTGATTCTGCGTCCACCGTATTTACTCCATCATCCTCTACACAAGATTCAGGTTTATTTACTTTGACCTCTGTGTATTTCGTTTGATTCACATAACAGTCAACTATGGTAACTTTTATATCTGGTCAATGACACTGGTTAACTTAAATTCGTGTTTCAGTTCCAGCATCTATTCCCATCAGCTCAACATCAGTCCCACAAACGTTGTCAACCATGTCTACATCTAATGTTTCAGCTACAGGGTTCAGTGTTCCGTTTGGTAAATCGATGACCAGTGCCAATGTAGATCTCAATCAAGCAGCTACGTCAACACTTTCTCCATCACCTGGCCCCACAACTGGTTTCTCTTTTAAACTACCAGCTTTGACTCCATCGTCCCCTGAAATGGTCTCATCCTCAACAGGCCAATCTTCATTATTTCCACCATCTTCTACAGCATCGCAAGTGTCATCTAATCTGGTCTCTGCAAGCAGTCCCCTAACAGATACCAATCGTTTGTTTTCATTAACTTCCTCATCTTCGACTCCCCCTATTACTTCAACCGGTCCTGATGCATTTCAGTCTCCTCAAGTTTCTACCCCATCTTTTGCTGTATCTGCTACAGAGCCAGTTTCAGAATCTAAAAAACCAGAGGCTCAAAGTTCGTCAATTATAAGTACGGAAAGTACTGTAGATTCTGTGGCAAATGCAACAAAAACACAGATTGAGCCTCTGTCGGTGAAAAGTGAGATTTCAAACCCAGAGACTACAGTAACCCCTGTCGGCTCCTCAGGGTTCCTGTCTGGATTTTCATCAGGGACACAGCCTAGTCTTGCAAACATGGCGCCTCCTTCATTCAGTTGGCCAGGTAGTTCTCAGCCACAACAGCAATCATCTACATCTGTCTCTTTCCCTGCATCCTTACCAACTTCTGCAAGTCCATTCGGCGAGAAGAAAGATACTGTAGATACACAGGAAGATGAAATGGACGAAGGAGCTCCAGAGGCTAACCAGACGACTCAACTTAGTATGGGAAATTTTGGAGGTTTCGGGCTTGGGTCAACTCCAAACCCGGCTGCTCCTAAAGCAAATCCATTTGGTGGTCCCTTTGGTAACGCTACAACAACAACAACAAATAATCCATTCAATATGACAGTCCCCAGTGGCGAGCTCTTCCGACCTGCATCATTCAGTTTTCAAAATCCTCAACCATCTCAACCAACGGCAGGTTTTGGTGGGTTTTCTACAACACCTTCTCAGACACCTGCTCCGAGCGGATTTGGCCAACCGTCACAGATTGGTGGTGGTCAGCAAGCTCTAGGGTCAGTTCTTGGCTCCTTTGGGCAGTCGAGACAGATCGGTGCTGGTCTCCCAGGAGCTACGTTTGGTTCTCCTACTGGATTTGGTGGCTCTAACCCAGGAAGTGGCCTCCCAAATGCACCAGCATCAGGTGGTTTTGCTGCTGCTGGTTCTAGTGCCACTGGTGGCTTCGCAGCCATGGCTTCAGCTGGTAGGGGCTTTGCCGGTGCTTCTTCTAGTCCCACTGGTGGTTTCGCTGCCTTAGCCTCAGGTAGTGGAGGCTTTGCCGGTGCTGCTCCAGGAGCAGGAGGCGGTGGATTTGGTGGACTTGGTTCAGGCTCTGGAGGTTTCGGAGGCTTTGCTCCTCCTGGCGGTGGAGGTTTCGCAGGAGCAGCAGGAGGTAATAACATCTAATCATTCAAGGTCATGCTCTCACACATTTTGACCATTGTCTTGTCGTGTGATTGTATTGTTATACAGGTAGCGGTTTTGGTGGTTTCGGCGGCCAAGGTCAAGGCCAAGCCAGTGGTGGTGGATTCTCAGGCTTTGGTGGCAACTCAGGAGCAACAGGAAAGCCACCGGAACTCTTCACACAGATGAGAAAGTGAAACCAATACGTTCAAATATCTTTACTTAGACTATGCTTGTCTCATTAAGTATTTGGTCTTACCTACCTTAGACAGTATAGTCTATAATTCTAGATAAATATATTGTGTGTTTGTGTATTTTTATAATGATTTCAACTAACCTCCAAAATGTTAAGTAAATTGCTGACTAAACTCTATCACGTGGCCTATGCCTTGATGAAAGATACAGTTGAGCTTTCTTCATCCCTTTTAGAAAGCCGGTTTGGTTTCTTTATTGTTTCATAAACAACCTCAGAGATATTTTGTTATTTAATTCAAAATTCTATATTTCCCATCTTGCTAATTAAAAACTGATTTTCATAAACTGAGAAAGGAAAAAAAGGAGTGGGCCTAGTGGGAAAAGGAGCAAAGACTGGCGTTATTCCAGACAATCCTTGATTTTTTAATTCAATTTTTTAATTATTTCGTTAGAGATTAAATTTTCGCTGGAGAATATAATTTAGTTTTTTTCCTCATCTTCGATTCGATGTGATCCCGCCAAACAAACTCTTACTCTCCCCTCCTCACGAAATTCTCCACCGTCGATTCTTCATCGTTCTCAGTCTCTCCTCCTCCGTTGATCTGTGATGTATCGCCGGAAAATTTCGACATTAGAAGCTTCTTAATATAAGTCTTTTATGAAGGGACATCGGAGTAGTGACGAGATTTATGATGCTTTGTGGTTCTTTACGAGATCGAATACATCCTTGGCTTCGCGACTATGTTAGGCTCCAATCTCTCGCCGTCCTCCTTATTTACGCTCAGGTTTTCGATTTTCCCTATCTCTTCGTCGTTGATTCAAATCTCTTGGGGTCTAGGGTTCATGTCGATTTGAATTTCTCTCATCGTTCTGATTTCTGAATTGTTGTTTTTGCCTAATGGTTTCAGATTGGATGCGCGCTTATCGGATCACTAGGAGCATTATACAATGGAGTTTTGCTGATAAACTTGGCGATTGCGTTGTTTGCGCTTGTTGCAATCGAGAGCAATAGCCAAAGTCTTGGCCGGACCTACGCGGTTCTTCTTTTCTGCGCTCTTCTTCTTGATATCTCATGGTTCATACTTTTTACAGAAGAGATTTGGTATTGCTCTTAGCTCTTCATAACTTGTTTGTGAATCGAAAACTAAACTTTGTTTGATCTCCACACATAACTTTGGTTTTTGGTTCATTTTGATTGACAAAAGATTACATTGTTGATGCAGGAGTATTTCAGCTGAAATGTATGGAACATTTTTCATATTTTCAGTGAAATTGACAATGGCGATGGAAATGATTGGCTTCTTTGTGAGGCTATCGTCATCTCTCTTATGGTATCAGATTTATAGGCTAGGTGCTTCTATCGTCGACACTTCACTTCCTCGTGAAACAGATTCAGATTTACGAAATAGCTTCTTGAATCCACCAACTCCTGCTATTGCTAGACAATGTTCAGGTGCTGAAGAAATCTTGGGAGGTTCTATCTACGACCCTGCCTACTACACCTCTTTATTTGAAGATGGCCAAAGCAATATGAGTTCACCCAAGGCAATACAGGTGTTTTTTTCTTATTTTTACTCTCTTAGCTTTCAGCTTCTTTGTAGTTTATATGTTTTCAGTTTGGGTTTTTGTATTTCTACATGCTTGATTACTCTATGAAGCCATCCATCTAGAAAGAGTTTCTTAATTCTCCTTGTAAACTGTTTGACCTGTAGTGGATGCAATGTAATTATACCAAGTCTGGGATAGAGTAGCTACTATGATTCTCCTCTGCCTTTCTATGCTAGATGCCAATAACAAGATATCCCCTAGCAATGATTCTTTATATCTTTAGGATATAGATAAGACACAGTAGATAGTGATAATAATGGGAAGTTTCATCTAACAGTTAGAAGAAGTTACTCATTCTTGTGTCATTTGTAGGTGAATCATAATTCAGGTGGGAACAATGGATCACCATCTGCTGCAGAAGCCTCTCAGATGAAGTCTCCCATATGTAGATCCTTGCATGCAATTGATGTTAGTCTCCATTGTTACTGCACTATATATCTTGTGACTGTTGTGTTTTATTTTCTCTCGCATCACAACTGATAAGAAAAAATCTCGTTTCAATTGTTTATATAGGAAGAGATGGGTTTGAAGAAACCAGGGATGGATTCACGAACGGTTTGAGGAACATATAAACAAAACGAAGTGTCTACTTTGCATTAGATTATATAAGGCCTACGAGAAGATGAGATACTATATATTGAAGACAAGAAGTAAGCACTGTTTTCTACACTTTGCGTTTATCATAATTTTATTTTGTATGAAAATATTATATTTTTGGTGGGATCTGTGGTTAGAATAGATTTCAGAATCTACTTTGATGCATCCTCATCATATGATTCTTTTTGTTTTGCTTGTGTGTAAATGGAAATACTTTGTTTTATTTATTGGTTGCAAATGGAGTATTATATTCCGGCGTTGATTTGTTTCGTTCTCACTATAAAATGATCAGGACAGGTAACCAAATCACCCAGTCAGAAAATCACGGTAATATAATTCATTAAGATTTCCTTAATATAGCCCTGGATCTTATATTATATTCGCATTAACTCGTTGACAACGGTTGGTAAATCATAAATTAGAAACCGATAAACATGAGAAAGGCCCATCTAATAAGAAAGCCCACGAGTAAAAATCGAGCTAAAAACTAAAAAGGAAGAAAAAAAAGCCTAAGAAGTAAGAATCCATGATGTTGGTAGAAAAGTCAACTGAAATTAATTAAGACCCAAAGAAAAACCCAGAAGGATCTGGAAGAAGGATAATTTCTTCCCTTAACCCTCTTCGCTTAATCTCTCTCTCTCTACTTTTTTTCTAATTTCTTACGACAATTCTCCTCCTTTCGTATATAAACAATCCTCCAACTCTATCAAAAAACCCTTTCTTTTAGTTCTTCAAGTTTTCAAAACTTTAGAAATCTTCCTTATCGCTATTATTCTTCTGTGCTTATCGGAGATTTAATCTGCTGTTGACGAAGACTCAAAAAGGTTTCTTTAGTTCTGGACTTTATTTTTTGTTTTGTTATCATTCGAACCGCTTATTAGGGTTAAGAAATGGTTTGTCGGTGAACGATGATCCTTAATCGTTAAGAAAAATCACACATTTAAATGGATCCATGGCTTTGGTTTTAGACAACTCGATGAATGTTCTTGTTTTGATTGAAAATTTCAAAAACCCTTTCTCCGAACTAGTTCCTCCTTCTCGGATCATTATTCCTTATTTTCCATTGGACTTTATCTGTGAGTTGAGAATGTTAGACTGATTCTAGGGTTTCATGTTGCTTATTTGCTTATTTGCTTATTCGCTCGCTTTCTTGGTTTCAATCAAGTTTCTTAGCTGATTGATGAAAATTTTGTCAACAAGTTCTGATTTTTGTGTGTGTGTTTGACAATTTATAGGGTTACAAGTAGAAGGAATCAGCAATGGAAGAAGCAGTTGCAACGAGGTATTGGTGTCACAGGTGCACTCGAACAGTGAATCCAATTATGGAAGCTGAAATCAAATGCCCCTTTTGTCAAAGTGGGTTTGTTGAAGAAATGGAAGACGATCATGATTCTTCTGATACTAACGATGTTAGAGCAAACAACTCTCTCTGGGCTCCTATCTTGATGGAAATTATCAATGATCCTACTACCCGCCGTAGAAGAAACCAAAGTGTTGACTCTGTTGAAGATAACAACCAAAACGATACAACACAGACTGAGGAGAATGAAACTGGAAACGAAGAAAACGATTTGGATTGGCAGCTTCAAGAGATTCTTAGAAGAAGGAGAAGACATTCAGCTGCTGTTTTACAGTTGCTTCAAGGGATACAAGCTGGGTTATCACTAGAATCTGAGACCAATGGTAATGATAACAACAATCCAGAACGTGTCATCTTAATCAATCCTTTTACTCAAACCATCACAGTTCAAAACTCTGCTGATATGGAATCTGTACCTGCTGGTTCTCTAGGTGACTATTTCATTGGTCCTGGTTTCGAAATGTTGCTTCAGCGTTTAGCTGAGAACGATCCCAACAGATATGGAACACCTCCAGCTCGAAAAGAAGCTGTTGAGGCTTTAGCTACTGTGAAAATTGAAGAGACTCTGCAGTGTTCAGTGTGTTTAGAGGATTTTGAGATTGGTACTGAGGCTAAACAGATGCCTTGTAAGCACAACTTTCATGGTGATTGTTTGTTTCCATGGCTTGAGCTTCACAGTTCTTGCCCTGTTTGTAGACATCTGTTACCTGCAGCAGATGAACCAAAGACTGACTCAGCAAGAACAGAAACAAATGATAACAATGGAGACGGTAGTGCTTCTTCTGCTACAACTAGCCGTGGAACTGTGAGCGGTGATGAAAACAACCGTCGAGAAGAAGAAGATGAAGAAGAGGAGAATGAAGAAGGTGATACAAGCGGATTCTCGATCCCATGGCCATTTAGTACTTTGTTCATGTCGTCTCAAGATAGCAATGAATCAACGGGTTCGAGTTAAAACATGGTTCCTGAACAAACAACATAGGCTTTTGAAGTGATCATGAAAAACTTGGTTCTACGTAAAGATGGTATATTTTGTGTATATAAGTTTTCAGATTTGGTTGAACGTTACATCTCTGGAAAACGTAAATCTTTTCAGTTTGTGTTTTTTTTTTTTGGGTTGTTGTTTTGAACAATCTTTTGCTCGGATTTTGTAAGTCGCTTCTGTATTTTTGCTGCTGTCAACTAAGTCACTTCTCTTACCTTTAGTTTTTTTTTTTTTTTCCAGCAAAATAGTTGGCTACTGAATGACTTAATGGTGAAATATCAAGAAACAAACAAACAAAAAGTCTTTCTTGTGGGTTTAAAATTCTTAATATTGTATTCTTATACGCGACCAAATCGTTTAAAATGTCCTTTTTCCGGTAAATTAAAATATATCTGTCTTCTCTAAACTTTACTTGAATCCATGATTACACTACTACTGTAAAGGTTAGAAATTTTAAGAGCTAATATAATTCATACTTCGCATGTGTAAAATGTGAACTTCCGACCAAGGTGCGGTAATACCGAAAATGCGACAAAAATAATAATAAAGGAATGAATACACATGTATAAATGATAACCAAAGTTCCGACTAAAGTGTGGTATTAACGAATTTAACTTTTGCATCCCTTATATATTAACGCTTCACCAAACTCCTTCTCTATAGTATTATAACATCAACTAAAAATATTACCTCTCAGATTAGTCTTAACCAAAAGAAGAAGAAAAAATGAATCGTCAGTTATATTTCTTAATCACTTTGATTCTTCTCTTACTCTCTGCGTACAACACAACTATGGCCCGAACCTTGCCGAGTAAGTGACCGTCTTATCTTATAGTAATTAAATTTTTATAAATATCATTAGTAAACATAATTCTTATTCAAATCTTTTATCTCAGTTGTATATCTGGTTTTTTTTAATAATTAAGGGGAAGGAAATGGAGCACAACAATTTGAAAATTTTAAAATTGGTGTCTCAAAGAGTGAATCGACTCGTACTCGTCAGAGAGGGCCTGGACATTGATCTCTTGGTAGTTTTTGGACCTTTCCAAATTCCTGTCTATTTATAATAATAGTTTTTGAGTTTTTTTTTTTTTGATAAAAGTAATACAGTTTTGAGTCACACTTATGCTTATAAAAAAGTGGGTATGTGTATATAGCCTACTTGTTTTATTCTAATATCGTGGTTGTGTCACATAACTCGATTCAAATCTATAGAAAAAAAAAATGATTATGTACATGAGCATTATTAAACATAAGGTAACTTAAAATAAAATACGCACGACCGCACATTTCTGTAATATCATACGTGGCAGACAAAGAGTGGACGTTCCCTTAAAATTCCAGCAAAGACCGTAACATTAGATCTAATGAGACGATTTTCCCAATTTACCCTCATCCGACAAAGATATCAAAGGGTAGTTTAGGAAAGTATATATAGCTAAGAAGGAGTCCATAAGTTCCTCAGATCCAAAACGCGATTCGTAAGAGTTGTGAGATAAAATCTCATCCCGAGAGAGAGAGAACCCCAGAGAGAGCGATATTGAAATCTCCCTTTATAAATCCCCAATTTACAAATCTCTTTCCCTCTCGAAAAATCTTTCATCTTTTTGATATAAAAAGCCGAACCCTTCTCTTCAAATCTTTCTCCTTCCTTTCGCCTTTTCGAGGATTTCTTACAATCTTTTGGGGACTACGAAACCCTAGATTTTGAAATTCCGGATACATAACTAGCGAAAGGTCTGATTTTGTTTCTTACCCTTTGTTTATAATGGCTTCAATTACTTAGATTTGATTTCAGTTTCTTCGTAACCTATTATTTACGAATTGGATCTCATGTTCTATAGTCGTGTTTCATAGCTTGTCGTTGATTGATTGATTGTGAAAGAACGTTACAGAATTCAATAACGAAAACCCCATTTTTAAGAGGATCTGATTTGGTAATTCAACTGGTGAAACTTTAATAAAAATCAAAACTTTCTCGTTGATGCTTGTTTGTTTAGATCTTACATGAATTCTCTATTTTTATTGCTTAAAACGAGATTTAATTGATGTGTGTTTATGATTTGTGTAAACTTAGAGAATGGCTGATCAAGGAGCGGAAGGGAGCCAACCAGTTGACCTTATTAAACATCCTTCAGGGATTATTCCAACTCTTCAGTGAGTTCTGTTTGCTTCTCTTGTCTGTGTTTCTCCGTTTTAGATTCTGAGTTTGTGCTTTGTGGACAAAACAAGATTCTAACGTTTCTTTTGTTTGTTTCAGAAATATTGTCTCAACAGTGAACTTAGACTGCAAGCTTGATCTTAAAGCCATAGCTTTGCAGGCTCGGAATGCTGAATATAACCCTAAGGTTTGCTTTCTTTCTTTTACAAATAGAAAATTGAAAGTCTCCATATCTGTATTAATAAATGATTTGCAAAAATATTTACTTTGGTTTGTATTTTCGGATTTGGTTTAATCTTGAGTGTTTCATGTTTCAGCGTTTCGCTGCTGTAATCATGAGGATAAGAGAGCCAAAGACTACAGCGTTGATTTTTGCTTCTGGGAAAATGGTATGTTACATATATATGCTTATAGCTTGTTTGGTCACTTTTTCTCATATGTTCTGTATTTAACGTTGCATCTATGTTGTACAATTTTAGGTGTGTACCGGAGCTAAGAGTGAACATCTTTCAAAGCTGGCTGCAAGAAAGGTAACTAGCTCCTATCAGTACACGCTCTGATGTTCTTCTTTGTAGTCACACACTTTGTGTTAAATAAAACCCTTTTTTCTTGTCCAGTACGCTCGGATTGTTCAAAAGCTTGGCTTTCCTGCAAAGTTCAAGGTACTCATATTTCTATCCATGGTCTTGATCCAACGCACAGAAACTATGTGTACAGTCTAATAATAAAACGGGTAACTATATTTTTTGCAGGATTTCAAGATTCAGAACATTGTAGGATCCTGTGATGTCAAATTCCCCATTAGGCTCGAAGGTCTTGCATACTCTCATAGTGCTTTTTCAAGTGTAAGTGATGATATCAAAGCATTGTGATCATATATAGTTGTAAGATTGAGATAATATCATCAGACTGATGATTCATACCTCTCTTATAACTGATGCCAGTACGAGCCTGAGCTATTTCCAGGACTGATATATAGGATGAAACAACCAAAGATTGTACTTCTTATTTTTGTGTCAGGAAAGATTGTTATAACTGGAGCCAAGGTAATCTAATTCACTCCCTCTCTCAAATTTTGCCATGAAAATGCTTTTGTCATCTGATGAAATTCTCTGAGGTTACATTATCAGATGAGAGAAGAGACTTACACTGCATTTGAGAATATCTACCCTGTTCTTAGAGAATTCAGGAAGATCCAGCAATAATAGTATGTAAGTATCCCATTTTTACATTTCTTTCATACATCCTAACCAATCAATGTTTTGATTATGATTCTTTTGATTCAAGTAGAGCGCTTACAAAGTCAAAAGCTAAAAGAACCATATTGAAGTTTGGATTTGCCATGAAGTAGAGAGATCTATGTGGGGGACAAGCAAGCGCTTGGTGAGGTTATTATCCTTGGACAAGAGCTTGTTTGATGATTTAGATTCAGATTCAAAACCAGAAATTGTAAATAGAGAATGGAGGTGTCAAGAAATCTCTTTCGTTTTTGTTCTAAAGTGTCTTTCAAGTATCTTTGTTTACTGTTCTGTATTTGTTTCAATGAACAATACCCAAACCGTTAAAAGAGTAACCTACTTCTCTGCTAACTCTGTAATAAGACGACCAAGTCTCTTTTTAAGTTTGGATCATCATAGATGATAGGTTATCTTTCAATAGATGAATAACCTGAAAATAACACAAACAAGCCTAATGCCGAATCCAACAATGCCCTGATCCAGTGAAAGCTTATTATATCATATAATTTTGATTTTTCCAAGTAAAGCATCCTAATTGAAAATTTATTATTGAAAAAATCTCTAAAATAGTATATATTTTTATTTAGGACAAAAATATCATTTTTATAATAAAAACTTTCTTAAATAGCACCAACTGATGTTTTTATTCTACAAATAGCACTTTATTTTTATTTTGGACAAAAATAACATTTTTGTAGAAGATAATTTTAAATTTACTGTTTGGGTTAAGGATTGTACAATTTAAGATATAATTTGTTTGAGATGGAAGGTATGGTTTAGGGTTTAGAGCTTAGAATTTATGGTTTTTTAAAGCCTAAACTCTAAATCCTAAATCTTAAAAGTATGAGGTTAAGAGATTTTGTGCTATATAAAGAAATAAATCTTTAATAAAAATGTTATTTTTATCTTAAAAAAAGAATGTTATTTATGGAACAAAAGTTGATTTGGTGTTATTTTTGAGAATTGCCCTTTTTATAAAGTGACAAATTAAAAATTTTATTTGGGTTAAGTATTTTAAATTTTAGGATATAGTTTGTTTGGGGTAGAATGTATGGTTTAGGACTTAGAGTTTAGGATTTTTAAACCCTAAACCCTAAAAATATAAGATTAGGAGATTTTGTGCTATATAAAAAATTAATTTTTAATAAAAATGCTATTTATTTTGTCCTAAATGAAAATTTGTGCTATTTATGGAATAAAAACTTTATTTAGTGCTATTTTGGAGAACTGCTTTTTATTATTTTCCTTTTCTGATTTTAACTAGTATATATTAAACTTATTATGTCACTTGTTTTGCTCATCCTGGCACAAACAATCTTGAACCCTAGCTAGTTTTGTATTCTTTCTCGGTATTACTAATCAATAAGAATTTAGAACAAGGTTTGCTTACAACGCAAGACAACCATGTGTGAGATGAGGAAATCCCGTTCATCGAATTCCATGGAAAGAGGTATAAACTACTTGGAACTCATCCCAACTGATGTCATGATGGATATATTCTCGAGATTGCCGTCAAAGTCAATCGCTAGGTTACGTAGCGTGTTGAAGCTATGTGGCTCTATTCTTGGCAGTCCATATTTCAACGAGTTGTTGATCAAGAAAAGGTCTTCATCAGCTCATGGTCTTCATCTCCATTGTCCTAGATACACACGTCTTGGTTTTGGTAAAGAGATATGCATCGATGGGGTTTTGTATTACTTGGCTCAAAAAGATTATGCTGATGATGATTATATGATAGTTTGCTTTGATGTTAGGTCTGAGAAATTCAAGTTTATGGACGTAGAATGCTGTTATGGTGATTTGATTAACTATAAGGGTAAATTAGGTGGGCTTGATTTTGTATATCATGGCAATACTACCAGTGAGTTGCGTTTGTGGGGTCTAGAGGATGTCGAGAAACATCAATGGTCCAAATCTGTCTATGTTTATAACAACGTTGCTAACTTTTTATACTTTGCAGGAGTGACCACTACAGGTGAAATTGTTTTGGCCACTGAGAATTTATGTATTAAACCATTTTATGTTTACTTCTTGGATCCCGAAAGGAACACTCTACGATCCATTGAGATCCAAGGTCCTGAAGCGTTTGAGAATGGTGGTAGAGTTTCTGCTTTTGTAGACTATGCAGAGGATTTAAGTCATTCATCTTTTCTCCATATGCATCCGGAAGTGGTAAGAGAAAGCCACAGAGACAGCAAGTATTATGATGGTGTGAGTAGGGACAAGAAGCACAGAGAGATAAGTAATGGAAGAGACAGAAGGGATGATGAAGACATAAGAAGAAGAAGAAGAAGAAGAGTATAAGAGACAATGAGAGATGGGATAAGCAAAAGCAATGGGGGCATTGTCATTAATTTGTGCTTTATAACATGTTTTTCCTTTGTCTAGAAAAAGAATTTGACTATGTTTATACATTTTGTATCACATTATCTCTTACTTACCATTGAGGTTAACTAAATTAATGGATTGTTATGTCAAAGTAGAAAGTGTATACATTTGTAGAAAATGAGTTGATGGGTTACATAACACAATTGATAACAGAAGCATGCAATTATATATTTGTTTTACTGATATCTTGGGGGTCAAGTCATAGTTCGTTGTAAAGAGTAAACTACAGTTCTTGGTTCTCTACAGAAACAGATCGAATGGCTAGTAATTCACAGTTGATTTGATTGCGTCCAGTATCTGCATCACACAAGAAGACAAGATTGGTAAGTAATTTAGTTTTGGGTCGGACATAGAAGTGATAAGAGAAGAGGAACCTGCCTTGTTCTTGGTGGGCATGTAGAATGGCTCAAACACAAGAGGAAATGGAGTATCCAAACCACAGACTCTGCTTACTGGAGCTTCTAACTGCACGACCAAAGAACAGTTAACAAAACCAACCAAGATTAATCTTGTAGATGACTTTATTTTTACTTACTTTCAAGAAGCAACGTTCAAGGATTGTTGCAGAGATCTCTGCTCCAAAACCTCCTGTTATAGGAGCTTCATGGCTTATCTGAAACCCCAAACACAAACAAATCAATCCATAAGACCGACCATACAAAAACAAATTCCAATCAAGATTCCTTAAAACACTTACAAGAAGTCTGCCAGTCTTTTTAACTGAAGCCTCAACGGTTTCTTTGTCCCAAGGAAGCAAAGTCTTGAGATCTATCAGTTCACATGATATTCCTTCCTGCATAAACACTCAAAGACCCGCTTTCAACTTTGAACCAATCATGACTGAGTTGTAAGATAAGTTGCTAAAACCTTTTCTGCTTCCAGACAAGCTTGTTCCATAATGGTAAGCTGAGCTCCCCATCCAACAAGTGTTATGTCATTGCCTTCTCTTATAACCTAATCATAAGTATTAACTGTGAGATCATCATCTACTAAAAGAGAAGGCCAAAAAATGAACTTATTATGTACCTCGGCTTCTGATAAAGGTATCATATAGTCATGCTCAGGGACATCTTCTACAGCTTGACGATACAACCACTGAAGAAAGATCAAAGTAGTTTCAAGACTTTAGAAGAAGTGCTTAAGAAGCTGATTTGGTCGGTGTAATAGAAAAAAGGAAAGGTACCTTTGGTTCAAAGAAGACAACGGGATTTGGATCACGAATACATGACAACAACAGTCCCTTTGCTTCCCGTGGACTCCGAGGAATAACAACCTTAATACCAGGGACATGGCAGAAGAAAGCTTCAGGAGATTGTGAATGGTAATGTCCACCATGACCAACTGCTCCATACGGTGCTCTTATCGTAAGTCCTATCATGATTCATAGTGAGTAAAAGAGATTATGATGTCAAGTCAATAGAAAAAAAGTAAAGATGAAAGATTTATTACCTCCACAGTTGAATTGGTTACCACTTCTGTATCTGAACTTTGCCGCTTCATTAACAATCTATAATCACTCAAAATGGATCAAAAATTCTATCATATGCTTGTTTAAAGAGAGGACATATTTACCTGATCAAAAGCTGGATATATATAATCTGCAAACTGAATCTCTACAATTGCTCGATTTCCCTGTCAATAGATGTTAAAAGTTAAAACTAGTTCATGACATAAACAGAAGAATTAACAGAAACAAGAACTCACCATAGCTGCTAGACCAATGCCAAATCCAACAATGCCCTGAATCAAGGTCAAATCTTATTATATGATTATCTCATCAAGAAGCATTAACTTAAAAAGAAATGAAAACACAAGGAGGTGAAGGATTTTATGATGATACCTGCTCACAAAGAGGAGTATTGAAGACGCGGTTTTTACCGAATCGTTCAGATAAACCTGTTGTGCAGCGAAACACTCCACCAAAGCCAACATCTTCTCCAAACACATAAGAGCTTCCACCAAAAAACAACTTAAGTCAGACTCTAAGACAACATCATACAATATTTCAAGCAACTAAATGTCTACTTAAATTAAATTAATTTCCTTAACTAAACTTCCACGTAAGCATAAGGGTGATTTCTTAGAAATGATTAATTAGGGATCAAATGATTAAGACAAACAAGTAAAGAAGCTTTTGCCACTGTAAACTCACCGAGGATCGGTGTCTAAAGCGATGTGAAGCGCTTGATTAATAGCAGAGTATAGATTCAACGGTTTCCTAGTTTCCGATTCACAAGCCGTCGTCGATACTCTCCTAGCTCCGTGATTTGAGCTCCGAAAACTCAATTTCCGGCAGAATCTGCCTAGAAGAGCCGCCATTTACAGTGAAGATGGACACTTTCGTCGAACCCACTAACAATTAATCTCAACGATTGCGACAAGAACGAAGCTCTATTATTTTGGTAAAAGATTGATTTGTAGGTGGCAAAAGTTTGGTACGTTTAGCTGAAAGAAACGGATTTTCTAGTTAATCATGCCACGTCGGATTCGACACTAATCGATATCTCTTTCTATTTGCAAGTTGCAACAACTGAATTCAATGCAAGTGAACACCTAACAACTATTATTACTAGTTTAATACTAAACAAAAACAAAGGTCGTCACTTTGAAACATCTTAGCTGACTTATCCAATCAAATTTTCAGATCATTTTGTTATAAGAACAAAACATTTCAGATCACTTTTCCAACAGAGGTCAAATGGAGGAGGAAGGGAAATAACTAACCAAATTCATAAAAGACAATGAAAAACCAAAACCAACAGAGTCTTGTCCACAACAGACCATAATGAAAACATATCTATGCTAAAACGAAAACAAACCCTGGCTCTGATTTTACTACTTGATCTCTCTTAAAAGAATGTCTTCTTAGGAGGTTGAAGACTCTTGTGATACTGCCGTGAGCTTGCATAGTTAAACTTAGCAACCATTTGGAATCACACCAACCAACTTGTCGCTGTTTAATGAAGGATTCGTTGTCTTAACAACAATGAGATCAACGGTAGGTTGAGAAGCTGCAACTGATTCCTTTGCTAAATCAAAAGTAACAACAGTTTCTGTTTCCTCATCATTGGTTTTTCCTTCCAAAACCTGTTAAAAAAAATGGTGCATTTTGATATTAGAGAAGAGAAATGTAAACGCAACTGCTAAAATTTATGGAACTAACTCGTTTCTAGTCTTGCCTGCTTTTGAACTTTCATATCCAAAATAGTCTTTTGTCTAACCTCGTAGAACAAGAAATCATCCAAAATACATGTCTTGCTCTTATGGTCTTTGAAAATTTTCACAACCTTCAAACCTTGCTCCAACTTAACCTACACGATCCCAAGGATAGAGTTTCAACATTGGAAACCACAAAATACGACTGCTAGATCATGAAATGTAATTACTTACTTACCTCTTGTGTGTCTCTGCTGTAGGTCACAGGTTTGTTCTCGTTGTTTTCAAGTGTAATATGTTTCAGTAAACTGTTGGGAACATCCTTCAAAATATGCCACTTAAGGGGAAAAGAGCCAGTCCACTTATCTTGTTGCCAGCACTCAACGTTTTTGTTGAAATCAACTGGTCCTATCATTTCAGCAAGTCCAACAAATTGTCCACTTGCGTTAACCTGGAGACAATCACAGTACAAACAGCTCAGAATTACGAAAAAAACATAATACACAAAACATAAATTGAAGTTAAGAATTAGGTACAAACCGAGAAGAAGAGAAACACAGGGCAGCCGCCAGATTTCTGCTGAGCTTCCTGATATGCAGCATCAAGCCTCTTGTTTCCATTTGGAGTGCTGGCCCAAACATTATATTTGATACTCTTATGCACATCATCTTCACTGAAAGACTTGATGATAAAGAACTTAGCATCTTTATACTCAACTGGAAAATCTTCTCTGTTGCAGTACTCTTCTCTATCTTGAACAATGCATGTTGTTATATTAGATTCATCACCTGTTTGCTTTTTCACTTTCTCTAAGCTAGCTTCTAAGGTGTCCTTCTGGTTCTTTGTGCCGTTAGCTCTAGGACCTCTGTTGAGTTCAATCAAGCCATTCATGTTCTCATTACCATAGAAATAATTGTCACCTTTTCCTAGACTTCTGTATTTGTTGTCTGTAGTAACCCAATCTCTTTCATTTGTTCTAGAATAATAACCAGAAGAACCATAACCAATACCAGATTTCACCGTACTACCATATTGACAATATAACTTGTTTTGGTACTCTCTATTGTAGTAAGCCTGAGTTTCATAACCTGACATCTGCAGATTATAGATGACGCTATAAGTTCTAGAGATTAAATACTTCTCTGCACCTAACTCAATCAAAACAAGAACCAGCTTATAAAAACTGACTTACATAACAGAAAACATATCATACCATGTAATCGGAATTGGAGCGATGGTTTTGATTCCACGAAGAAGGAACATTGTTGGTAGGCTTGCTAAGAGCACTGTTTCCATACAAATGGCTGGAGGTGTTGAGTGCACTCTGATTCAATGATACATTAATTCCTCTCACGTTGGCAGCTTTGTCTGTAGAGAGGGTAGAAGCAAAAGAGCCATTGCTGGTAGTGGGAGGAAAGTAGGGAATATAGTGATACAAATGTCCATCACCACCAGGGGTTGTTGCTGGTGAGTAAGGATACGCTGCATACCCATAATATCCTTGTGGATAACCAAGAGATGCGTCCTGATCAAGACAGGGAAAAAGGTAATAAGGAGAATGAAGCCTAAATAGTTTGAAAAGGAGACACTTACTGATGTCATGTCAACACTCTCGGAATTGGAATAGCTTGTGTATGCACTCCCATAACCTAAAATTTTATATAAAAAGGGTTGTGTTATCCAAAGATATTACAATAAATTCTAGATTTAAATGGAGCTTACCACCATAAAAGTAGGGTCGATACCCACTTGGAACATAGCAAATTGAAGGATCTATGGCATCGGTGCATAGTAATGGTGTCAAAGAAGGAACTTTAGCATTAGAATCCAAAGCTTCATTCTTGTTAACAGCCGCCTGCAAAATATACTAGCATGAGGACTCTGCTTGGTGTAGCAAAAATAATCAGCAGTGAGATGAAAACAATGTTGATGATGTTTGTTTACTTTGTTAGTTGGCTCGGGGATATCCAAAGCACTTGACTTTGAGTCTAAAGACAGTTTCTGCAATTTAACAGCAGCTTCTGAAACACACAAGTTAAGTCGAGGAAACAAGACACTGAAAAAAAAAAAACAGATTTTTTTACAAATTGAGATAAATCGGAGAAACGGAGACGAATAGAATACGAGTAAAGAAGAGACTGAAAAGCAAGGAAAAGGATACGATCAGCTGGAGGAGTGACGGAAGTAGAAGACATGTGAACAGAATTTGGTAGAGAAGATTGATAGATCCTTCAGGGAGACAAAGAGATGAACAAAAAACTCAGAAGGAATCTAGGGTTTAAATAAGAGATGATGAATCGAGCAGAGAAATGGCTTTGGGAAGGAGGAGCAGTAGAGAAGAGGAAGGGTTTTTGTACGGGGAAGAGGCAAATGTGGTTTTCTTCTTTCTCGTCGATTCAATTTCAAATCCTTCAATTTTTTTTATTTTTTTTCTTTTCTTTTTTCATTGTGTTTTTTTTATAAAATACGTCCTTTATTCCAGCCACATTACGAAATATCCCACAAAATAATTAAAAAATTAATTACATCGAGCATTTCAAAAGTGTTGAATAAAATAATTGAAAAGAATAATTTAAAACCAAATGATTATAGCCGTCAAAAAAAAATACCAAATATAAAAATAAATTGCTGACTTGTTGTCACTATTCTATTGTTGTTGGGCCAAGTATTAAGGCCCATAAGACAAGGAAAAAATAAACAAGATCAGGAGGGTTGAATTGAACGGCCAAGATTAACTCAAACCTTGAAGAGGTAAGGGAACGTTAAAAGCAACCTCCAAGCGAGAGTGAGCAGATAAACCTACCTTCCTCCTTCAGCTCCCCTTTTCTTATCCGGAACTCTCTCTTCCGGCCAAAAAGCTTCCTTATTCCTTCCTACTCTGTGTTAGTTTCTTAATCCTTACTCTTTTTAGTTTGCTAAGCCTCTTCATTTTCAGTGGCTCCAGTATTTGTGTTTGTGTTATTAAATTGTTATGTTGGATGAGAATTTGTTGTACGCTTTTAAAACTGTTTCTAGAAAGTACTAATTCATTTCTTCCAATGGCTTTTGGGTATCATGTTATATAATTTATGGATGAGTGTTTCCTCAGATTGTTAATTGTGTTCTTACTTAGCTCTGCTCTGAAATGTGTCGCCTTTCTTCTATTTTCTCTGATTCTTTTTGCGAATTTTCAATTGGTTTAGCTTACCTGGTTGGTTATTGTGATTATGTTAACCATATATCGACGAAAAGAAGAGCCTTTTTATAACCTTAGAAATGTTATCTAATTGTTGAATTTTGTCTATTGTTTGAAGTGATTAAAATGGCGTCAACTTTCACTGCCACGTCTTCCATTGGTTCAATGGTTGCCCCAAATGCTCACAAATCTGATAAGAAACTGTCTTCAAGCTCATTTGGAAGGAGGCAAAGTGTGTGCCCTAGACCCAGGAGATCCAGTTCTGCCATTGTATGTGCAGCCAAAGAATTGCATTTCAACAAAGATGGGACTACCATAAGGAAACTTCAAGTGAGTATCTGTCTTTTCTTTTTTTCTTACTGCTGGTGCTAAAGGTTTGGATTTTCTCTGGTTTCTAATTCTGTGTTGTACTAGGCTGGTGTTAACAAGCTCGCAGACCTAGTTGGTGTTACACTTGGACCCAAAGGACGAAATGTTGTCCTTGAGAGCAAGTATGGATCACCAAGAATTGTTAATGATGGTGTGACTGTTGCAAGAGAGGTATGGAATTGTAACCCCTCTTGATAATGATGTTTATTTTCATTCAAATGAGTCTTAATATTTTGAACTGTATCCTGTAGGTTGAGTTGGAAGATCCGGTTGAGAACATTGGCGCTAAGCTTGTGAGGCAAGCGGCTGCCAAGACCAATGACTTGGCTGGTGACGGTACAACAACATCTGTTGTTCTTGCACAGGGTTTTATTGCTGAGGGTGTCAAGGTCTGTATAACATACTTCTTTCAGCTTTTCTCTTTTATGAAACTCAAAAATGAGTTTTAAATCTTAAGATTATATCATTCAGGTGGTAGCTGCTGGTGCAAACCCTGTATTGATTACCAGAGGTATTGAGAAGACAGCAAAGGCTTTGGTTACCGAGCTCAAGAAAATGTCTAAGGAGGTAATCAAATTCATAGAACTCTCTTTTTTTTTAGTATGTGAAGAGTCAATATCAAAAGGTTCTGAGAGTATGTCATGCTTGATGTAGGTTGAAGACAGTGAACTTGCAGATGTTGCAGCTGTTAGTGCCGGTAACAACGAAGAGATTGGAAATATGATTGCTGAAGCAATGAGCAAAGTGGGCAGGAAGGGTGTGGTGACCCTTGAGGAGGGTAAAAGTGCCGAGAACAACCTCTACGTAGTGGAAGGAATGCAATTTGATCGTGGTTATATCTCCCCTTACTTTGTGACTGACAGCGAGAAAATGTCAGTTGAGTTTGACAACTGCAAGGTAGATGTTTCTTGATTCTGAGCTCACTCCATCAAATGTTTTCAGCAGATGAATGTTCTGGGCAGAAAATTTAGCCATTGAGTATAACAAAGATCTTTATGTATTGTATGTTTGCAGTTGCTTCTTGTTGACAAGAAAATTACCAATGCAAGGGATCTTGTTGGTGTATTGGAGGATGCAATTAGAGGTGGATACCCAATACTAATCATTGCAGAAGACATTGAACAAGAAGCTTTAGCGACTCTTGTTGTTAACAAGCTTAGAGGCACATTGAAGATTGCAGCTCTCAGAGCTCCAGGATTTGGAGAGCGCAAGAGCCAATACCTTGACGATATTGCCATTCTAACTGGAGGTAAGTTCTGTGTGCATTGATGAGCCATTGCGTTAGAGGCAAAATGTTTGTAGTATTAATCTTGTCATATATTTCTATCTGCGGTTGCAGCAACTGTGATTCGAGAGGAAGTTGGTCTTTCACTTGAAAAAGCTGGAAAAGAGGTTCTTGGTAATGCCTCAAAGGTCGTCCTCACGAAGGAGACTTCGACCATAGTGGGTGATGGAAGCACACAGGATGCAGTGCAAAAGCGTGTTACACAGATTAAGAATCTTATTGAGGTATGAAGTAGTAGAGAAAATATGGGATCTATACTACTTATGTCGATAGTGTAGTTACAGTAACATGGTAATTGGTCTGTGCAGCAAGCAGAGCAAGATTATGAAAAGGAGAAACTGAATGAGAGAATTGCCAAGCTCTCTGGTGGAGTTGCTGTGATTCAGGTAAATTACAAACCCATTGGTACCCTTTGTCTGATTTAGATGTGTCCCAGAGATATTAAGTTAAGCTCGTTATGTATTGGTTTAAGGTTGGAGCACAAACTGAGACAGAACTCAAAGAGAAGAAGTTGAGAGTTGAAGATGCTCTTAATGCTACAAAGGTGATCATTTTTTTTCTGAGGCTTTAGAAAGAAGCTATTTGCGTACTAGTGAACTTTAACTGATCAGGATTTTGCTTCTACAGGCCGCTGTTGAGGAAGGTATTGTCGTTGGTGGAGGTTGCACTCTACTTCGTCTTGCTTCCAAGGTTGATGCCATTAAAGCCACTCTTGACAATGATGAAGAAAAGGTAAATCAAACAAGCCTTCTTGTTTCCAACTCCTAAAACATTACATTCTTATAACTCTACTGATGATTGCCTGCCCTTACTTCAGGTTGGAGCGGATATTGTTAAAAGAGCACTGAGTTATCCCTTAAAACTGATCGCCAAGAATGCTGGTGTTAATGGAAGTGTCGTTAGCGAGAAGGTAGTAACAACATAAAACAACCTCCATAAACTTTTTCACTTCTAGATTTTAAGTCAGATGTTTAAAGAAATGTCTTTATTCATTGGCAGGTGCTTTCCAACGATAACGTGAAATACGGTTACAATGCTGCAACCGGCAAGTACGAGGATTTAATGGCTGCAGGAATCATTGATCCAACAAAGGTCAGTTATTTTTTGCATACATAAACAGTCTTTACTATTGGTCATTAAAGATTCATGAACCTGAGTGGCTTTATCTTGATTTTAGGTTGTGAGATGTTGCTTGGAACACGCAGCTTCGGTTGCAAAGACGTTTTTGATGTCTGACTGTGTAGTTGTTGAGATCAAGGAACCTGAACCAGCTCCTGTCGGCAACCCAATGGACAACTCAGGTTTGTTTAGACAAGATTCAAATACTTGCATCTCCGGTAAAGATCCACCATATGCATGACACATGGCTGAATCTGTTTACTTGTCTTGTTTCAGGATATGGATACTGAGAAGAGATAGGCCAATATTGAAACGGATTTACCTTAGCTTGCGAGTGTAATGATTTTGAACAAGAGAATGTGCCATGATGTGAAACTGAAATTTTGAATTAATCATAAGAATAAATCATGATTCCTTACTGCTCAGAATCATCTTGAAATCGTCAAATGTAGACACATAATCCTATATTTTCATAATTTCTGTCATTTCATATGATGTTTTTAAAAAAAAATTGGTAACATAAATTTCTATTATACTTTATACTATTAAAAGTGAATTAGTTATCAATGTTTGAAAACACTTCTTGACTTATCCTATATTAAAGTAATCTTTATATCTCTAATCAAAAATAAATATGATGAGAAAAAGAAAAGAGACATGATGAAGACAGAAGAATCAGATGGGAAAGTGAAATGAATTCAACAAACTTCTGTTAATTCATCTTTATTTTTTAGAAAAGATTTTGATTTACGATCAGATACAATTCTTCATAAGTATGTATATAGCCAAGAATAGAAGAGAAGAGAAAGCTATGAACAGATCACATCAAAAGATATAAACTTTAAATTGAACTATTTCTTGTTAAAGCCAAACAAGGACTTGATGGCATTAATGGCACCCTCGTTGATGAATGATTCGTCAAATTGCTTCAGGAGTGGATCAAAATCCTCCGATTTCCTGAGAGTTTCCAAGTCTGGATCTGTTCTGATTCTCTGCAAACAAAAACAATCACACAGCTTCAACAAAACAACACCATCTCAGTTTCTCAATTGAAACATTACACAACTCCTTGGACTTACCTTAAAATCTTCATATCCTGACTTTAATGCTTCTTCCAAAGCCGAGAGACCAGCTTGAACCTATCGAAAGATAATACTCTATGAACATTCCCACAAGTCAAAATACAAATATCTGAAAGACTAAAATATTATTTACCTGATTAAGCTTAGAGTAGCAACAAGCAACATTGTAACTTGCAACTGATGCTTCTTCTGGTGTTGGTTTTGAACCTAACACTGACTCAAACCTCTCCAATGCTTCCTCATACTTACCATTCCTACATCCAAATTACAAAACATGTCAATACTCACTTTCCGGTTTCCACAAACCCTTTGGTAACTCACTGAGGAATTTACTTGGAAAATTGTAGCCCTTCACGAAGATCCTTCTCCCGTTGAGCTTTCTGTTCTTTCTTTCTCAAATAGTTTTGCATCTACAGTTTTCAAAAGAAAACCCAAAAGCTCACTCACCACAAGCCAAAAAAACTCAATACTTTAAAGAAAGTTTTCAAGAGAGCTCACCTGAATTTCCCTCAATCTACTACTAATGAATCCAGCATTCCTCTCAGCTCTTATTATCTCTTTCTCTGTTAACTCGCCAGACTCATCCACCTTACCTACAACAGAAGAACACACAATACAAAGTTTTAATTAAACAAAATCAAACCGAAAAATGGACTTTTGTAGAGCTAGAATTTGGGAATTTTCAACAAACCATTTCTTTTCTCCATTTGCATAAGCAAAGGACCAATTCTCTGACGGATTGTGTACATTGTTCTACCGTATTCAGCTGCAGGCCAAATCTCTGTCCCAAACACTGCACTGCAATCTCAAAATTTTCAAGGTTCCAGTCAAATAAAAATCCAATCTTTCAAAGCTAATCACATTGGAACAATGAGAAAGAAAGAACAAACCTTGTGGCAATAACTCTATCGCCAACGGTGAATTTACCGGTTTTGTCAGCTGATCCACCGGGTAAGATATCATCAATGTAAGTTCCACCATCTCTTCCTTTCCTGAACTTCAAACCATAAGGCTGCTCCACTTCAATTTCATATGTTTCATACTTCTCTTCTTCTCCTTCTCCTTCAGTTTTAGCCGTAGACTCTGTCTCTGACGCCTTTAGAGCTAAATTCCGGCGTTTGGTCACATGGGTATTGCATAAAGTAATCGAATTGCTCGAAAGGAAGAGACTTTTGGCGGAAATGAAACTGGATTGAGTGATCAAACTAGGGTTTTGCTTGGTTTGCTGTGTTCTTGGTAGAGAAGGAGATGAATACAGAGATGGATAACTGCTCGGAGCTAAAGACATGTTCAAGCTCAGATACAAGCCAGAGAGACAAGATTAGTTGGATTTTGTCAGTTGGAAGAGCTGATTATGAGACGTTGGTTGGTTCTTCTTCTCAAAAGCTTCAAAAGTTTCGGATTACACAAGTTTGCATGATTTTAGTGGCTATGCTTCAGTCTTGGTGTTTCGCCACGTGTCATTTTGTAATGGTATCATAAGTTTGATCCTTTTTCTTCTCCATACATAAATTCGCATCTCCCCTAACTTGGATTCGTTTATTACTATTACAAACAATTGAGTTTTGACTCTAATCAATGAGTCAATTCTGCAAGAAGACAAGATGGTAATGTTCAGAGAGTGTCATTGACTCTCAGAAGAACCAATCTTTCTGGAGAAACAGAGGAGATGTTAGTCTCATGATTCTTAGTAACTCCTGAAAAATCCAAATCAAGAATGTATTCGCCTCCACCTCTTGGATTTGGATTGAGCGGAGACAAATTCTCAAGAAACATACTTGTGGACTACAAATCTATTCACTGAGCTTTAAAGCCTAAGCCTGAGCATATACTCTGCACTACTAGACCAATCAAACTTGCTGTTTTTACATCCATACATGATAACATTTGATTCTAGCTTAGCAAAATTAAACACAAATTTAAGACTGAAGTTTTTTCTAAGTTGTCACTTTGACATTAATTAATCAAACGTAGTGATGTTTACATTCATTCATGTGAACTAAATCCCAAAACTAGATAATCAATGTACATAGTGATTTGGTCAAGAATATGAATGAGAAAGAAGTTTCATTAAATAGTTGAAGAAACAAATGAAGTTAAAGACCTCCTCCTATACTTTAAACAATTCTAAAGAAGAAGAAAAAAGAATGCTTTCCGTATTGAATCAAAAATCATCAAATGACTTCAAGCGAGCAAACATCTATATATTAGCTCCATGTAGAAGCCACCAACTTTGTCCTTTGCCTTAGATCTCTCCCAGTAAAACTAAAGTCGAATGATCACAGAATAACACAAACACAAGCTTTTCCCCGATCAGAATCATATTCATCTTCTTCACTGCAACAAAATGAAGTAATCACATTATATGCTTATACTAGTTTGAAAAACTCATTCAACATTGGGACCAAAAATCTAACATTTGAAAATCTCAATTCTCAACAAAAGAGAAGACCAACCTATGTTCGAATTCTCGAATCTCAGCGAGCTCTTTCCCTATCATATCAACCCATTGTACCTTCTTCTTCTTCTCCCTATTATTTTCATCCTTTCTAAGACTACTTTTCAAAGAGAGAGTTTCATCACCACCAATAGTTTGACTTGCCTCTTCCATTGCATCCACCATACCATCTTCTTGTTCTTCTTCTTTAACTCCATGATCAACAACCTCTTCATGATCATCATCATCATCATCACTAGTGGCTGAAACAAGATTTTTCAAAGACGCGTGAGTGGTTTTACTCCAATTTCAGCGTACTTGCCGCGTATTTGTGAGAGAAACAGATTAAAGGGGCAGTGAATCTTACAAAGCAAAACACTCATCAAAACATGTATTGAGCCTTTTAAACAGTTGATCATCAATGAAGAATTTTCTTAAACCTCTTTGTCTCCGATTTTATCCCATTTGCTGTGCCCAGATTGAATAAAGATACAAACTTTAAGCGACGGAACTAGTTTGATTTCTGGATTAGAAGAAGAAAACAAACCCCAGGAAAAGGGTTTCGAAGAATAACTCAAATCTTCGTTAAGAGAATCAAAGAAGCAAAGATGAAGAAACGGACAAAGACTAAGCGATGCGAATGCTAATTGAAAAAAAAAGTAGAGATTCCTTTAGAGAACAATCACCGGATGATAACGCAAAGATCGAAACTGAATGAATTTTAAAAAGGTAGATACTTTTCTGATTTGAGAGGGACAACGAAAAGAAAGAGAGAATTTAAAAACCCTCGATTTGCCTGTGAATAAGGAAATTGATGAAGAAGAAAGATCAGGTCGTGGACTCGTTATTAGACTTTGTAGACTTTGGAGTTGTCTCTTAATTTATTCCCTTTTCATTTATTTTTCGAATTCAGGATTTTTATAACAAGTCAAAGAACCAAGTCACCAACCAAACTTTATGTTATAGTGGACCAATCGGAAAAAATAAAGAAAAGGTTGCTTGTGGATAATTTGCCTCCTCCCCAATTCATATTTATGGCAAATTTTCATTTTTTTTTAGTTTAACCTATTAAAGTAAGAGTTTGACACCTTCAAGTTTCAGTATTTTGTTGTTTATAATCTCTACATTTATTGAATTTTTCTGTGATTAGTTAGATACCCAACTTTATGAACTGTTTATATATTGGTAAAATCGTACATAAAAGAAAAACCTTTTATATGATTCGACTAAAAGTTTGTCGTATGCACTTCTTGTACTATTGACGAGGATGCAAAATTTAAGATTATAGAATAGCTTGTTACTGATGATGCATTTTGTATGAACAACAAGAGCCTAGAACAAAGATTATTGATCTTGAGGCTATTGGAATCAGAATGCTTCAACCTCTAAGATGAAACCTACAAAGAGAATGAAACACCGAAGAAACCAAAAGCTAGAATCTTTTGAGCACATATGAATATCCGAGACTCACTTGCATAAAGAGATAAAAAAAGGTTCAAGGAAAAAAAAAAGACATTGTAAAACCTCCTGATATGATCTATAGCAATCTCTAAGCAAGTTTGCAAATGTCTTCGTAATCAATAGACTTTATGACTCTTCCATCATAGACACCTTTCTCGATCTGCACTTTAGCACAAAACTTCTCAGTATCCACACCCAACAACCTTGCATTCGAACCACGATAAGCCCCATTCACTATCTTAACTATCCCTCCTATCTGTGGAAGCACAGTCTCTAGCTCCTCTTGATCAACTCTCAACACATGCTTAGAATCAACCATTTCAATCTCTCCAACATAGTTATCAATCACTTTCCTCACAACACCTTTTTGCTTATAGTAACCTTTCTCTGCCAAAGCCTTACTCATCACCTTCACAATGATCCCTTCGAACAACCAGTAATCTTTACGATTCATCCTCTCCTTCTTCTTCTCTTCTTCCTTCATCAACTCATCCAAAGCCGATCTTTTCTCCTTTTCGCTCCTCCCCGAATCACCACCACTCTTCTTCCTCTTCTCCCCTCTCTCAACCTTCTCATTCTCTTCATCTTCAAACAAAACCTTCGAACTCTCCCCTCTCTCTTTACCCGTAATGACCTGTTTAACACCAAGAGCAAAACCAACCTTAACACCACTCTTAAACCCTAACTCTTCATCTTTCTTTTTCTCATTATCACCATCTTCTACAACTTCTTTACCACTACTTTCACCTTCATTCAATTTACCAGCAGCTCTCTCAATCTGTTTCTGAATCTCCCTTTCTTGTTTCTCTTCCTCAGCTAAATCACTCTTTACTCTCTTATTCTTCAATCTCTCCTTAAACAAAGTCTCAGAATCTCTATCTATATAAGTAATAAACCAACCTTTAGGAGTTTCGTCAACCTTACACTTACCATGTTTACCTAAGTACTTGATGAACTCCGTCAACGTCGCCCACTGAGTCGAGTTCATATGAATATGCTGTCTATCGTTAATATACTCATTGTAGACAACAGTGGCGGCGATACGAGAGAAACGGTGGCTCCGCCGCATCAGATCGAGAAACGACTGCTCGAATTCTTCAGAGTAACCGTCGACAACACGATTTGGATTTTGACCAAAAACTTGCATCTGCCTTTGGTGAGATTCGCTCAAACAATGACACTTGAATCCATTCTCGTCTCTGCATTGTTTCTCACACATCTGACAATACCATCGAAGCTTTTGAAGACCTTTGGCTTTGCTTCGATTCGCAATTGCTTTTGGGGTTAGAAAATCGTTCTTACCCATCGATTTTCGAATTGGGGGGTTTTCGAAGAACTTAGGGTTTTGCGGTAACCTTACTGATCAAACTCTCGGAAGAGATCTGGAGAGCAGAGACCTGAGTAGATCGAGGATGATAAAGATTCAATTAGGGTTCGAAGAATCAAAGATTCAATTCGATGCGAGTTTCATCGTTTGATGATTTAAGGTCAATTTGGTTCGGCGATAAGCGAAACTTGTATCTAATATAGTTATTATCCTTCTCAGGCCATTAAATTTAAGTGCATACATAACTGGGCCTACAATAAAATTTAAAGGCCCAAATATTAAGACAAAATAATATTGCTGGGCCCATATACTTCCCGGGCCTTATTGTCGATTACCAAAGTGATCACCGATTTTTAAAAATTATTGACATGATTATTTTAGGGTTTTGTGCTATCAAATTTCTCTCACTTGAAAGTTGTGCAAGTCAATAGTATGAACTCTAAAGTCATCCACAATATATTCATTGCATATATTATCAATGTGTTACCGTCATCTTCTGTTACGAAACTAACACAAGTTCCAAAACGATGTTGTTTTGAATAACGTGATTTTTTTTTTAAAACAAAACAACACGATTTTTTGTTTTTTTCATCGAAACAACATAATTTTTATTGTTATATACATCAAGACAACGTGATTTTTTGTGTTTGTTGTTTCATCAAAACGACATAGAAATTACATAGGGTTTGGTTTTAACAACCAACATTGGTTTAACTGGTCTCGTTTAAATATATCAACTCTTTTAATCCACCACCAAATTAACTTGAGTTGCTAATAGTCATATGATAAAATAAACAAAATTTTGTTTAACTGGTCTCGTTAAAATAAACAAAGATTGAGCAACTCACAAAATTTGTCAAATTAAATCCAAAATATTTGTTCATATGATCTAAGTATCAATCTACAGTTTCTAAATCCTCTACTTCTTACTTAAGATCTTGTCGTCTTTCGCGGCTCCCTGTAAATGTTCCTCCGTCGTCGGTGATGGTGGCTCCATCACACCCACTAGCATTCTCCCGGAAGTCTCCATCTTTCCTTAGATCTGCTTCCTCTTTCTTTAGTTCTGCTTTGTCTTCTTCACTTTGATTTCAATTTTGCAACAGTTTCACCGAAAGTAAAATCATCATCTGAACATAAATTTCTTAATAGAGTAACTAATCTTTTCTCGTTGATCCATTTTGTTCCCTCAAATTCTAAGATTAAGAAGCTTACAGTTCGAATCACAAGGAGATCTTGATTGTTTCCCTTGATTTGAATTTCTCTTTTGGTGTTAGATTCTCAGAATATCAAATTCAAAGAGAACAAGTGTTGCTGAGACCCAGATCTGTTTCTGGGTTGAGATTCGACGAGTGCAATTCAGAACAATTGTATCCATGGATTCTTCACGAGAGATACCATTTTGTTTGTTTATTATTGAGCACCTTCATGGTGACCAACTTTTATTTTTTTTAATTAAAATATATTTACTCTCTCATAATCAAGAACAGCATCACGATTCATTTTTTTTAAAACAAAGTTTTTTTAATATATTAATTGAAATAAATAATAAATAGAAAAGTTTTGTTGTTTTTCAGAAAAACAACAACATAAAATAAAACATTATGTAAATTTTTGGGCTCAAAACGACCTAGTTTTAATCATTCTGTTAATTTTTTAACACTCACTAACGAAACCACATCGACAATATAACAGAGGGCTATATAGCGGGTGACTTTGGATTTCATACATTTGATTTGCAAAAAGTTAAGATGAGGGTTAATTTAAAAAAAAATAAAAAATTCTATAATTTATTTGCACTAAACTCATTATTTTAGGTTTTCTCGTATTTTATAACAATGCAAATATTGCCGTTGACACACGATGACTTGAGTGATTAGACTTATGAACTTGACCCCAAAGAGATATAAACAGCACTAGACCGTTTTATTAAACGGTAACATCTTTATTACCGTTGTTTTTATCAATTTGCATTTTTTTTGAAACCAAATAAATAACATTAGACCTTTCTTATATTCATTTTCACAGTTTTACTCTCTGCCTCTGTTTCTAACTCTTCAATCTTCAAACTTTAATATTCAAACTCCAATCTTCTTCTTCAGTCGTCTTCTTCTTCTTCTTCTTCTTTTTCTTCTTCTAGTAGCTTTCATGTTTCCAGGAAATGAGAAATCGATGTGTTCTGTTCTTCAGTGTTCTTGTATAAGAAGGTTGAAGGTAAGATAAGATATATTCTCTTGAATTTGCAAGTATTTCTCACTTAAACTACTATCTATGTACATTGCCTTATTCGTGACTTCCTTGATAGATAAGAAAAACAATGGCGACAAGGAGAAGGAGCTAATTACCATATCTGTTGCTTACTTTGGATCCAAGAGAATGAAGCTGCTATATTCAGGTTATTACATCTTTCTCTTTTCATTTTTAGTATACGTTTTTATTTCCAAATTTTAAACTAAATTTTTTTTTTCCAACCAAACTGAATTTTTTTGAAAAGTTGTAAATAATATTTTAAGTAAATAATATTTATTTAATTAATTTTTTTTACAAAAATAGTTTAAAAATATATATAAGTGTTCAATTTCAAAATTGTAAAAACTAACCAAACTTTGCATCCTGTTCTTGGAATTCTTTGATCTGTTGGAGGTGTTGTAAGTTCAAATTGTTGATATGTTATGTAAATTTAACACTTATATTTGTTTACAATAAAAATACTTTTATAAACTTTTTAATTAAATAAATATTAAATACTTAATGTATTATTAACAAAATTATTTTAAAATTTAGTTATAAATCCAAAAATTTAAAATTTAAAATATTTTTATTAGAAAAATAATCAATACTAAATGTCAAATTTCATAATGTAGAAGCAAACCGAACTTTGCATTATGTCCTTAGAACTTTTTTTCGTCCTTTAGAGGTGACCTAAATTCAACATGTTGACACATTATGTAAATTTAATATTTATTTTTTTGACTATTTTTCTATCAAAAATATTTTAAGTTTTTAATTTTTGTATTTATAACTAAATTTAAAGGTATATATATATATTTTTAAGTAACTACTTTTATTGAACTTATTTTAAATTAAGTAAAATATTTAACTAAATAATTTTTTGCAAATAATGTTTCAAGTAACCATTTTTGATTTACTTTGTAATTATTCTATTTGATGGACCATGGAGGATAATGAAGAAGCGTTTGAGCTATGGCCGAAGCTGGGGAGTCCTTTCAAAGTAGTCAAATGAAGAGCAAGAGACTATGGCGAATCAACTTAGAAGTCATCAAAAACTGATTATATTGGGTACAAATACTATTAGAGTTTTGTATATTAATGTAAAACTCCATTAAAAATTCACCATTTTCTTTTTAAAAAAAGATTAAAATCGCTACTTTTGAATATAATAATACAAACCTTTTCTCAATGTGCTCTTGGACATTAGTAAGGGAGAATTTCAAAAATATCACTACAAAAGTGTTTATTTTCAAAAATACTATTGGAAAGAGTCAATTTTCATTTATATTACTATAGGTATATATTTAATGAATTGATTTTAATAAAAATCATGATTAGTTATTGGACAATTTTCAAAAGTAACACAAATTAAATTTTTATTAAAATGCAATTCTCTTATATAGCATTGTTATTAAAGAATAATTTTTTTATATAGCTAAAAATCTCATATCCTCATAATTTTAGGGTTTAGATTTAGGATTTAGGGTTTTTACCGTCCCTCTTAACCCTAAAAACTATATCTTAAATCTTAGAATAATTAACTGAAACAAAAAAATTAAATTATTGCTTTTGACATACTTCACAGTGGTATTTTTGAAAATAACCACAAATGAGTGGTATTTCTAAAAAGTGGTATAAACATAATGGTATTAATAACAATTTCTCAATTAATAATGAATGTGGTTTGTAAAAATACACGAAGGTAAATGTAACAATGTAAGTATTTATTAGGAGTAAAAAAAAAGATTTTATTTGTAGTTAGGACTGTTTGTTAACAAAATTCCTAGAAACAGTGAAAAAAATCATGGAATAATGGTGATTTTGAAAGTTAATTATAAAGAAAAGTGATAGATATGTTGAGCCGTAGGCTTAAGATATTAATTCAGTACAGATCATAAGTTGTGATATGTACAAGAAAGGTCAACTATATACAACGAGAGTGTGAAAACTAAGGCAATAAATTCCAATGGTTTTAGAATACTGAGAGAAGACCATTAGACCAAAGTTGGGGGGTCATAAGAAAGACTCGTCGCCAGATCTGACTTTGTAATATTGACTTAGTCCCATTCTTCTCATCTACGCCAAAGACCAGTATATAACAGATGTATATCGATTCTCAAATATCATTACAGAGATAAACCAAGAACAAGAAGAAGAAGAAAACAGAGAAAAAAACAATGTCTGCTTTGTCGGAGAAACTAGCCGATGCTTACCTGAACGCAAGGCCGAGATATCCGATCGATTGGTTCACGAAACTTGCTGCTCGAACCGGTCAACACAAATTGGCTTGGGATGTCGGTACTGGAAATGGTCAAGCTGCTACTGGTGTAAGCTTTCTTCATCTTTGTTTAGTAGATCTCAATACGACATCGCTTTTCTAGTTAAAGAACAATATCATGGATATAGATTTGATGATAATTGTGTTCTTTCTTATGATTTGATGATTTAATCGGAGCAGCATAATTTGATCTTAATCGATAAAATTAACATCTAATGTTCGTGTTGATCGAATGATATACCACAATTTATTCAGGTTTTTACATTTTGAGAACAGGATTTCTCTTAATATTTGTTTTATTTATTTTAAACATTTGTAACATTTACTAAATTCTTATGTTCTAGAAAAATAATTTCGCTACTCTGTTATAACTAGAGAAAATAAAATATATTGATCTAGTAAAACTAACACGTTCATAATTATTCAACAAAAAAATTTCTTTGGTTGCCCTCAAAGGTTAATCATCACCGTGTTTTAATTGCAGCTAGCAGAGTATTTTGAGAAAGTTGTGGCCACGGACATAAACGAAGCACAACTAAAACGAGCGGTGAAACACGAAAGAATAAGTTACCATCACACTCCGACAACAATGACTGATGACCAAATGGTTGCCCTAATCGGAGGAGATAACTCCGTTGATCTAATCGTGGCAGCACAAGCAGTTCACTACTTCGATCTCACACCATTCTACAACATAGCAAAACGTGTTCTTCGTAGAGAAGGAGGGTTAATCGCAGTTTGGGTTTACAACGACCTAATCATCACCCCTGAAGTTGATTCACTCATGAAACGTCTCGTGGACTCCACGTTTCCGTTTAGAACTCCGATCATGAATCTTGCTTTCGACGGTTACACGACGATGCCATTTCCTTTTGAAGGTATAGGAATGGGAGTAGAAGGGAAGCCTATAATGCTTGACATTCCTCATAAGCTTTCGCTTAAAGGGTTTGTAGGGTTTTTGAGATCTTGGCAGCCAGCAATGAAAGCTAAAGAACGAGGCGTTGAGCTTGTAACCGAAGACTTGATCTCCAAGTTTGAAGATGCTTGGGGTGGTGATGAAGATGATGTTAAAGATGTTTTCTACAAAGCTCATATGATTGTTGGAAAACTTTCGGTAAGTGATTAGTCATTTACTTTTAACATTCATAGTTTTGTTATAAACTTCTAATGAAATCATTTGTTATGTCATGTAGGCTTCAGATATAGAGCGACATCGAAAGAGGTTTGATCCGAACTGTGTAGTTACTACACTCAAGGATAGTAACAACTCTGCTGTCATTGCTTCAGGTTTGTTTTCTGGAATCTTCTCATTCAATTTATCTCCAAATTAAACCATGTAAATAAGGTTTTAACCTAATTAAACTGGATTTTTGTTGTGTTGTTAAAATATTATAGTGACCGCTGCTGCATTTGCTGGAGTGGCGGCTTACTGTGCTTACGCTGCAAGGAAGAACACTTAGATCCTTTGATGGACAACAAACCATTCTTCTTGAATCTGTTAAAGGAAGAATATTGAAGAAATAAAATTCCATTTTACAAATATTGGAAACTTTTTGTCTTGTATTTATGTATGTCATTGATACATCAAGAATTGAGAGTCATCAAACAGCCAATTAATGGATTCCCATACATCAAGTAGAGAGTGTATGCATCTACTATCTAGGTGCTTTTGGGATGGTTATGTTATAATTTTTAATTGGACGATCCATTAATTCAACTCTTAGGAACAAGTTGAATATGATATTGGTTTAATTAAGAAAGACCGGGTCTCTCATTAATTGAGAATTACTATCCGATGTTATAATCACAGCTGGAACAGTTTGTCTCATCTGATGAATAGAAAATTTAAAAGTAGCTGGCGTTATTAACTTTATTAAGATTGGTCTTAGCATAATTGGATTTAAATATGATAAAAAGACTAGTTGATTATTGTAGATGTAGTTGGCTTATCGAGCTTGAGTGCAGCTGGACATTTTTGATAAAAATGTGCTGATAAAGACTTTTGGAAGATTACCTTTCAAATAAATCTTATTAATTAATAAGTAATAAATTTCCAACTATTCTGCATACCTTGAAATGATCAAACATCATGTTACTAGAGTCGACCGAAGCGTGGAACTATTTTAGTCCTAACTACAGCTGGATTAAAAGAGAAAAAAGAAAGACCGAGTAGTTGACTACTTGACTTTATAATGGCATATCTTAGAGAAGCAGACATTTGGGAGCAGATAGATCTATGAGTTTGAAACCTCTTACACACTTATCTTCTTTGCTTCTTACTTCATTTCAGAGAAACCAATATGGAACCTCCTTCTTTTTCTAGATGTAAACCCCCATGTCGTCTATCGGATCCAGCTCAGCCGCATAACCTCTGCCGGCGGCGACGGCCACATCATCCTCCACTTTCTATTTGCTTTTCGTGCAAAGGCAAGCATTTGAAGTACAATACGTATTATTACTATTGTGCTTCTTGCAATTTGGAATTCCACAGAGGTTGTCACCTCTTTCCACCGGAGATAAAACACCCTTTTCACTCCTCTCACCCTCTCACCCTCACCCCTTTATATCCTAGGATTAACCTTTCTAAACTACCTAACCGTTGGACAAGCGGCTCCTCCTCTTCACAAGAATCAACAGACGAAGATGATGATGATGAGAGTGATGATGATGACAACAATGCTGATGATGATGATGTTGTTGCAAATGCTGCTGATGATGACGATAGTGATGATGATAATGATGATCATGATGTTAATGGTGGTGATGATGTTGTTGCAACTGATACTGATGATGATGCTAAAAATCACGGTAGATGCAAATGTTGTTGGGTTCCTTTAGAAACTGCATATTATCATTGTTCTATCTGCAAGTTCAATCTTAACCTGAGTTGCTCAATAAGACCACCACCTCCCACTATCTTCCACTTGAAAAGTCATGAGCACAAACTCACCCTCTTCCCTATACCAGGACTCGCTTTGCCATGTGGTGCTTGTGGTTTGTCTCTAAGAAAAATCAATAATCTCGTTTACATTTGTCTCCCTTGCAGCCTCATAATCCATAGATCATGTATCTATCTACCTCGGGTCATTAAGATCACCCGACACCCGCATCGTATCTCTCTCATTTCCTCCCTTTTTCCTGGTCCTTTCCCTTGCGGAGTTTGTCGCTACCCGTTAACGTCAACTACGGGCGATACTCTTGTGCTAAGGGATGTCATTATGCTGTCCATTCAAAATATGCAACGAGAGAAGAGGTGTGGGATGGAATAGACCTTGAAGGAGTTCCTGAAGAACCTGAAGAAGTTTTGGAGCCATTCGTGAGGATTGATGAGGAGACAATTCAACATTTCAGTCATGAGCATAATCTCAAGCTCCATGCACAAAAAACCATTTGCGAGAAAGATAAGTTTTGTGAGGCATGCACCCTTCCAATAATGATCTCTCAGAGATTTTATGGTTGTATGCAATGTGATTTTGTTCTGGACGAAACATGTGCATCACTCCCTCACAAAAGTTACAACCCACTACATAAACACCCACTTACCCTCCACCCATCCCCTATTGGTGAGGTCTCCATGCTCGAAGATGTCTATACTTCTATCAAAGCATGTTCATGTGTGATGGCTGCCACTGATTAGGTTGTGGTTTCCTCTACAAGTGCGATGAGAAAGATTGTGGGTTTCGACTAGATGTCAGGTGTGCGTCCCTTCCAGATCCTTTAACTCATGGATGCCATCGACATGAACTCTTCTTTAAATTTACCAGAGGTAACTGCATGGGGTGTGGTTCAGATAAGTGTTCAGCCTATTACCTAGAATGTATTACGTGCAAGTTCTTTTTGGGTATAAGATGTGCTACTCTGCCTCCTGAGGCACACTACAAACACGATCGGCATCCACTCACTCTTTGCTTCGGCGAAGAAGATACAACAACGAGTCAATATTGGTGTGAGATATGTGAATCAAAAGTAGATCAAAAGACATGGTTTTATACATGTGACCATTGTAGGACCACTCTCCATGTCAGTTGTTTACTGGGGGAAGATATCTACATGAAGCCCCGCCACATCTTCAAAATAGTTCATCCTGATCGTGAAGTTGAAATTGCTCACTATGATGGTAACTCTCAGATGCTTTGCTCTACATGTAATATTCGTTGTGCTCACCCTTTGGTCTTCAATAGGGTAGGTGGATGCCAAATTGATTGTACTCTTAAATGTGCGGGAGAATTTCATCTCCATAAAATGCATACTAGACCTCCGAGGAGAGTGTGGATGTAAGATCCGGTCGATATTCAGAAAATCATACATATAATGACAGAGTTTTCTCTCCTCTAAGACCATCTCTAATGGATTCCTCTATTTTTTACTCTAAAATAGAGTAACTCTATAATAGAGTAGTGTTTTTCTCCAATGTATTACTCTATTTTAGAGTTATTCTATTTTACAGTTATTGTAGTGTAAAATATAGAGGAAAAAATAGAGTTACTCTATATATAGAGTAAATGATAGTGTTACTCTATGTTAGAGTGAAATATAGAGATAGGTTGAAGCAAATATTACTCTAAACTCTATTATAGAGGGAAAAATAGAGTGATTGGAGATGCCCTAAAGCTGTCTACATCAGCACCAAACATTAATTGTAAGATTAAAGTTCAAATATGTAAATTTATATAAGTATTAAAAATAATTGAAATAATGTGAGCTATTATATGACTAAAAATGAAACTAATATATCAAGAGAAAAAGGGAATGATGTGTAATATAATTATGTATTATTTGAAACATACTAAAATGAAATAAAATGAAAAATCTAAAACAAACATATAACCTATAAAAATCATAACTATTGAAAAACTTAAAATAACGTTAAGATCCATAATGAAGCTTAAAAGTTACTTAAAAATATAAATTATTAAAGATTAAATAATTACAAATCATAACATAAATTGTCCGACAATCTAATTTGAAAGAGCTAGCCAACATCCACTCAACACATGGTGCCTTACAACCTGGAAATTTAGAAGAAAGACATGGCTCAGATCAATATCGAATGCTGCAATAGGTCAAAAGCAAAAAAATTCTCTTCAAGTACATCAGAAAAAGAGTGAATAGACCAATATTTAGAATCCACAATAGAAATAAGGGGAACATACAAAAACCAGCTGAAGTTTCTGAAAGAAAAATAAGAAATAAGATAAATGGTTATCTCGAATGTCACTACTTATTAGCATGTGAAGCCATGTGAAGAATATAATGGGTGCATATTCCACACCACAACCCAGCTGTTCAACGAATTCCAGTCCACATACCAAAGCAAAAAAACAAGGAAAGTCTTGAAATAGTGAAATATGGAAAATGATATGGGCCAACAATGTTTACAGAATGGTGGGAGCTGAACAAAATATCTAATTAAAGAAGAAAACAAGTTGAGGTACGGGAGTTACATAATAGTTTGGTAGCAAATTAAGCCACTACAAAGAAGAACTCATGAAGAAGTAACCTCAAAGAGTGAGATAGAGTTTTTTGTTAACCGTAAAGCTGAATTTCATGTGTATTACAAGTTTTTTTTATATATGACTCATTTCTAAAATTTGACAAAGCAACAACTCTGGATTAAAAAAATATATAATACCGGTTCGAAAGTTACAAAAACAAAATACCATTGAAATTAAAATCTCAAAGTCACAGTAATAACACATACAAAAAATATATTATAAATTCTATGCAATATAGATATGCTTAAACTAAGAAGACAACCACTACTAAAATAACAATCATACCATATTAAACAAAACAACAAAAACAAATACAATACTATAATAATACAAAGAAAATATACCAAATACAATAACACAGTTGTATAGCAAACAAATTCGCGCAACGTGCGGGTCGTCCATCCCTAATAAAAATAAATGATTAAGGCTAAAATCTATGTCATCCACTTCTCTTTTAGATCTGATCTATTGACACTCATTTCATACCAAGTTCCGATGTTTCTATTATTTCCATCATGTAGTCTTTTCATTTTCTTATAATTTAGTATTGTTTCTATTCATTTTCTCTTATCTTTGTATTCATTTCTTTGGTAATTTTAAACATAGTTTTTGTTAAAACTTAGTTACATTATTACTAATAAACTATTTCATTGTCTAGTGTTTATTTTTATAAGTATTTCTGTTAAGAGAACAATATTATGGATATAGCTGGTTTCTTTCTAGGGTAGATCGCCCAGGATCCGAGTGATAGGCCTAACGCGTACTGATACCCCGGCTTGCCCCTGGGATGAGGCTATATGATTTGAGGATTTAATCGGACAGTAATTTGATCTTAATCAATAAAATAAACATCTAATGGTGGCGATCGAATGATATACCAATTATTCAGGTTTTCACATCCCTTTTTAGAACATGATTTCTCCAGTGTTTGTTTTTTAATCATTTATAACATTTACTAAACTCTTATTTTTCAGGAAAAATAAGTTCGATACTCTGTATAACTAGAGAAAATTAAATTTTACTAAACTAGCTCGTCCATAATTATTCAACAATTTTTTTTGTTTGGTTCAAATTTTTAGGTTATTCAGTCTTTACATTTACCTAAAATATTAATCACTAGATTATGACCCATTCGACGAGCGATTTTTTTAAATTTAAAATAAATTAAATTTAACAGATTCATTAAATTAAATATTTGTTGTTAATAATATCTTAAATTATTTTCAGAAAAGAAGTAGAAAACATGTTTTGTTAGACAAAATAATTATTTACAAATTTTTATTTTTATTTTATTAAGAATTTTCATTTTATTAAGAATTTTCACTTTTTCTTTTATTATTTTTTTGTTAAATTTTATCTGCAAAAAAACTTTATAAAATACATATTGGTCATTATTTCAAACATCACCATTCATTGTTTCTTTAATGATAATCATGTTTTTCTTATTCTCACCCTTATTGTCACGAAAAGAAAATTAAATCCATAATTATAAACTCTCGCTAGGCCTGTCTTTTTTGAGAAGAGTGGGTGGGATTCATTCAATAGTGCAAGGGTCTACCGAAGTCAACCCTTAATTGAACTGTCTGAAACAAGCTGACTAAAATATTATAAGTTGTTAAGCTACCTCTGGAACCAGTTCGAGTTTGTCTCACTGGATGAATAGAAAATTTCAAATAGCTTTCTTTATTAACTTAAAGAATTGGTCTTTACTTAAGCATAATTGGCTTTAAATAAAATAAAATAAAAAACTAGTTGATTGTTAATATTGAATTAATCATTTCTAAAGTTGCTTCAATTATGTAGGATTCATTAACTGTGTTTAGTTTATGGCTAAAAGCGTTTTTGTCAACTACAGCTGGATTAAGCAATTTTAAAAAAAAAGACTTGCCTATTTGACTTTACAATGGATGGTCTTTAACTAGAGGGCATATCTTAGTTCTTAGAGAAGGATAAATTTGGGAGCAGAGAGATCTATGAGTTGAAACCTTTTACGTACTTACTCATCTCATTTGCTTCTTCTTTTATTCCAAAGTAACCCATATGGAACCGCCTCCTTATTCTTCAAAATCTAAACCCACATGTCGTCTATCAGATCCGGCTCAGCCACACAAGCTTTGCCGGCGGCGACGGAAATCTCATGGTCCACTTTCTATCTGCTTTTCGTGCAAAGGCAAGCATTTGAAGGGCAAAAAGTATTACTACTACTGTGTTACTTGCAATTTGGAATTCCATAGAGGTTGTCATCTCTTTTTGCCGGAGATAAGACACCCTTTTCACCTCTCTCACCCTCTCACCTTCGTCTCCTTAAAACGTAGATATAAAATGTCTATGATACCCCAAAATTGGAGTGACAGTTCCTCTTCAGAAGAATCGATATACGAAGTTGATGATGACAACAACAAGGTTGTTAACGATGATGATGATGATGAGGATGATGATAATGATGGTGATGATGATGATGATGATGATAATAATGATGATGTTTCTACTGATGATGATGGTGATGCCTCTTTACCCGATGGAACTCACAGTAAATGCAAATGTTGTGGGGATCGTTTAGAAATGGCATATTATCATTGTTCAATCTGCAAGTTCAATCTTAACACGTTTTGCTCAATGAGACCACCACCTACCACTATCTCACATTTGAAAAGTCATGAGCACACCCTGACCCTCTTCCCTATCCGACTTCCTTTGCCATGTGATGCTTGTGGCTTGTCTCTAAGCGATCCCAAAGAATTAGTTTATGCTTGTCTCCCTTGCAGCCGTATGGTCCACAGATCATGTATCTACTTACCTCGTGTCATTCAGATCACCCGACACCCTCACCGTCTCACTCTCACGTCCTCCCTTCCTCCTGGTGGTTTTGCTTGCGGAGTTTGTCGCAAAACAGTGGATGTCAACTACGGGGAATATTCTTGTAATAAAGGATGTCATTATGCTGTCCATTCGAAATGTGCGACGCGTGATGACGTGTGGGATGGAAAAGATCTTGATGGAGTTCCTGAAGAACCTGAAGAAGTTTTGGAGCCATTCGTGAGGATTGATGAGGAGACAATTCAACATTTCAGTCATGAGCATAATCTCAAGCTCCATGAAAAGAAAACTATTTGCGAGAAAGACAAGTTTTGTGAGGCATGCACCCTTCCAATAATGATCTCTCAGAGATTCTATGGTTGTATGCAATGTGATTTTGTACTCGACGAAGCATGTGCGTCTCTCCCTCGCAAAAGTTACAACCCAATACATAAACACCCACTTACCCTCCACCCCTTCCCTACTGTCGAGATTCCCTTGATATATAATAAAGTTCTTACCAAAGACATATTTGAATGTGATGGTTGCCACCGAAGAGCTTGTGGTTTCGTCTACAAATGCGGTGAAAAAGATTGTGAATTTTCACTTGACGTCAGGTGCGCTTCCCTTCCAGATCCTTTAAAACATGGTTGTCATCCACACGAGCTCTTCTTCAACTTGACCAAAGGTAATTGCATGAGGTGTGGTTCTGAGAAGTGTTCATTATATTTCCTAGAATGCATTGAATGTAATACCTTTTTGGGTATTACATGTGCTACTTTGCCTTCTGAGGCACACTACAAACACGATAGGCATCCACTCACTCTTTGCTATGGTGAAGAAGAATATACAACAAGGCGCCAATATTGGTGTGAAAAATGTGAATCAAAATTAGATCCACGGACATGGTTTTATACATGTGACTGTTGTAGTATCACTCTCCATGTCGACTGTTTACTGGGGAAAGGTATCTACATGAAGCCCCACCACATCATCAAAGTAGATCATGCTGACTGTGATGTTGAAATTTCTCGCAATGATGGTAACTCTCGGCTGTTTTGCTCTAACTGTAATCTTCGTTGTGCAGACACTTTGGTATTCAAGAGGATGGGTAGAAACAAAAATTATTGTACTCTTCTTTGTATGGGACTTTCTTTTGTCTAAGAGGATATTACGAGAAAGATACGAAGTCTGACTCTGAATGAGAGACACTGAAAGCATTTTCAATTTTGGTGTATTTTTATATCTTGACCATTTGATCCAAGTCCTTTTCTTTTTGTTGTAAATTTTGTTTCTTGTCTAAAAATCATCTTCCGGAAAAAAGATTGCGCATAGGGTTGCATAATTCTTAATTTCATATAGACTTTTGTTGATCAAATCAATACAGATCGAATCCAAAATGGTATTGTCACTTGAAGGTTAAAAGTTAAAACTTAAAAGAATAGTGTTGAATTGTTGATGCCCTTTTAAGTCAATCAATTTGTTATTATAAAATGAATGAAACCTTAGGAATTAGGATTGTGAAGGTGAAACACACCTCTCCATACACAACCAGGGTCCAGAGATATAGGGTTTAGCAATGAAGATGGTCCAATACAAACATAAGCAGACTTAGTGTAACTCTCAAGTCTGGAACCAGGACTGTACATGCACACTTCTTCAAACCCTTCTCTTCCCACTACCACCGAGTTCCTTCTTCCCTACGGAATTTATTATAACCCATTTTCATCAATATCCATAAACAAATATAAATTGAAAGTTAGTATGTATGTATGTATTATATTTACCCTATCAATGATAGTGAAGCTCTTTGGAGCAAAAGTGTAAATCCTACTCATCTCTTCATTCAACTGTTTGTAATTGCTCTCTTCTTCCCCACCTAACCCTGATTTCTCTTCCTCTTCCTCATCCTCGCCTTCAACCACTCCAAAACGAGAAAGAAACGGCTTCGTTTCTACATAATCCGAACCTTCGAGTCCAACTGCATATGTAGCTTCTGGTGTGCTCACAGTCAAATAACTTACAAGTGAACAATCTTCAATTCTGATTGGTGAAATACCATTGTTGGTCACAAAGAGCTCAATGCTCAGTGTGTCTTCTCTCAATTACCATATTTGTAAGATTGAAGATGAAGAATAAGTAAAAGACTGAAGTTAAGGAAATATATACCGATATCTTCAAAAGTTGCTCCTTGGCCGGAGAACTCTCTCCGGAGATACGCAACGTCAATTGGAAATGCCAAAGATGCTGCTGCAGCAGCAGCTGATGGTGGAACAGAGGATTCTAATCTCTTGACGTTTTTGCTAAATTGAAGTGGCAAAGAAGCAAAAGATGAGCTCTAATCAATGAGTCAATGAAAGTCGTTCACTACTTCGATCTCACACCATTCTACAACATAGCAAAACGTGTTCTTCGTAGAGAAGGAGGGTTAATCGCAGTTTGGGTCTACAACGATCTCTTCATCTCCCCTGAAGTTGATTCACTCATGAAATGTCTCGTGGACTCCACGTTTCCGTTTAGAACTCTGATCATGAGTCTTGATTTCGATGGTTACACAACGATGCTGTTTCCTTTTGAAGGTATAGGAATGGGAGTCGAAGGGAAGCCTATAATGCTTGACATTCCTCGTAAGCTTTCGCTTAAACGGTTTGTAGAGTTCTTGAGATCATGGCAGCCAGCAATGAAAGCTAAAGAACGAGGCGTTGAGCTTGTAACCGAAGATTTGATCTCCAAGTTTGAAGATGCTTGGGGTGGTGATGAAGATGATGTTAAAGATGTTTTCTACAAAGCTCATATGATTGTTGGAAAACTTTCGGTAAGTGATTAGTCATTTACTTTTAACATTCATAGTTTTGTTATAAACTTCTAATATGAAATCATTTGCTATGTAATGTAGGCATCAGATATACAGCGACATCAAAAGAGGTTTGATCCAAACTGTGTAGTTACTACACTCAAGGATAGTAACAACTCTGCTGTCATTGCTTCAGGTTTGTTTTCCGTAATCTCCTCATTCAATTTATCTCCAAATTAAACCATGTCAATAGAGTTTTAACCTAAACTGGATTGTTTTTTGTTGTTAAAATATTATAGTGACTGCTGCTGCATTTGCTGGAGTGGCAGCTTACTGTGCATACTCTGCAAGGAAGAACACTTAGATCCATTGATGGATAAAACTTATTCTTCTTAAATCTGTTGAAAGAAGAATATTGAATAAAAAAGAGTTTCCTTTTATAAAGATTGTATACGTTTTGTGTTGTATTTATGTATGTCACTGACTAAGTTACACTTTCAAGAATTGAGAATCATCAGACATCCAATTAATGGATTCCGAGACATCATTTAGACATGTAGACAGAGTGTATTGGACATAGTGTCCCACATCGGAGATTGGATAGGGATATTAACTAATATATAACGGAAAAGGGCTGGTTTTGAGTTGGAAGCCCATATCTAATATGGTATCAAAACCCGATCCACACATGTCCAGCTCGATCCATAATCGGCCCGACCAAATAGTAGGCCCACCGATTCTTATCCGAAAATATCAAGATTAATGGCTAGAAAAAAGATCATCATCTCGAGGGTGCGTATTAGGGATAAATGTCGCACATCGGAGATTGGACAGGGATGTTAAGTAATATATAAAGAGGATAATGGTCTCTCCACTCATCGCCAATTGGTTTTGAGTTTGAAGCTCACATCTAATATATTGGACATAATGTCCCACATCAGAGATTGGACAAGGATCTTACTAATATATAAAGAATAAGGGCCTCTCCACTCAAAACTAATTAATGCAAGAATGTGCATTTATATTTTTAAATTGGATAATCCATTAATACAAGAGTTTACTCTATCAATCTATTCTAACTTTATGAATTTAAATTGGATAATCCATTAAAAATTTGTTTCTATTCATTAAGCATCGCCATTTTTTTTATATCACTCATAATCACAAAAACCTAATTAACCTTTATATAGTCGGAAAATTAAACCCTCTTTTTCTTTTCGAGGGGTTGTTATTCCGCAAACTTCGAATTGATAGGGCGGGGGGGGGGGGGGTATTCAGCAAGAGAGAGATTCTTGGGTTTGGCAAACCCTCTAAAAGAAAGACTTTATTTTCCTGTTAATGGGTCTTACAATTAAATTCGGATCATCCTAAATGCGGTACAATAAAACGTTGGTCAGGGTAACTTTTCTTTTTGACGACAATAAAAACTAACTTCCATTAAACTTTTAAGATACGACTTTCCTCAAGAGAATATCAATACGGAGAGTGAGAGCTTACATGAGAAAAGATAACTCCTCGTGCTTGAGCCTTTTTTGCAAGGAGGTCGGCACGGACAATCGAGGAATAAAAAATAGCAAGAAAGATGAAAATAAAGAATGAAGAGTTTTAAAATCATCTAATTCTGAAGCAAATGTTGGCCAATCGTCTGGAGCTTCCATAATTGTGAGGAGGTCTTTGCAATCAGTATTAAACACCACTTCTTTGTAAGATAGCATGCTCAAACATCTCATAACCTATAAGAGAGAGTCAAATTCAGCATGCAGCGGAGAAATATCTCGTCTAACACTTTTTAAACCCAAGGGAATGACTTTATCGTTCGAGTACGCAATTCAGCCATGTCCAAGTTCGACCACAATCCATCAAGTTGACTAGTTAGCTCAAGGCTTTCCTGTGCAATCACATCTGGTTGGTCACGGTAATTTACTAATCGAAATCGAGATTTTAATTGGATTTGTATTATTATACATGAAGAATATAAAAGATTCAACTCTCCAGAACAAGTTGAATTTGATATTGGTTAAATAAGAAAGACCGGGTCTTGGATTAGTTGACTAAAATACTATCCGTTGTTCAAACTACAGCTGGAGTTAGTTCGAGTTTGTCTCCCCGGATGAATAGACAATCTGAAGTAGCTTTTATTAACTTGAAGAATTGGTCTTAAGCATAGTTGGCTTTAAAAACAAAAGGAGTTTAGTTGATTTATAAAAGTATATATGGCTTAACACTTCACTATCAGCCTAATCGAGCATTTAAGTGCAGCTGGACTTGTTTTTAATAAAAATGAAGATCAAGTCATTGAGACTTTTCCAGAGTCTCCATATTGTTCAAAATGGAATATGTATCACGTGTGTTGCCAATGCCGTGTTCTTATTGATAGTAAGAGCATACACATTATCCACATTATACACATTTGTCATTATTTGTGTGTTTTTAAATATAAAACTAATTAACAATAAAATAAAAATGTGTTTTCCTAAAGACATTTTGGATAAAAAAAATATGAGTGTCTTTAATTTTAATAATAATTAATTATAAAAAATACTTAAAAATATTAGAGATGATGATGATCTAAGTATAACGTCACTTATCCTTAATTAATTACAGTATATGAATAGAAAGGCTACAAATGAATGTGGTTGGGATACCTATGCATAGTTACATGAGGAGAAGATAAAGATATGATCGTTTGTTTTTTTTCATGGCAACATCGGGAGCACATTCGGGTGATTATATTAACTATCAGATAAATCTTGTTAATAAAGTATCGACTCAAATTCCAAAGAGTACGCTACATATCTTGAAATTATCAAACATCATAGGTGGTTGTATTATAGTATTAATACTCTGAATCGACCGACAATTAATATTGAATTTAATCAGTTCTAAAGTTGCTTCAGTACTTACGTAGGATTTAGATAACCGTGTTTAGTTTATGGCGAGAAACATAGAAACCTGGAACCATTTTTGTCCTAAATACAGCTGGATTAAGGGAAAAAATAAAAGACTGAGTAGTTGACTTTAAAATGGAACAGGTCATATCTAGTTATCTTATTAAAGAAAATATTTAAGAGTTAAACCATCCACTTTCTCTCACTTGCTTCTTCCTGCATTCCAAGAAACCCATATGGAACCACCGCTTTATTTTTCTAGATCTAAACCCCCATGTCGTCTGTCGGATCCGGCTCACCCACACAAACTTTGCCGGCGGAGACGGGGATCTCATGGCCCATTTTTTATGTGCTTTACGTGCAAAGGCAAACATTAAAGAGTACTTACTATTACTACTGTGCTACTTGCAAATTTGAATTCCACATAGGTTGTCATATAATTTTGCCGGAGATAAGACACCCCTTTCACCCCTCTCACACTCTCACCTTAACCTCCTTACATCGTAGGTTTAAAATGTCTATGATACCCCAGCTGTTTTGGAGTCACACTGGATACGATGGCAATGCTTACTACTACGACAACGTTGCTGCTTACAACAACCACGATACAGTTTATCCTTACGGCAGCTGCGACGAACACCACACGGAGGAGGATGATGATGATGATGATGATGATGATGATGATGATGATGATGATGATGATGATGATGGTAATGGTGGTGGTGGTGGTGGTGGTGATAATGATGATGGTGGTGGTGGTGTTGATGATGATGATGATGATGGGGATGCTTCTTTATCTGATGGAACTCACAGAAAATGCAAATGTTGTGGGGATCGTTTAGAAATTACATACTATCATTGTTCTATTTGCAAGTTCAATCTTAACCTGACTTGTGCGACGATAGCACCACCTCCCACTACTATCTCACACTTGAAAAGTCATGAACACACCCTCACCCTTTTCCCTTTCCGACTCCCTGTTCCATGTGATGCTTGTGGCTTGTCTCTAAAGGACACTGAAGATCTCGTTTATGCTTGTTTCCCTTGCAGCCATATGGTTCATAGATCATGCATCTATTTACTTCGTGTCATTCATATCACCCGACACCGTCATCACATCTCTCTCACTTCCTCCCTTCCTCCTGGTGATTTCGCTTGCGGAGTTTGTCGCAAAACAGTGGATGTCAACTACGGGGAATATTCTTGTAATAAAGGATGTCATTATGCTGTCCATTCGAAATGTGCGACGCGTGATGACGTGTGGGATGGAAAAGATCTTGATGGAGTTCCTGAAGAACCTGAAGAAGTTTTGGAGCCATTCGTGAGGATTGATGAGGAGACAATTCAACATTTCAGTCATGAGCATAATCTCAAGCTCCATGAAAAGAAAACTATTTGCGAGAAAGACAAGTTTTGTGAGGCATGCACCCTTCCAATAATGATCTCTCAGAGATTTAATGCTTGTATCCAGTGTGATTTTGTACTCGACGAAGCATGTGCATCGCTCCATCGCAAAAGTTACAACCCACTACATAAACACCCACTTATCCTCCACGCCTCCCCTAGTAGTGATTTCTTCATCATGGAGTTTAATTCTAGTGGCAGATACATATTCAAATGTGATGGTTGCCACCGATTAGGTTGTGGTTTCATGTACAATTGCAGTGAAAAGATTGTAAATTTCAACTTGATGTGAGGTGCGCTTCCCTTCCAGATCCTCTAAAACATGGTTGTCATCCACATGATCTCTTCTTCAACTTGACCAAAGGTATTTGCATGAGGTGTGGTTCTGATAAGTGTTCATCATATTTCCTAGAATGTATTAAATGTAAGTCATTTTTGGGTATTACATGTGCTACTCTGCCTTCTAAGGCACATTACAAACACGATAGGCATCCACTCACTCTTTGCTATGGTGAAGAAGAAGATACAAGAAGGGGCCACTATTGGTGTGACAAATGTGAATCTAAATTAGATCCACTGACATGGTTTTATACGTGCGACTGTTGTAGGATCACTCTCCATGTCAACTGTTTACTGTGGCAAGGTATGAACTTGAAGCCCCACCACATCATCCAAGTAGATCATGATGATGGTAAAGTTGAAATTGCTCGCAATGATGGTAATTCTCGGCTGCGTTGCTCTAATTGCAATCATCGCTGTGAACAGACTTTTGTATTCAATCGAATCGGTAGATACCAAAGTTATTGTTCCTTTGCATGTGTGGGGAAATTTTTTGAAGGAGAATATATAGATATATGTAGTTGAATGAGGCTTGGAAGTCTAATGGTAGAGGAGATGGCGAGAAAGACACGACGTTTAAGTGTCAATGAGCCACTGCACAAGCATTTCAATTTCGTGGGATTTCATATGTTGAGAATCGATCTAAGTCTTTCTTTTCTTTGTTTTTGGGTTTTATTGATCTAAGATTGGTTTCCCCTTTTATTTGTTTTTTACTATTATGTTCAAGTTTGTTTTTCTTTTGTTTCAAACTATGTCACTTGGATTGAGTTTTGTTTTTCTTCTTGTATAGTCTCTCATATATGTTCTCAACAATTAAAATAATCCTATATATAATAAGAAAAGAGAGCATGGCTTGACACTCAGTTTGAATTGACCAACTAGATCCTAATTAACATAAATCATATTCAATTTCTATTCAGATTTTCGAACATACAATTGAGGTATAAAAAGTTACATGATTGTAAATTAATTATAAAAGATCAAATGTAAAAACTGATAATAATTATCATGTGCATGTTTTATTATAATTATTTTTAAAGTACTTAATGTACATATACTTTAAAACTATTATGAAAAACTCAAAACAGTTTCACGTAAATAAATATAAGTTATTTTAGAAAAAAAGTTATTTATAATAAATTCTATGTATATGCACGATTATTAACATAGTAATAACAATTAAAATTTGAAGGAGAGAATATAATCAGCTAGAGACTATACGTCCACATGACAGTATTCATTGGTTTTAAGCTTCTCTTTTTATTTAAAATAAAAAATAAAAAAATTATAGTAAAATTGTTAAAAAATATTTGATAGATTTTGTGAGTTTCCTCCCAATGCTCTTAAAGAAATGACGAGCGGAGTTTTTTTATTTTAAAAGTTCATAGTTTGAGTTTGTACGTCATTCGTCGAGTTTTTTTTTTAATGTTTGGTTTGATTTAGTTGTTTTGGATTTTAATTGGATTGGATCAATGATTTAATTTTATGTTGTGTTAGTTTAATTTTTTTAATTATTAAATTGGCGTAAATGTTTGACTTGATTCAAAATGGATATTTAACCAAACCATATTAGATTTTTCTGGTCACCAGAATAGCACCGTAACCATGATCGGTTAATACCGAAAAATTGAAAAAGTGATGGTTAGAATGTTGCGCACATGATAAATAATACTTTTATGTCATTAAATAAATTAAAATGATTAATTAAATGACAATTGTGTAAATAGATATTTAATTTTAGACTTTTCTGAACTATACTGCAAAAATGTTATATATATCGAAGACTAAGTGATGGTATCAAGAATTGAGAATCACTAAACACCATCATCAAACTGCCAATTCATGGATTCCTTAATACCCATTAACAACAACAACAACAAAAAGTAATGGATCCCAGACATTAACTAGCGCGTGTATGCGTTTTAGTGTTTTTGGAATTGTTACGTTATAATTTTTTAAATTTTAAACTGGACGATCAATCCCTTAATTCAACTGTCCAGAACAAGTTGAAAATGGTATTGGTTAATTAAGAAAGACCAAGTCTCTGATTAATTGACTAAAAATAATACTATCCAATATCCTAACTACAGCTAGAACCAGTTTGTCTCACCGGCTGAATAGGCAATTTCAAGTAGATGTGTCTTTTAACTTGAATAACTGGATTCAATAAATCTTTTCATTTGATCACATGAATATGAATTTTTGAAGGCTAGAATACTTGAAGAGAAGGTCCACCTGTGGGCTACATCTTCCTACAAGATTAGTCTGGCCTTCCCTCCATATATAGGCATGCAATCTACTTCTGAGCTAAACAAAAAAAGAAAAAAACTTAAATAACTGGTTTGGTCTAAAACAAAGTTGACTAATTTTTGTAAAAGGAAAATAAATAAAAAGAAAACATAGTTGGCTTTAAATAAAATAAAACACTAGTTGATTGTAACATAGTTGGCATAATACTTTCCTAATAGGTAGTAATACATGATTTAGAAAAAACTTTTTGTGATTGATTTTTCTAATAAAATTTTTGGATGTAAAACTTTTACTCCTTCCATTCCTAGTTGATCCTATTTTTAGAGAAAAAAATTGTTTCAAAAATTCATATTTTTAGGTATTTTATGCATGTTTTATTAGTTATTAATGATGAATTGTAAATTTCAAAACAAATAATGGAATACTATTGGTGTAAAATTATAAAAAAAATTATTTACAAAAAACAATATATTTATAACTATGTTTTATTGAATGTCTTAATCTTATAAATTTGGGATATTCATGTTTCCAAACACCCTAAAACCTATTCTTATATCCAAACACTAAATAGTTATTAATGTATCCAATTATTTCAATATTTAGTTTCTATATTTTTCTTTTTTTCTAAATAAACACTAAATTAATTCTCTACAATCATTTCCTTTTCTAATATTATTATTTTAATAGTATAAGTTCTTATTCTCCTATAATTTTTGTTTGATTTTATTTTTATATTATTTTAAATTATTATATAATCAATACAATTTATAAAATTTTAGATTTGTCTGCATATATTGTGATTCGAATTTTTTTGAATGGACATATATTACTCAATCAATAAAAATAGGTGTGTATATTCAATGTTCCACATCAGTAGAGATGTCAAATAAATTGTTATTTGCAAAATATATACAAGTAAATCTGACATAGGACTTTGTTGACGCATATATATCAGATTTTGTCCCCGAATTGGTGGATCGGTTTGCAAACTACCAAATTTTAACAAAAGAAAATTAATTATATATATAAAAAAATAATTTTATATAGTTGATGAAAATAATATATGATATATTTGAAAATATAAAGAATTTTATGATTAAAACATTTATGAAAATGGAGTATTAAAATTATTTCTATTTAAAAAATTATTTATTTTTTAAAATGATTTAAATTAAGTAAATAGTCAAATTTTCGGACCAGCTCGCTATCATGTGAATATAGTGTGACACATTTGGACATAAGAGCTACTTACAAAAATTTAAAATGGAAATATAGTTTAAGTAACCAACAAGACTAACATTTAATAATTTAATAAAGTTAAAATTACATATAAGTGAGAAGAAATATATAAACGAAATGAACAAAATCTAAAAAAAATATAAATTATATGAAAATTTACCAGAAAATATTAAACAATAATATATAAATGTATGTTGTATTCTATGTTGTTGGAAAAAATTTATATATATACCATACTCGATATAGTAACATTTTAGGTTTTCATTTAAAATTTAAAATAGATTAAAAAATATATTCAGAGAAGAATTTTCAATACTTAAAATAAATAAAAATATATAAAAATATTGTATTTTGTGTATTAGTTAGCTAAAACTAAATTTACTATTTTACCTAGAATAAATTTATTAGTCTTTCTCTGATACATTTTTGTAACATTATACCAAATACCAATGTAATTTCTAATATTAGTATAGAAATGAGCCTAATCTAGCGTAAGTCCAGCTGGGTTTTTTTAATAAAAAAATTCTTAGAAAGATTAAGTATCAGAAATATTTTATCAAATAATTAGTAATTAAATTTCCAACTATGACTGACAGAGAATTAGTATTGAATTAAATCAATTAATCATTTTAAAGTTCCTTCAATTATGTTTAGTTAATGACTACAAGCTGAAACTATTATTGGCCAAACTACAGCTGTATTAAGAGAAAAAAAAAATGAACGTGAGTAGTTGACTTGATAATGGAACTGGTCTTAAATTCTTAACTCTGGGTGTAACTTAGAGAAGCACAAATTTTGGAGCAGAGAGATCTATGAGTTTTTAAAACCTTCTTCCTTCATTCCAAATTAAAGTAACCCATATATATGGAACCACCTCCTTATTTTTCTCTATCTGAACCCACATGTCGTCTGTCCAATCCGGCTCAGCCACACAAGCTTTGCCGGCGGCGACCGGAATCTTATGGTCCACTTTCTATGTGCTTTTCGTGCAAAGGCAGTAAGCATTTGAAGGAAACTTTTTACTATTACTACTGTGCTACTTGCAAATTGGAATTCCACATAGGTTGTCACATCATTGTGCCGGAGATAAGACACCCTTTTCACCCCTCTCACCCTCTCACCTTAATCTCCTCCAAACGAATGTTAAATATATCTGTGATACAGCAGCTGCGTGATTGGAATTTTTATGACTTCGACATCGACAACGATGAATTTTTTGACGACAGCCTCTGTTTGGTTAACCACAACTACGACATCGATGATGATGGCTGTCATGGTAATGGTGTTGGTGATGATGATGCCTCTTTATCCATTGGAAATCACAGCAAATGCAAATGTTGCCGGAATCGTTTAAAAAGTGTATATTATCATTGTTCAATCTGCAAGTTCAGTCTTAACCCGATTTGCTCAATAACACCACCACCTACCACTATCTCACACTTGAAGAGTCATGAGCACAATCTCACCCTCTTCCCTATACGACTCCCTTTGCCGTGTGCTGCTTGTGGCTTGTCTCTAAGCGACACTAATGATTTTGTTTACGCTTGTCTCCCTTGCAGCCGTATGGTCCACAGATCCTGTATCTACTTACCTCGTGTCATTCACATCACCCGCCACCGACACCGTCTATCTCTCACTTTCTCCCTTCCTCCTGGTGATTTCGCTTGCGGAGTTTGTCGGAAACCAATAAATGTCAACTACGGGCAGTACTCTTGTAATAAAGGATGTCATTATGCTGTCCATTCGAAATGTGCAACAAGGAAAGAAGTGTGGGATGGAAAAGATCTTGATGGAGTCCCTGAAGAACCTGATGAAGATATCCAGCCACCTTTCGTGAGGATTGATGAGGAAACAATTCAACATTTCAGTCATGGGCATTATCTTAAGCTCCATGAAAAGAGAAGTAACTGCGAAAAAGACAAGTTTTGTGAGGCATGTACCCTTCCAATAATGATTTCTCAGAGATTCTATGGTTGTATGGAATGTGAATTTGTTCTGGACGAAGCATGTGCATCTCTTCCTCGCAAAAAATACCACCCACTACATAAACACCCACTTACCCTCAACGTCTTCCCTACTGATGAATTCAGATGTACTAGTTGCTGCCGAGCAAGTTGTGGTTTCGTGTACATATGCAATCAAAAACATTGTACGTGGTTTCATCTAGATGTGAGGTGCGCTTCCCTTCCAGATCCTCTAATTCATGGTTGTCATCCACATGATCTCTTCTTCAACTTGACTAGAGGTAACTGCATGGGGTGTGGTTCTGATAATTGTTCATACGATTACCTAGAATGTGTTAAATGCAATTCCTTTTTGGGTATCACATGTGCTACTCTGCCTTCTGAGGCCCACTACAAACACGATAGACATCAACTCACTCTTTGCTACGGTGAAGAAGAAGATACAACAAGTGGCCAATATTGGTGTGAGAAATGTGAATCAAAGTTAGATCCAAGGAAATGGTTTTATACATGCGACTGTTGTAGGATCACTCTCCATGTCAACTGTTTGCTGGGGATTGATATCTACATGAAGCCACACCACATCTTCAAAGTACCGTTAACTCATGGTGTTGAAGTTGAAATTGCTCTCAGTGATGGTAACACTCGGCTGATTTGCTCTCATTGCAATCATCGTTGTACACAAACTTTGGTATTCAAGAGGATTGATAAATACGATAGTTTCTGTACTTCTAAATGTAAGGATTATTTTTTTATCGCACTAAGATCCCTACGAAATTCTAATGCTAGAGGAGAAGTGTGAGAAAGACACGACATGTGAGAATGAATGATCCACTAAAAACCATTTCAATTTCGTGTAATTTCCATGTATTAAGTCTTTTTTTATTTTTAATGAATGTAAATAAATAACTACTTGATCTCCGGTCAAGTATATCTCGATCTGGAGGCAGAGTCACGAAGCAGTGGGCCTTGTATTCGACGGTGCTAGTATATCGGAATCACTGCGTCCATTTCACCACCCAGATCCAACCTTGATTTTCTCTGTTGTTCCCGGGAAAATTTTCCCGTTTTGTGACTTTCAGGCTTTAAGCCCATTTCGGGTTGGGTCATTAATAAAATTAGTTTATTACTAAACAAAAATATATTATTAGTGATTGATCCGTACTTCGCGCGTTATATATTTTTTTTTTGACGTCAACATAATTCATACAATTAAGAACCATGCGCAAAAGGTGAGGCTACACTAAGTAGTCACATTGGCACAGTAGAGTTTACAAATGAAAAAGAAAGACCAAGCGTTCTTGCCCCACGGGCAAGAAAATCAGCATGAACATTGGTTGCTCTAGGAGCATGATAAAGAGCGAAGGAAGTAATTTTTCCTTTCAAAGATACAAAATTTGAAAGTTCCACCGAAAAGATAGGCCAATCTTCGAGAGATTCAGTGATAGCGAGGAGATCCTTACAATCTGTTGCAAAAGAAGCACAAAACGGTTGGATATCAATCATACATTGCATAGCCCATAATAAGCTCAATAGCTCCACATGTGTTGCCGATAGACATCTCCGTACTCCTCACATTCCAATGTAGATCGGTTTATTTGAAGCATCAAAAAGACACCAGCCTAGTCCACACATATCATCCGAAACTTTTCAAGCCGCGTTAATTTTACAAATAAAAGAAGTGATACTCGGCATTAAACCGGAATTCAAAAGGGTTGTCAAGGGCGAGACCTGTACTTCCACTTGTTCTTCTTTCTTATTTGCTTCATGCCAGTCTTTGCATTCTCTTACAGCTAGGTTTAAAATTTCATCTAGGGATTTACTCACCCCATTGAAAATCATATCGTTCCTTGCTTTCCAAATCATCCATAGAATCCATGGAAAGCACCTGACATTTTCTAGCTCCAGATGTTCTGCTCTTATTCTCTCCATCAGCGAATCAAAATTTGTGTAAAGGGCATTCATGGAAAAGAGATCGAAACTTAATCTTATTGGAGTTAAATCCCAGACATGTCGAGAAAATGGGCACGTGAACAGAAGATGGTTTGTGCTTTCCGGCTCCATTTCACAGCAAGGACAGAGTCCATCAATCCCTATATGTCTGTTGAGAAGGTTCTGCTTTGTAACGATGTGGGAATGAATGATCCACTAAAAACCAAGAACATTGTCTCTTTAACAGATGACTTATGTGTTTTTAACTTCCATTCATACTATCTCCATTTCTCTCAACAATGCAAAATATTAAAAATATGTAAATTAGAATAATAATTTTCAATACTTTGATTTATTTATTTCATTGTAAATATGTTCTAAACTATAAGACTTAAATCATTAAATTAGAGTTTTTAGATCATTTTAATATAGAAATGATTTTTCAAATTCATTTTGATACTATTGTGTTAAATAATGCTAGTTATTATGAGTAATAAAATATAATTAACATAATAAATATATCAAGTAAACAGATTAAAATTAATAAAAAGATTTGAGGCATCATGAGAAAAGAGGTTATTTTACTTTATATGTATAAATATATATTATTAGGAAAGAAAATTTTGGTTTTACTAATGCTTTTAACCATCTACTGTATATCTAATTTTTGGATAGGGGTTTTAACCATCTCAAGTCGGGTCGGATGGTGGACAAACGCTATTTCTCAAACGTGTTTTACTTTATTAAACACAACTAGATAAATACCCGCGCTACGCTGCGTGGTTTTTTACTGTTAAATTGATTATATTTAGTTTTAATAAAAAAATTTTAATGAACAATTAAGTATCTTTAATAAATCCACTTGTATTTAACTATTATAAATTATTTTAATATTTGTTTAGATTAATGAGTAATTTGTTAAAATTATATTTGATTTGAATTTTATAGTCTAATATTTTCCGTATGAATGTGCTATATGTTGTGATCAAAAGAAAACATATTAAAGGAAGTAAGGCTTTCCATAGTCTTTTCGATAGTATCAATGCTTCTCCGATTTTTATTTTTTTTCTTTGTTTTAATGACACATTAGTATATTAGATATCATGTGATCTTTTTTAATGTAGTAAAATAAAACTATTTTAGAAAAATAGTTATGGTTTATCCTACAAAACCATTAGAAAATAGTTAATCATTTATATTTGACTAAAAACACTTATTTTTATCAGAAAAACTTAACTATTATGTGTGTAAATATATTTAAACTCTATAAGAAAGTTTAAAAATATTCGAGTAAATAACAAAACAAACCATAGTGGATGCTTTGTGGACAAAATTCATATCTTATTTTGTATCAGTGATACGAAAATGAAACATATTAGAAAGTTTTGAAATACAAAATAAGTTTTATAGTCAAATTTTTTATTTACATTTCACAAAGTGTAACTCTTACCTGATAATCCTTTTCTCTTCTCCTTCTTCTTCATCCATTGTTGTCTCAACAATCTTCATTACTCATGTTTCTTTTTTTGTATCTAACATATCAAACATTTTTTTGCCATGTTTTTTTTTTAGTTTTTATTCATTGGAAAATATTCATTAACAATTCATAAAAGTTTCATTTATGAGAAAATATTCTTAGAGTTGATATTCATGGATGTACAATATTGAACAAACTCTAGATCTTCAAAACAATTTGAGGATTCCATAATCAAATCTAATTCTCAAATCTCTGTCTAAGAATTTCACAATTTTATTTTTTTTAAATCAGATTGAAGGAAATCCAACACTGTACTTTCAATCCAACAAAAACAAATTAGTTTAAGAAAACTTAAAACCAATGCTAATCAACGCCATGAGACTCGATTAGGTTGGTTAAAATTTAGGTAATCAACATATGTATTTTTATTCATTGTAAAAGATAAATATTATACGGTATGTATAATTAAAATGATTAGATTTGTTTATTAAAATTTTTATTAATTTATTTATGGTAAAAAGATAAATATTATAGGATGTGTATAATTAAATGATATGGTTTGTTTATAAATTTTTTTTTATTAATTTATTCATGGTATAATTAAAATGATTTGATTGGTTTACACAGTTTTTTCATTAATTAATGAGTCATCAAAAATCTGATGTGTTTTACTTATGTGTAAAAAAGAAATGTTCTCATTGGTTCTTCAATTTTTTTTATTAATCAACATGTCACTCTCAAAATCAAAGTAAAAGTTGATGTGTCAACACCAGGAGAGACATCTACCTTATTATAATGTTGATTAAGAAGATTTCATTAACTTTTGTGAAACTAATTTGATGAACTTGTTAAGTTTGTGTGGGTTAGCGATGAGCCGAAGTCAACCCTTAATTGAACTGTCCGGAACAAGTTCACTAAAATATTACAAGTTGTATAAACTACAGCTGGAACCAGGTCGAGTTTTTCTCACTGGATGAATAGAAAATTTCAAATAGCTTTTTTTATTAACTTAAAGAATTGGTCTTAACTTAAGCATAATTGGCTTTAAATAAAATAAAATAAAAGACTAGTTGATTGTTAACATTGAATTAATCATTTCTAAAGTTCCTTCAATTATGTAGGATTCATTAACCGTGTTTATTTTGTCTCCTTGTCTTGAGAAGAAGAAGTGAGGAAGTTTCATTGGTTTGGAATTAGGAGGAAAGGATTTAATTACTCGTCATTTGTGTGACTCTGTTATGCAAGTTGTTGTTGCACGAGAAAAAAAAAATGGAAGTTGTCTTATCTCTGTTTCTCAATGAGTGATGAAGTTGTTGATGCACGAGATGAAATTGGGGTCGCCTTAGCCAAAGACAGAGGAATCGTTGAACAGCTGTCTTCTCAAAATCTGTTTTTGTCAAAGAACCTGAAGAAAAAGATTGATTCAAATACTGAATCGAGGAAGTCTTTCCTCTTTGTTGCAAATGGCTATGAGATTACTTTCTCTAACATGGGGGTGAAATTAAAGAAACAAAGAGGATGAGAGAAAGAGAGAATATCTCTCATGGATCCGGTTATTTGGTCTTCAATAATCAGACACGAAGCGTTTGATAAGCTGGCAAAAGGTTTTGGATGAACTGGGGTTTGAAGATTCTGTTTTGATTTTCGGCGTGAGGAAGAAAAGATTGGCTTGTTGTTGTTATTTTTGTGTTGCACTAGGGTCTCTGGTAATTCTCTGATGAGGTTTAGCTGGGCCAAGAAGCCTACAGCGAGAAGAAGTATTGAAAGGTTTTGTGTGCTTTGAAAGAGATCAAAGTAAGAGGAAGAAGATCCTACGTGATTCAGGAAGAAGGCTCTCGAGAAGTGATTCACAAGTTCTTGTTTGCTGTTAACGTCTGAAACTGGGCTGGTGCTATAACGAGTAAGAAGCAAATCAAGAGATTACAACAAAAAAATCCTGACATGAGAATGAAAGCTCCTTGATTGGTTTAAAAGCGTCTCATGTGAATATGAGATTTTATCATAATCTGAGTTGAAGATCTTGAGAAGACAAGTGGTTATTTTTGGTATAGCTGTTTCACTTAATTTAATTCAGTCAAAGAGAATCTTAAAGAGGATTTGTGTTCTCATGTTTGGTACTGGCAATGAAGCAGTTCATTTTAACAGAGGACTAAGTGATTAGTTTCTGCGTTTGTTAAATCAAAAGATTACTCAGAGATGATAGTTTTCTTCTCGGATTTGTTTGTGTCAAGAGAAGAAGATAAGATGATTTTTGGGAGTGTGTAAAATTGCTCTAATCTGGTTCTGTATAAGAACAGAGTCATCACGTATGTGCAGAAAAGAAGAAATCATTTTGCTTATTCTGTGAGTACCAAATTGAAGGATGAAGCAGAGGTTTTGTCACTGGTCAATGCGGTTTCAGCGTTCCGATGCTTGGCAGCACTGTAAGAAAAATCGAACAGTGTTTTTTCCTCTCTGATTTGTATGATTGTGTCTCTGGCCTGAGCAGAAAAAGCATTAGTGTGGAGAATGATTGAAATCAATAAGGCCGTGTAGGGTGTGTACCAAAGTCGGAAACTACAAATTCTGTTTTGATCTTCTAAGGCTGGTTGTTTCAGCTGCTTTGTGTGATAAATTGATGGATTCAGTGAAGCCTGGAAATATTTTAAAGTTGCAGAAAGCCAGAGAGAAAGATATTCTTTACTTCTCTGTGTTTGGTTTAGTATTTTGAGAAGAAGAGATAAGGATTGGTCCAGATTTCTATAAGAACAAAGAATAAGAAGAAAACAACAATATGTTGATTATGTGTCATGTCTTGGATTCTTGTTTTACTGAGACACACAATCAACAAGGGGGAGAAAAATGTTGTTTTGGATCATGCGACCAATGGTTCAAGCCATGGGAAAGAAAGATTACTCAGATGGAGGGCTCCTGGAGTTCTGAAATTGTTGGGCTTGTGTTAAAGTTTCAGATTTCATAGACAATGTATTGTCTCTGGTATGTATCTTTTCCTTTGTTTTCCTCCGCTACAGATTTCCGAATTTAACTTTAAAAGGTGTTCTGAAAACTTAAGAGTAATAGCTTCTCAAATATATAAAGATGGCTTTCTGGTCCCTTTTGGTGTGACGGGAAATTGCTCTCGAAGTTGCATGTTTGCAGCATTGTATCATTCCGATCTATTCTGGAAAACTAGTCATAACTTTCAAACCGTAAATCCGAATATTGATCTGTTTTTTCCTGTGGCTTTGTATGGCTGTTGTTGATTTCTCCACAAATTTTTAGAATTTTCTGGGTTTTTTTGCTCCTGCTTTTATTGTCTGCATAAAGACAGATGAAAAAATCCATTCAAGATTGCAGATTAAAAGGGTTTACACAGATCTTTGCCTCATCCTAATGTTTTCATTGACATTTTATTTTTTCCGCTGCGAATCATTTGGTTATTACAAGATATATGAGGTGTTAAGCTTGAGTTTGAGTTTGGAGAAGACTGTGATTATAATGTCTGAGATTATGCTGAAAAAGAATGAAGTGTACTAAGAGATCTCTCTATGAATGAGCTGCAGGTTCATGATAATTTAGCTGAGAATTTATTCTGACAAGATGCTGAAACATGTGCTTTATGAAGAGTAAGCAAGCTTATGCAAAGGCTTGAAGAAGACTGGAACTGGTTTGAAGTTTCAGGTATCTTTTGAGTTTCACATCAAGATGATTGGATCAAGACATCAAGTCTAAGTATCTTGTTGGGCGAATTGTGAGATGTTTGTTGATCTCTTTATTGGATTCAAGATTGATAAAACCGTGAGGATTAAATTGAAGTGAATTTCAAGATTTTAAGTTTTTTGTTTTGGGAAATTTTGCCTTATGATGATGGAAGATGGGGAAGCTTGAAACCGAGTTCTTTATGTTGAATTGATAATGATTGAGCTTTGAGTTGGATGTTGTTCTTGGCGTCATCAGCAAAAGTTCTCCAGTATTCACTTGTTAATTCTTGGTGAAAATTTCAGTTCCTAAACTATCTATGGTTCAAGAAAATGTTTAGTGCATGGATTCAGGTGGAGTGACCAGCTTGAGTTCTAAAATGAACATTGAACCATCATGGAGACCTTTGTAGAAAAGAAACAAATTGAGCTTTATATCTTCTGTATCTCCATTTTGGAATGGCTGTTGACGACTTGTTTCACATTTTCTGAAAATCAATGACGGCTGATTGAGTGCTAATAGATCTGGAAGTTGATATTGCTTTAAGATTGGAGTTTCAGGGTTGAAAGTTGAAGAAGTCTGAAATTGCTATGTATATTGATGGTTCAAAGAGTCTTAATTCAGATATGATCAGCAAATACACAGATCAAACTGCTTGACGTCATAGTTTTTCTTGGACGTCATAGTCTTCTTTATGAGGCTAAGAAGAAGTTGTGGGATCTGCTGCTGGACTTATTGGTGTATTTTCATCATGTGCCAATACCAACATAGATATTAATTTCAGCAGCTTGGATGTTGATTCTGGTTATCAAAGTCTCCTAGAAGAAAATGTCAGATGCTGATTTCGGATGGGTTTACAAATGTTATTCTGATAGTGTCTAGGATTAATTCAGAGGCTGAAAGGAGAAGAGTACAAAACTGAGAACAGCAGTGAATCATCATATTTGTTTTTCAGCTGATTGAAAATTATGGGTTATGATGAGCTTATCCCAAGGTTCTTATGGGAATTCTCAAGTGTTCTCTACTGCTTTTGTGGAAGTTGTGTAAACGTGTATTCGAGATAGAGAGTTCATCATTTATTTGGAAGTTGCATCTATTTTTAAAAGAGTCATGTTCTCAAAAGTGTTTTGACGAACCCAAAAGAAGCATGAAAGACAGCCAAGGAAAGAGAGTAGTCTGAAGATTTATGATCTCACATCTGGATGAAGGATTGTTGTCTAGGATAGCCTCCCAGTGTCAAAGAGAGCTGAATAATCCGAAGCTTGAGATTACAGGGGGTTTGTAAGTTCACCATGTTGGGAATGTTTTTTTTTTGTTCATGAAGATGAGAATCTGAAATAGAGGCTGCAACAGAGTGTGTAATCAAAGCTATAAAAAAGAATAAAGGAGAAAATAAAAAATCTGAGACTGAAAAAAGATGAGTAGTCTGGTGGTGATACACAATCTGATACAGAAGCAAACCTTGAGAGGGAAGAGAGTCATGAAAGTCAAGTTGGACCACAGACAAGACAGACTTCTAAAGGAGAGAGGGTACTAGAGGACTTGAAACCTGCAAAACTGAAATTCATCGGAGAATGTATTTGTCTACAGCAAGCATGTGTTCTATTAGCTGTTAGAAATCATTTATATAATTCAGTTGTTGCTGCATTGACTCCTAGAACGTCTACCATATTAGAAAGATATTGTTTTGTGCGTACGACAGGCTTAGATCCTGCTTCTATTGGCGACAGCGATATTTTTGTGATTTTGGGACAGCTGCTTCTCGAAAGGAGATGTATCTCTTCATGAATGGAGTTAAGATTGATGGAGCAATGAAATTTGGAGCGTGCCTTTGGTGGTCAAATACAGAGCTTTGAATGTTTAAGAGAAGCAGCTGATCAAAGCATGAGGATAAAGATGAGGTTTTGACATTTGTTGTACAGTCAGATTGCAGGGGGGTAATGAGAAGTAATGATTACTCATGTAATGTCGAGTTTAAGGGGTGGAATGTTCAGCTGTCATCTCTATGCTTTCATGTTGTGGATGTACATGGTTCTTGAGTATTACATCTAGTTAAAGAGGGGGGGGGGGGGGAATTGAAGACGTAGGTCATGAGGTGTTCTATCAAGTGCTGGTGTATAAGAATATGCAGAAGTCATATCGTGTGAAAGTATTCATCCTTGACTGAGCCAGCTGGACTGATTAATTCTAGGCTGAACTGGAACAAGAAAAATGTTGTTCATGCAGCTCATTGACTGTATAATAAAGTGTGGGTTAATAGATTGTTTTATATGAGTATGCACACTCAAGCAGAAGGAAGATTACAATGCAAAGATATAGGGGGAGCATTATATGTCGTGTAGCTGCAAACATTTGAGTGTTTACATTGATAAGCTTGAGTTGACACACTAATATAAAAAGGGGGAGAAGCTACAACTCAGCCATCAAGGGGGAGATTGTTAGTATACATGTGATGCAGCTGAGTTGTGTAGCTTCTAAGGCAGATGATAATGGGTCAGAATCATCACAAATGCAGTGTCAGTTTAGCGAGAAATTCTGAGACAGTCTTGAAGAAAAAAGATCATCAAAGTACAAGTTACAAGGTGAGCTTGAGTTCTAAAACTCAGTTACAAAGGGGGAGATTGAAAGTGTATTTGCAACTGGTTGTTAGACCAAGCTAATGACATGATCAAGATATGATACAGATTGTGTGTTGGAATAGAGGAGAATATGTATGATACAAGAACCGTGAATGTGACACAAGTGGTATTGATGAAGAGTTGTTGGAACAGAGGTGAGTTTGTTGGAACAGAGGTGAGTCTGTTGGAACAGAGGTGAGTCTGTTGGAACAGAGGTGAGTATGTATGCTGAAGAGTTACCATAAAGAGAAATATAATTCTGGAAGCAAAATAAAGATGTGACGTCTAGAGTTAATGACATGGCTTTGATGTCTTATTGAGAAGACATATGGACCTTGAGTCCATGAAAGAAGAAGCTCAACTTCATATGAAGACTTGAATATTAAGTGGGCTTTAGGGTTTGCTAGGAAAGCAAATAAATATACCTAGGTGATGACAGAGAACGTCACGCGCCTAGGGTTCTATTGAGAGAGGCACACGGCTGTATGTGTGGCGTCGTCCCACCGAACAAGATAGTGAGATCTGTTAGTGGTTTTGTTAAGAAACTACACTCGTCGAAAAGACAATAAGTGTAGTGTTCTTCCATTATAATCTAGATAAGTGTGGTATTGTATTCATTTGGCAATTGTAGGTTGCTATCTTTTCTAGTGAATGGTTTCTGGACTTGGTTCTGGAGAAGTAAGTTGGAGAACCGAACCCCGTTAACAAATTCATGTGTCGTCTCTTTACTCTTACGCTCTTATAATCTCTCATCAAACAAACATCTAAATCTAGAGTGGGTGTTGTTTTAAAAACAAACATCAATTTTACCCATTTCTTTCCCAACAAATTCAAGCTCCGGTGACAACGATTACAGCAAAAATGGCAATCGACGACGGAGACGACGAAGACGTTGATTGAAGACTAGGACGACGAAGACGGAGATTGAAGAGGAGAATGGTGATTAAAGACGGTGACGAAGTCGGCGATTGAAGACAGAACTAACAAGACGAAGATTGAAGAGGAGAAAATTTCCATGGGTTAAAGTCTCTGATGACGGCGACACTCAAGGTAAGCTCGAATCTCAATTCTAGATGTGAAGCTCTTCTTTAGCTTTTGGTTTTGATTTTGGTGTTACTCTCTCCTGATGGTTAGTTTTAATTAATAAATTTCTGAAATTTTTTGTTGTTTCTCAGTGATTCTTCATCTTTAGTTGATGAATTATGTCACATAAATCCGACAATTTTAATCATTGTCCGCTTGTTTTCTTGAATTTTGATCATTGTCAGCTGCAAATTATTGTTGTTGCTCAGTGATTATTCAAATTTTGGGTAGAATTATTGGGAGAAAGGGAAGATTTTGGTGGAGGATATTGATGGGATTTATGGTTTTTCCTATAGCTCCAAGTACAGTCAATATATTAGCATGGAGATTAGCTTCAAGAACAGGACAGTTACGGTCTTGGATTGACGAAGTGAGGATTGTAAAGGTGATTTGGATTGACGAAGTGAGAAGTGTAAGGTTGATTTGGATTGTGGGACTAAGGTTCTAAATTGAATAAAGTCTCGTTAAATGTGTGTTCTTGAATGTTTTTGCTACAGGCTGTGGTGGAGTGGAGATTCATGGTGCTAATGGCTATTTGATCCACCAGTTCATGGTGTTTGTCTCAGAGATCTCAGGCCTAGGTTAAGATCGATTCTTTTCTTTCTTTCTAGGCTTTGTTTGTTTCGGTTTTTCACTCAATGATTGATTTTAATTGTTGATTTTCACAGATGAAGATAGGAGAGGTGAAGGGAGTGATTTGCCTCAGTTCCATGAATTCTCAATTGAAACGTTAAGGAGCGAAACGTCAGGATTTGCTGCTAGAGAATATAGTATCAGAGCATGGTGAAAAAGCTCCAAAATGTTGTGTATAAAGGGAAATTGGATCATCAGAGACATATTGCTGTTAAAAGGTTTAATAGAAAAGCTTGGCCTGATTCTCGTCAGTTTCTGGTAAATGAGGTTTCTTCTTGTTGAATTATGACTTAAAGTCTTTACCTTGATTCTTGGATTTTGAATTACTGTTTTTTTTTAAATAGAAGGAAGCTAAAGCTGTTGGTCAGTTAAGAAACTATAGAATTTGTTTGTTTCTAGTTTAAACAGATCAAATTTCTTCAGATTTTGAGGCTGGATCCTTAAATTAGCGTTTGATATGTATGTGTCATCTGACTCATCTCCACGCTCTGGTTTACAAAAGGCTTCTCTGGAAACAAGAGAATCCATCTTCAAAGAGACTAGTAATGGACATGAATTGGCGATTTGGGTGATTGAAACTCCAATTAGTTTAAAGTGGAGTATGTTTTCATCAGAATTTGGCATTCAAAAAGAGTTGGAGTGCTTATGTATGTGATTTTCAGGGAGATTCTGTTTTGGGGTTTGGCGACTGGTGTTTTTCACAGATTCAACTTCTATTGGAAACTCTAAGTAGACCGTCAAGACTCAAGACACATTTTCGTCAAGTTTGTAATTGGTAGGATATATTATCAATCAAATTCAAAACTGTTGAGGAAGAGGGAGACGATTCACTTCTATCCCGCCACTTTCATTGTCTTAGAAAACATTTAGGAATCATTTATACTTTTTTAGGAATCTTGTCTATTTGCTTCTTGAACGTATTTAGGAAACATTTATACATATTTAGGAATGAATCCTAAAACAATTATATTCTTACTAGCATGTTTATTATGAATTTATGATAAATCATAAAACTTATACATTGTAGATTTTGATTAATGGGGAATAATGATAAACAAAATTCAAAGCAACAAACCAAATAATTTGGGTTTTTAAATCGGCAATACAATATATTAGGTATCTTAGAAAAAATGTTCCTAAAACAATAAAAATGATTTCTAAAAACAAAGAAATACTTCCTAAAAACAAAGAAATGCTTGCTAAAAACAAATAAATGTTTCCTAAAACAAATGAAATGTTTCATAACATGTCAATATAAAGTATTAGAAATTGTTTCCTAAAACAATGAAATGCTTCATAAAACAATGACATGATTTCTAAAGCAAATGACATGCTTCTTACAAAAATAAAATGTTTCATAACATGTCAATATAAAATATTAGGAAGAGTTTCCTAAAAAGAAAAGATTTTTAAAAACAAATAAATGTTTCCTAAAAACAAATAAATGCTTCCTAAAAACAAATAAATGCTTCCTAAAAACAAATAAATGCTTCCTAAAAACAAATAAATGCTTCCTAAAAACAAATAAATGTTTCCTAAAAACAAAGAAATGCTTCCTAAAACAAATGAAATGCTTCCTAAACTAAATTAAATGCTTCATAAAACAAATAAAATGCTTCATAACATGTCAATATAAAGTATTAAACTGTTTCCTAAAACAATGAAATGTTTCCTAAAACAATGACATGGTTTCTAAAGCAATGACATACTTCCTAAAACATGAAATACTTCATAACATGTCAATATAAAATATTAGGAATGGTTTCCTAAAACAAAGAAATGATTCCTAAAAACAAAAAAAACATGCTTCCTAAAACAAATGAAATGCTTCCTAAACAAATAAAATGCTTCCTAAAACAATACAATTCTTCCAAACATGTCAATATAAAGTATTAGGAAGGTTTTCCTAAAACAAATAACTGTTTTATAAAAACAAAGAAATGCTTTCTAAAAACAATGAAATGTTTCACAACATGTCAATATAAAGTGTTTTTAATAACATGTCAATACAAAATTAGGAAGGTCTTCCTAAAAGTTTAGAAAGACTTCCTAAATTTTTTATTTGATCATAGATTAACATACTATTTAGGATAATGTTCCTAAATATATAAGCATTTTTCCTAAATATTCTAAAACAATTAGGAAGATCTTTCTAAAAGTTTAGAAACACTTCCTGAATTTTTTATTTGATCAATTAGTAGATTAACATACAGTTTAGGATCATGTTCATAAATTTAGAAGAAATGTTCCTAAGAATTCTAAAAAAAATAGGAAGGTCTTTCTAAATGTTTAGAAAGATTTCTTTAATTTTTTATTTGATCAAATAGTAGATTAATATATGATTTCGAAAGTGGGATGCTCTTGCATTCATAAAGCTAGACAATTTCTTTGATACAATTTATGTTGTAACTCTTTAAATAGTTATATGGTCTCATTGCCAAATAATACAAGTTTATTTTCAAGCCTGATTGTTTACAAATATTATTTCGATTTCTTTCAACTATTTACTAAAAAGTTATTTAAGAAGGATATGTAGTTTTTAGGAATGATCTGTAGATATTTAGGAAGGATCACTAGTTATATGGGAATGATTTCGGAAGGATACATTGCTATTTAGGAAAAGCTTTGTAGTAGTTTATGATGATAGCCTAATATTCTTCTTTCTTTTTCTAAAAAAATGATTCTATTGTCTCATTGTTAAATACTGCTCTTACAAGTATATTTTCAAGCCTGATTTTTATAAGTATTGTATCGATCACTTTCTGCTATTTGCTAAAAATTTAAGAAAGATATGTAGGTTTTAGGAAGGATCAATATATATTTAAGAAGGGTCAGTAGTGATTTGGGAATGATTTTGGAAGGATACATACCTATTTAGGAAAAGCTTTGTAATAGTTTAGGATGATAACTTGGTATTTTACTTCTTTTTTTTAACAGGTTAAATGAAAAAATGAGATATTCATTTCCAGCTAAAACAATTACTCTACATGATCTAAGAGCACTCTAGCATGAAAAATATTGGAGTGTTTTCCTAACAATAGAATCTAGGATTTCATTGTTACTATTTTTAGACATAGTTGATGTTTTTAAAATTAGGATTTGGACAAAGTAGTGGTTTTCTTATTTTAAATGAAACTTATGTTATCACTTTTGTTTTTGTTACTATGTTCTTTTATTTATGTTACTTATGTTCTTGAATTTCAATGTTTATGAAAGTATTTAGGAAGCAGTTACACATATTTAGGAAGGATTTCTTAAAGTTGAAAAACTAGAACAAGTTATAAGTTTTTAAAAATCGAATAGATACATACATGTACTTGAGTGTTTATGAAACTATTTAGGAACCATTTAACATTTTTAGGAACATTCTCTTTATGATGTCTCTGATATGGCAGGTGACTGTTTGTTGTTGACATTGTCTGTGTAGAGTCACCACCCTGTATGCACTCTATCAACAGCAAGTCCAAATTCCAACAGTAATTTAGGGACTGCTTTTCCAGTATCAATCATAAGTTCCATCAGAGGGGTGCCACCTATGCTGCAAAACACCAAGAAAAACAAAAAGATTTACTGATTAAACATTCACATGTTACAGCCTCTTCTCAAGTACATGGTAATCGTTAAAGATCATTCCTTGCCATATTGCCTTTCTTAGAGAAATTTCCAGTCTTTAAGGTTATCCACAACTTATATTTCTCTGGATCACAAAAAGTGACACCTTTAAAACAAGTGTTAAGAGATGTACATATAAAATATTTAGGAAGGGGTTCCTAAAATCATTGATATGATTCCTAAAATCATATTTCTTTTTTGTAAAGATCATCCACAAGCTTATATTTCCCTGGATCACAAAAAGTGACATCTTTAAACAAGTGTTAAGAAATGTACATATAAAATATTTAGGAAGGGGTTCCCAGAGGGGTTCCTAAAATCATTGATATGATTCCTAAAAACATTACTTCTTGTTGTTCATTCGAATGAGCAATAATAGATGTGAAGCCAGACAACATTGTCTATTTTGAACAGCTGAATCACAAAAACGAACACAAAAAGAGGTTTTAAAACAACTTTAAAATTTAGGAAGAATTATAATAGATTTAGGGAAACTCTTCATAAACAAATGAAATAATTCCTAAAACAATCTTAACATGTTTAAGGTTGGTGTGAAAGTTCCTAAAACAATCCTGACATAGAAGTTTATTAAACTCTTCCTAAAGAAAGTGAAATGATTCCTAAAAGTAGTGAAACGCTTCCTAAAAAAAGTGAAATGATTCCTAAAGAAATGATTAAAAAAAATGGTTTGGTAATCACAAACATCCTTGAATCATCAAAATATCATTGCTTAATTAGGAAAAACATTGACCATGCTAATCTTCCACAAGGAGAAAATTACCTTAGCCAAGTAGCCTCGGAAAAGTCTTCAGGATGAGCAATGATAAGTTAGTCATAAACAGCTACAACAGTGATGATGTGTCCCTATTCTGAATAAGCTTTTCCAAAAGCAACTTAAACCTGACAAAAATTGCTTCAACGTATAGTATCAGCAAGAGATAATACTCCCAAAATTGAACATATATGTTATCATTGCGGTAAATGGTTTCTTCAGAGGTAACATATGATACGTATGAGCTGTAAGACATACGAAGATGTGTCTATTTTAGCTAAAATGGTTCTCTAAGAGTTGGTTTGATTTCATCAATATGCTAAGAGTCGATTAACAAGAAACAAAGTTACCTGAATTGGGTCTAGATTTCTTTCAGTTTCAGCTGTAACACTGCCTGCAAGGTTTATTGAATGAATGATCACAAAGATCCATCTCCTCACTTACAAAGTAGTAAGATTGACAATCGAGCTTGGGGAAAGAAGAGAAACTTGATCAAAACACTGTAAAAGTCAGAGCAGAAAAGAGAAGAAAGTTTGATCAAAACACTGTAATTTCAAAATAGAGAACAAAAGCTTGATCAAAACAATGTAACTTTAAAATCAAAGAAGAGAAGCTTGATAAAAAAAGGTACATAATTCAAAATTTAAAAAATCAAACTGAAAATTAATTGAAACAAGAAAAGAAGTTTGATCAAAAACCTTGTGATTTAGATGAAAAGAAGAGAAGCTTGCTCAAAACACAACAACTTCGTGAATAGATACTTGAGCAAAACTTGTAATTTTAAAATTTCACAATGAAATTTAACAGAAATTGAGAAGGAAGGAAGAAGATCAAACATTATTCATGAGGAGGAACATAAATCGAGTAAGGAACCGAGGGAGAAGATATGGACACTTCGTAGTCTCTTCGCCGTCACCGTCACTGTCGTCGATTTCACCGTCATTGCTGGTGTCTTCGTTGATTTCACCGTTGTCGCTATGTTGTCACTGTCGTCGATTTCACCATCGTCGCCGTTGTTGTTGTCATCGATTTCACAAAAATATCAGTCAAGGAAACAAATAATCAAAAATAACTCATTTTAAAATATGGGTATTTTTGTCTTTAATCATTAGAAAAATGTTATTCATGTCCAATAATTTTTTCAATGTTATTTGTGTCCAAAAAACTTGAGGTAGTGATATTACAGATAATTTCTCTTTTATAAACTACCTACAGCTGGAACCAGTTCGAGTTTGTCTCACTGGATGAATAGAAACCATCAAATAGCTTCTTTATTAACTTAAAGAATTGGTCTTAACTTAAGCATACTTGGCTTTAAATAAAATAAAAAGACTAGTTGATTGTTAATATTGAATTAATCATTTCTAAAGTTCCTTTAATTATGTAGGATTCATTAACCGTGTTTAGTTTATGGCTAAAAGCCTGGAACTGTTTTTGTCCTAACTACAGCTGGATTAAGAAATTTAAAAAAACAGACTTTCCTATTTGACTTTATAATGGATGGTCTTTAACTAGAGGGCATATCTTTGTTCTTAGAGAAGGAAAAATTTGGGAGCAGAGAGATCTACTAGTTGAAACCTTTTTACTTACTTTCTTATCGCATTTGCTTCTTCCATCATTCCAAAGTAACCCATATGGAACCACCTCCTTATTATTCTGTACATGAACCCCTATGTCGTCTGTCAGATCCGGCTCAGCCACACAAACTTTGCCGGAGACTGCCATCCCATAGTCTAATTTCTATGTGCTTTACATGCAAAGGAAAGCATTTGAAGGACAGTAAGTTTTATTACTATTGTGCTACTTGCAATTTGGAATTCCACATTGGTTGTCACCTCTTTCCGCCGGAGATAAGACACCCTTTTCACTCCTCTCACCTTCTCACCCTCATCATCTTACATCCTGAATTTAAAATGTCTATGATACCCTTTAATTGGACTGGTGAGGAGACTCATACTGCATACGATGGCAAGATAATCTATGGCGGTGATCATGATGATGCCTCTTTGATCGATGGAACTCAAGGTAAATGTAAATGTTGTCAGAATTCTTTGCAAATGGCATATTATCATTGTTCTATATGCAAGTTCAGTCTTAACATGCTTTGCGCGAGGAGACCACCACCTCCCACTACTATCACACACTTGAAAAGTCATGAGCATACTCTCACCCTCTTTCCCATACTGCTCCCTCTTCCATGTGATGCTTGTGGTTTGTCTCTAAAGGACACCAGAGATCTCGTTTACGCTTGTCTCCCTTGCAGCCGTATGGTCCACAGATCATGTATCTACTTACCTCGTGTCATTCATATCACACGACACCCTCACCGTCTCTCTCTCACTTCCTCCCTTCCTCCTGGTGATTTCGCTTGCGGAGTTTGTCGCCAAACAGTGGATGTCAACTACGGGCAATATTCTTGTAATAAGGAATGCCATTATGCTGTCCATTCGAAATGTGCGACGCGTGATGACGTGTGGGATGGAAAAGATCTTGAAGGAGTGCCTGAAGAACCGGCTGAAGATATTGAGCCATTCGTGAGGATTGATGAGGAGACAATTCAACATTTCAGTCATGAGCATAATCTCAAGCTCCATGAAAAGAAAACTATTTGCGAGAAAGACAAGTTTTGTGAGTCATGCACCCTTCCAATATTGATCTCTCAGAGATTTTATGGTTGCATGGAGTGTGATTTTTTTCTGGACGAAGCATGTGCATCTCTCCCTCGCAAAAGTTACAACCCAATACATAAACACCCACTTACTCTCCACCCCTTCCCTACTGATGAATTCGTATACATCGGGGAAGGTACTGAAACTAGTCATAGCAGAGGCATATTCAAATGTGATGGTTGCCGCCGGTTAGGTTGTGGTTTCATGTACAAATGCGGTGAAGATGATTGTTATTTTCAACTTGACGTCAGGTGCGCTTCCCTTCCAGATCCTTTAATTCATGGTTGTCATCCACATGATCTCTTCTTCAACTTGACCAAAGGTGATTGCATGGCATGTGGTTGTGCTCGTTGTTCATATTATTTTCTAGAATGTATTAAGTGCAACTCGTTTTTGGGTATAAACTGTGCTACTCTGCCATCTGAGGCACACTACAAACACGATAGGCATCCACTCACCCTTTGCTACGGTGAAGAAGATACAGCAAGTGGCCAGTATTGGTGTGATAAATGTGAATCGAAAATAGATCCAAAGAAATGGTTTTATTCATGTGATTGTTGTAGGGTCACTCTCCATGTCAACTGTTTGCTGGGGGGTGATATCTACATGAAGCCCCAGTACACCTTCAAAATAGATCGACCTGATACTGTAGTTGAAATTGCTCACAGTGATGGTAACTCTCGGCTGCTTTGCTCTAATTGCAATCGTCGTTGTGCACAGACTTTGGTATTTAATGGAATAGGTAGATGCGTAAGTTTTTGTACTCTTAGATGTGTGGGGATATATTTTGGGAAAAGATATTTTTCACACTAGCCTTGGAAGTCTAATGCTAGCGGAAATGATGAGATGTTTAGTGTGGAACAAGCATTTGAATTCATGTAAGTCTATCAAATTTCTTACGTTGAGAATTTGATCTAAGTCTTTCTTTTCTTGGTTTTATTGATCTTTGTTTCTCCTTTTTTATTTATTTTTACTATTATGTTCAAGATTGTTTTTAGTTTCTGACAATGTCACTTGAAGGTTGAAACCTGAAAAGGATTGTGTTTTTGATGCCTTTCAGTCAATTAATTATTATTATTTATAAAGATGGAACCCTTAGGAATTAGGATTGTGAAGATGTAGCACACCTCTCCAATCTCCATACACTGATACACAACCAGGTTCCAAAAATATTGGATTAAGCTAGAAGAGATGACAAGAAAGACGCGACGTCTAAGTCTCAATGAGCCACTGAAGAGGCATTTCAGTTTCGTGTAATTTCATGTGTTGAAGAATTTGATCCAAGTCTTTCTTTTCTTTCTTTTTGGGTTTTATTGATCTAAGTTTAATCTCCCCTTTTATTTTATTTTACTATTATGTTCAAGTTTGTTTTTTTTTATGTTTCAGACTATGTCACTTGGAGGTTGAAACTTTAAAAGAATAGTGTTGATACCCTTTAAGTCAATCAATTTGTTATTATCAAAAGAATGAACCCTTAGGAATTAGGATTGTGAAGATGAAGCACACCTCTCCATACACAACCAGGTTCCAAAGATATAGGGTTTAGCAATGAAGTTGGTCCAATACAAACATAAGCAGACTTAGTGTAACTCTCAAGTCTTGAACCAGGACTGTATATGTACACTTCTTCAAACCCTTCTCTTCCCACTACCACCGAGTTCCTTCTTCCCTACGGAATTTATATATTAATCCATTTTCATTAATCATCTACATGAAACAAATATAAATTGAAAGTTAGTATGTATGTATGTATTATATTTACCCTATCAATGATAGTGAAGCTCTTTGGAGCAAAAGTGTAAATCCTACTCATCTCTTCATTCAACTGTTTGTAATTGCTCTCTTCTTCCCCACCTAACCTTGATTTTTCTTCCTCTTCCTCATCCTCGCCTTCAACCACTCCAAAACGAGAAAGAAACGGCTTCGTTTCTACATAATCTGAACCTTCCAGTCCAACTGCATATGTAGCCTCTGGCGTACTAACTGTCAAATAACTTACAAGTGAACAACCTTCAAGTCTGATTGGTGAAATGCCATTGTTTGTCACAAAGAGCTCAATGCTCAATGTTTCTTCTCTCAAAGTTATAACCTTTTTCATTTCAATCTCTTTGATCTTCTTATCACTTCTCCTCAGCTCCATTTGAACACGATCCTGTGAATCTCCACTGATCCCATGGAGTCTCCATTCGTTAATCTCATTATCAGAATCTGATAAGCTAAAAGCAGACGAAACACCACCTCGTATCACCACTTCTTCTTCGTCCTCCTCTTGTTCGACCCATGTGTGGAGAAGCTCCACTTTGCCTCCATGCCACACTTTGACTTTGTACGATGTTACCATTCCACGTGTTAACATCACATTGGCTGTACTCCCATTGTCCAGTTTTAATTTGGCTATACATGTCTCACCTGTCCCATTACCAAATTTGTAAGATTGAAGAAGAAACAAAAAAAAAGACAGAAACTAGAGAAATATATACCGATATCTTCAAAAGTGGCTCCTTGGCCGGAGAATTCTCTCCGGAGATACTCAACGTCAACTGGAAACGCCGAAGAAGCTGCTGCTGCTGCAGCTGATGGTGGAACAGAGGATTCTAATCTCTTGACGTTTTTGCTAAATTGAAGTGGCAAAGAAGCAAAAGATGAGCTCATGAGAAGAATCTTTGAAGAACTACTCAAAAGAAAATTGCTATGTGAAAGATTCATGGAATGAAGCAAAGCCATTGTTAAGCTATGAAAACGTTTCAGAGCTAAGCCATGGAGAAGAAGAAGAAGAAGACGAAACTCACAATCTGGCCTTATCTTCAAATGACCGTTTGCTATTTAAGTAGCTCCATCTCTTTCCAGTTATAAGTAATGGGCTCTAGGCTTAAATTGGACACAATTTTTAACTTTGGGCTTTATAATTGTAAGAAAAACAAATTGGGCTTTTTCGGCTCAAAGATTTCAACTTTCGAATTATTTCTGTAAAAAAATCATAACTTTACTAAAAACGTCTTTAGTCTTTACCAACGCACGAAACGGTTCTGTGACAAAAGTCAAATAGACGACCACCGAACTTTGTAACCATCCAAAAAAGCCATCGCCCAATTCAACGCAGTCTTGAGAGAAACAGAGAGATTGTTGTGGTAATGGTGTTCAACAGTGCGACGGTTATGGCGGTAGCCGAAGCCTCCACCGACACGTGGCAGTTGATTTGGAGGATTCCATCATCGCAGAGGATCAATACAGAGCAGCTTGTAGACATAGCTATCTACTTCCCGATGCATCAATTGAGCCGTTTCGTTCTCTGTTTATGGACTTTTATGTGTCTTCCTTCTTCTGATTCTTTCTACTCTTACAACTACGATACCTTATCTGCTTCATCTGACGCTGATGATGATGATCGACTTGCTTTTGATCATAATAATCTTCGTGATTATTATTCTGATGATGATCGATCTACTTCATCGTTTGATGATGACTATTATGATCATTACTCTCATTCTGATTGACTTTTTTTTTTAATCTTTGTATTAGAGCTTCTCTGTTTTTGGGAGGTTTCTGAGTTGAATTGATTAGATGATGATGCTTTGTTTGTTGAAAGTTCTAATCTTTTTTTTTTTTTTGTAATTCAGACACTGTAAAGTATTACTTAAAATAAAGAATCAGATATACAAATCAATTTACTTTTAATTTGAGTTAGTCTCTTGTTGTTGTGTTCTTGCCATGTTATTTGTGATCTCAAAGAAGGTTCTTGATAGATTGATTTTGTGTGAGAAAGTTTCAAAAAAATTTGTGTTTTAATTCTCATTTCCTCTACATAAACTGATTTTTTAGACATTGAGGTTATGATCACGAATCCAATATCCAAGTCTTCTCAGATCGGAAATCTTGAGACACCGGAGCTTGTTGTGTTTTGGATAGCTCACCAGAAGAAACGTCTCTTTGACCAATTTGTCTGCTTTTTCTCATATATACCAAAGGCAAGGCAATGACATGCCTTCTATATGGGCCACTCTGAGCCAATTGATTGTTACTTTGGCCCAATATATATGTAGACAAATCATTATTGTTACATATTTGGTTGGACAGTTCATATATTTCAGTATTTTAAAGTTTAAACGTTTGTGTTTCTACTTTTTGGTTAAATTTAAAATAATTCTGTGAGGAGTAATAATCTGATTTCTCTTATTAATACATTATTTTTTCCATTTGGCGCTATTGTGGTGTTGTTATAAATATAAAATGTAAAATCACAGTGCCATGACTTTTAGTGTGAAAGTGAAGCAAGTATAAAGATTAAAGGATGAACACATGCTTGACATTTTGCGTCAAAGATAGTAACAAGTCAAAATTGGATTAAAAAGTTTCATATTTTCTTCTTCTTGCATTATAAGTGTCTGTGATTCACCAGGAAAAAGAAGAAGAACACAACAAAAGGAGTCACATGTCTCAACAGTCTTCCCATGAAGACAAATGCTTCCTTCCATTCACATGATCATGTCCAATCATGTCACACATACACATATCTACTCTGTCTATATATACTTGTAGGAAATGCATGTATACACAAATTGAGCTTGGTGTAAAAAGCACAACCAATGACACTTCGTAACAACAAAATTTGTCATCATTTTATTCTTCCATTTTTTCATAAACTATTTACCAAAAAAAAACGAATTTAAAGTTTATAAAGTTCGCATTATGAACACAATAATTGAATGATATAAAACAATATATATGATAGAAAAGGTTGTGGTTCCACATCCTTTCTTTTGCATGGAATAATCAAATCTTTTACATTTCATCATGTTACTCTTTTCATCATATTCCACGAAAAAAAAAATGTAAAAGAGAAAAATAATGGATAAGTTTACGGCAATTCAAAAAGGAATTTGCGTTAGTTAAACTAAACAATTTGTATAATTTAGTATATAAGTAAAATCTCTATAAATTAATAATATATTTAGATTAATATATTTTATAAAATTTTATTAATTTATTGTAATTATTAATTTATAGAGGTAATATTTGAGTTTTAATATCAATTTGGAATGAAAAAATTATTAATTCAGAAAAATATTAATTTATCGAATATTAATTTATAAAGGTTTAACCGTATGTGTTTGGTTTATAAGAATTGATTTTCGAGCTCTCCGGCTATGCAGTAATGGTTAACTAATGTACAAATGCTTTCAACGGTAAAAGTATACATTATCCTTTTTCATATGTTTCTACTATCACTTTGAACTTCAACTCGAATAAATCACCTCTACTCGCATTCCATGAGTTTTGAATTTATTAACTTATCTTATTCCATAACACTAATTAACAACGATTTAGTTCGGATCAATGTGAATTTTTGTAGTCTTTATTCAAGTAGAAAAATGATAATTATTTACATGTGAGGCCAATATTCTCTTAGCGTGAAAATGCACCATGTGATGCATCATGGCATATATACGTATTTTATATATAATACAAATTATGTATACAAAAAAAACACATACGTGTTTGTGATTTCGTGATGTTGCAGCGATTATCGATGACATTGCTCACTCCTGTTTTTGGACTTAACCTCAAGTGGGCAGAAGCTACTACATACAATATATATGATTTTAAAAAATTCATAGACATTTAAAAAATAAATGAAAAAGACAAGTTTTGGGTGGCTAACTAATGGAACTTTGTCCATATCATCCACTATACACTACATCTCTTGTTTTTATTTTTTTTATTTTTCCTTCATTTTTAATAATTCAATGCATTGTCTCATGTCTCAAATCTCAACTATTGCATATGGTGAATCGCTAATAAACCAATATCACCGACAACAAATCAATCACTCTTGTTTAAACGTTCGTCTAGATTTATGGGTCTCTTAGTAAAACCAAGATCCGATTATTAGAAAAACGAGACAAATAAAAAAATTAATATTGATCAAAATTGCATAAGAAATGTCTTTAGTATATGAAAATTTTAACTTTTCGATTGCAATGATATTTTCTTTGCATCGGATTCCATTATCATTAGTAATTACTTTGACCGTTGGCTACTTTTTTACTTATTTCCGGTTTTACCCTCTCCGTGATCCGTGCGTTAAGTTATGGGCTCACGGCCTCACGGGCGTGACATACGCGTACGGTGAATGATGCAACTTATCGCACGTGTGGCCACTGGTTACAACACGTGTGAGCTCTACTAGTAAGCTTTTTATGGTTAGTGGCAGTGACACATATCCGAATCCATGACTCGTAGGAGCTGACGGTACTACTTAACACCGTTAAATTAATCGATACTTTTAACGGTAGGTTCTCATAGACTTCTGAAAACTACCCTTGTATAAATTCTTTTTCAGAACACTCTTTGATTTTTCTGTCTTGTATTTATTCATCACTCTTGTAATTTATTAGATTTTCTCCGTACATAAAGCTGAAACATTCATGATTCATAAATTTTGTAATATTAATAACAATGTATGTTGCATTTTACCCTAATTATGGGCATGCAAGTTAAAAATAAAAATATGCGTGGGTGTTAGACTTTGACCAGTCGTCCACGTTAAAACATTATAAACGAATTATAAAACAAATAAATTCTCCTTTGGCAGTACAAATTTTTGTTCTCATTATATTAAAAACCGTGTGATTTTTTTCATTTATCTACTTTTTTCCTTACTTTTCACATTGGTTTACGGTTTATTACCTTTCACCGTTGACGAAAATTTATAAATTAATAATATCGGTCATGTAAAACAAATTAATTTATATAAAAAAAACAACTGAGGAACATGCGACCAGGATTAGAGCATAAAGAATCTTTGTCTTAGTGATAAGTGATGACATTGAATTTTGAATTATATCATCATTTATATAATCTTAACCGTGGATGTAACGTCAAGCTGGCTCTGATCCTTTCTGACCATTTTCACATTGTCCTCTTTAAAATTTTAAATTATTTTTTCTTGGACTTTCCACCAGATTCCTTTCATTTTCTTTAACCATTTACATTTTTTTTCAAATTCTTTTATTTTGTTGAGTTTTTTCATCAATATTATGCAAGTAGATTATACTTTTCGGTTCCCGTCATTTTCAGTATATAATGTGTAATGTCTACATTCAATTGTATATATATTCATATATTCTTCTACCACAAATATTTTCAATAATTAGAAATATAACATTTTAAACCAAAAGGCGCAATATTCGACATAAAAAATATATTATGAAGAAAAGCGAATTGGGAAGGTAAAAAAAAAGAATATTTTTATCAGAAATAATTCGAGAGAGAGAAGAAGGGTAAAAGTAAAATTTTTAAAATAGATATGGTGGAGATGGGAAAGTGAAGTGATAAGAGAGAGAAAGGACTAAGCTCTGTGTAAACTCTATAGCTGAAGATAGAGAGAGAGATAGGAGAAGTTAGCAAAAGTTTGGATTTTGATGTGTGTGGTTGGATTTATGCGAGAAATAAACTAGACCCACTCTATCAAACTTTGTCCCAAACGAACAACATTTATCATTCAACCTTTGTGTGTGAGCACTTCATCTCCTTTAGGGTCTCTGTCTTCTTTCTATTTCTTGTTGGTATTTTCCAAGCTCAAGTGGGAGAAAGTGAAGCTTTCTTTTTGGGTGACAATGGTGCATTTTAGCACGGAGAAGTTAGCTAGAGTTTTCTTAGTGTGTTTATGTCTTTGGGGATTGTTCTCGCTATCATACGCGGCTAGGTCCGGCGTATCTAAGCAGAAGTTTGAAGTGAAGAAGCATTTGAAGAGGTTGAACAAACCTCCTGTCAAGAGCATTCAGGTATTTGAGAGATAAAAATCTAATCTTTCTTTCTTTTTTTTTAGTATTTTTGGGGTTTTCTATTTGGAAAATTTGGAAACAGTATCAGAGTCTGATGATTTCCATTATTTCTCTCTCTTATGATTCACTGAACAATTAATAAACATTGTCTCGAGATTTCATAAAAAAAGTTATGGTCATAATTAGTTTTTGGGATACATTACAGTTTAAAAAACGTTACTAAAAATTGGAACTTTCTAACTTGAATGTTATGTTTATTTGTGGTTTGAACAGAGTCCAGATGGTGATATGATTGATTGTATTCCAATCACAAAGCAACCAGCTTTTGATCATCCTTTCCTCAAAGACCACAAGATTCAGGTTCACAGAAGATTTAGATTTGTTTTTTTTGGCTTTTGTGTGTGTTTATGTTTGTTATAAGTGCTGATGTTTTAATTTACTGTTGTCTGTTTAGATGAAGCCTAATTACCATCCTGAAGGACTCTTTGATGACAACAAAGTGTCTGCTAAATCAAATGAGAAAGAAATGCATATTCCTCAGTTGTGGCATCGATATGGTAAATGTCCTCAAGGAACTATTCCCATGAGGAGGACAAAGGAAGATGATGTTCTGAGAGCAAGTTCTGTTAAAAGATATGGCAAGAAGAAGCATAGAAGTATTCCTTTACCTAAATCTGCTGAACCTGACCTTATTAACCAAAATGGTCACCAGGTAAGTCTAAGTGTGGTTTGTGTAAAGTTTTTCTTTCTTTTTTTGTTGGTTTCTTAATCTGAAATTAATGTGTTTCTTTGTTTTGTTGAATTTTAGCATGCTATAGCTTATGTGGAAGGAGATGAGTACTATGGAGCTAAAGCGACTATAAATGTGTGGGAGCCAAAGATACAACAGCAGAATGAGTTCAGTTTATCACAGATATGGCTTCTTGGTGGCTCTTTTGGACAAGATCTTAACAGTATTGAAGCTGGTTGGCAGGTACGACATTGTTATCTCATTGATAAAACATCTATGATTTGTGTGTGATTCTTTCTATGTTTACTGTATTGATTCTTGTTGGTTTTACTACAGGTTAGTCCGGATCTGTATGGTGACAATAACACAAGACTCTTCACTTACTGGACTGTAAGATCCTGACACTCCCATCTAATCAACTTCTTATGGTTCTGAGTTTCTTGATTTTTTTTCTAATGTTGGCTATTTATCTGCAGAGTGATGCATATCAAGCTACAGGTTGCTACAATCTTCTTTGCTCAGGATTTATTCAAATCAACAGCGATATTGCAATGGGAGCAAGTATTTCCCCGGTCTCTGGATATCGTAATTCACAGTATGATATCAGTATTCTGATCTGGAAGGTATGTTAAGTAAAGCCATAAAGAGATAAGTTTACTGCAATCTGAAAAAAAGAAGCTGAAATGGTCTGTTTAACTTTTGTGACAGGATCCAAAAGAGGGACATTGGTGGATGCAATTTGGGAATGGTTATGTTTTAGGCTATTGGCCATCTTTTCTCTTCTCTTACTTAACTGAAAGTGCATCGATGATTGAATGGGGAGGAGAAGTTGTGAACTCGCAATCAGATGGCCAACACACTTCAACTCAAATGGGGAGTGGTCGGTTTCCAGAAGAAGGGTTTAGCAAAGCAAGTTACTTCAGGAACATTCAAGTTGTTGATGGATCAAACAACCTCAAGGCACCTAAAGGACTTGGAACATTTACTGAACAGTCTAACTGTTATGATGTTCAAACTGGAAGCAATGATGATTGGGGCCATTTCTTTTACTATGGAGGTCCTGGTAAAAACCAGAAGTGTCCATAAATTAGTATTGGCTTGTCTTGTGAATTCACTGTGTTTCTTTCTACACACTCTCAGTCAATCCGGTTTCTTGAGTAGTTTTAGGGATGGTAAAAGTTAATGTGTTGGTAAGTTTTTTGGGGTATGTTTGGTTTCATCTTCTCCATGTAAGTAGGTGGGGAAGAGGAAAAGTCTGGCTTAAGTTTCTTTGAAAAATTTCAGAAACTTTGGCCCTTAGTGTAATCTTACTTTGTCTCCTTTTGTATTGTGATTTGTTTAGTCAAGTGTATGAATATCTCTTTCTCACTCTTATTAACAAATCATTTCATGAAACTAGAATTAACTTTTGCTTGAATCTTCATGAACCTACCTACTCTCTAATTTCCTCTTTTGACAATTAGAGTTTTTTTTGTTTGTTTTCTCATAACCTTTTGGTAAATTTAATTTCACATTTGGAGATAAATAAGAAAAGGGGTTCAAAAGTGATTATGGAGTTTGCTCTTATAAAATAAGATTTGGTGATGACTAATTCGTGAACTCTCTTTAAATGATGATCTTTTGCAAACTGAGTGAATGATAATTACCTTTTTGCCACTTTCACAATAAAGTTACAAGGAAACACAAAGTTCATAAATGAGCATTGTGAACTTTTATGAACTTATTATAAGTAAGTATACATCCATCTTATACTATGGCCTGATTGGTATAGTTTATAGTAGAGGAGTAGAAGCAGTTTAAAGCAGAAACTGTATGTTGTTAAAGTTGTATGCTCTAATTAATATATTAAGTAATTGTTAGAGCTGTGAGTAAACTATATATAAAATTATATAAAATATTTAACATAATTATTTATATGTTGTGTCTACACCGATTATTTTTAATAAATATAATTTTAATAAATATAATTTTAATTATATAATTTATAATATATTTATATTTTACATTTTAAAATATTAAATTCTAATAATATTCTAATAAAATTATAATTTAGGAAAAATATTGTTATATATAATGTTTTTGATATACCATAATTTTGAATAAGAATAATTTGGGTATAATATTTTAATAAAGGCAATTCTCAAAAATAGTACTAAATGAAGTTTTTGTTCCACAAATAGCACTCTATTTTCATTTTGGACAAAATAGCATTTTTACTAAAGATTATTTTACTTATATAGCATAAAATCTCATAATCTCATATATTTTAGGGTTTAGAATTTAGAGTTTGGGGTTTAAAAACCCTAAATTGTAAGTCCCAAACCCTAAATCATACATTTCATTCTAAACAAATTATACCCTAAATTGTATAATATTTAACCCAAACAAAATATTTAAAATTTTGTCTTTTATAAAAATGCTATTTTTGTCAAAAATAAAAAAGAGTGCTATTTGTGAAACAAAAACTTCATATAATGCTATTTGAAGGAATTCTCTTTTAATAAATATACTTTATCCAAAATTATAATTGATCAAATTATGTATATAAGTATATATAAATATATTATTTTACATTTATTTATTATAATTTATTGGTATATAATTTTAAATAGTGATAATTAAGTATAAAATTTAAATTTCAATATATATATATATATCTTATCTAACTAAATAAATTAATTATATAAAATTATTTTTAAACTTTTAAACCCCTATGCTTAGGAAAAGCTCCATCTTGGAGCATAGAGGAAGAAGCATTTAGATTTTCCAAATGCTCTTCTTTATGCTTTGTTAATATAAATTGATTGGCTAACAAAAAACTTAATGCTCTTTTAAAAGCCCTACCAATCAAGGCCTATCTATATTAAGGGTCTGAATGGTAACTACATATATGCTAATATAAAAAATGTGGATTGAAGATGCGGTATGGTTCAACATTGGTTTTTATTGAACTGCTAGGTAGTATGTATGGTACACAAACATATTAAAATAAAAATTCGCAGTTTATTTTCTTAAAACCACAAATTTTTAAAAAAACCTTCTTGATTGGTGTTTATATTGTGGTTTTCTCAAAACCGCTTTAAATTCTGCTTTTTTACTGTCATTATTCAAATCTTAACTATTAATAGAGAATTCAAAATTCACCAGATGAAAAATTAGTAAGGAATTATCAAAATGAAATTAATAAAATTTGCTCATACCGATACATTTTGGCCTTTTAATGGGCCACAAGTTTTGTTTAGTTAGGCTTCATAATACTATAGTTGGTTTAAATTTTTTATTTAATATTAATCGATTTAACTAGTTAGATTAAGGCCAAACGAAAATCTAATATATATATTCGTGGATCCATATTTAATTTCAGGTCCACTACATATTGTAAAGTCGGTTTGACCTAAAAATTAGATATGTTTCCTATAAATTTCAAATTTAGGAGCATCATCGATCATTAGTTTTTTTACTGTATGATAAAGAATATTGAAAATATTTAGAATTTATGACATAAATTGTTCTTTAACCTTTTAATCATCGCATAAAGAAAGAGAGAAAAAGAAAAAAAGAGTATTGTCTTTCGTCCGATGGTTGGAGACTTCGACAACTCCACCATCGGTTGGATTAGAATTGACATGTTTTGTTTAAGATTGTGTGGTGGTGGTCTGTTAGATCAAGTTTTTATCGATGTTTCTTCTTCCTACTTTGCATTGTTTCTCTAGGCTTTAACCGGTCGATCCAAGTTTTTACCTCTACGGTGGCAAGTGAAGCGGCTGTCCGGCTTTTCCAGTTTCCTCCACTCGAGTTCAAGATCAGATCTGGTCGAGATCTGATTAGTTTTTATGTTGTTATCGATGTCGGCGAATAACTTATGGTTCCAAAACCTCAAAAAAAAAGTCCATCAAACCGGTAAGTAAACATATTTATCAATTTTCGATTTTTTCAAGTACCAAATGAGAACATGAAGACCATAAAGTTTTGGTTAGATTTGTGATATTCATCGATATCAAGACAAGTTCTTATTGCGGAGAAGAATTAGTGAATGAAAATAAAATTTAATTGGTAAAATTCTAGATTAGCGATTTTAATTTATACTTTTACTAAACTTTTTAAAATTGTCTCATTTTTAAAGTTGTTATCACCGGAAAATTTAACAATTTTGATTGGTTTAGTTTTCAAAGATATTTGTTTTTTTTGCTGTTGTATTTTGTTTTACAAATTTTTTAATAAAATTTCCGATAACAAAAAAAAACCCCTTCTAATCATCTGTTACATCAAGTTTTTAAATTTGATAATATTTACATATGATAAGTAAAATTTATATAAGTAAATGTCTCCTTTTATTATCCTAGAATCTGCCTTTAGAAAATCTATATGGTCTTTTAGGTTGAGTAGACCATCTTTGACTTAATCGGCATAAATTTAGGATTAAAGAATTTAGGGAAAAAGAAATCGTTTAAAGTTCTAATTATTATATTATATAGTTGAATGATCTAAAATGTGACAGAGACATTGGTATTCTACTTTCTTTTTCCTGGTTATAAGGCATGAGCTTTGAGCGTATAACCTGAATTTGACTTACTTAAATTTTCTTTGTAATTATGCTATTTATTCATATGGGTTAGGTACTATTTTATCATTCTTTTTTTCTCTTTTTTTCTTCCTCCATTCAGTTCAGGTCTCCATGGTACCAATTTTTTAGTCACACAAATCATAATATTCATTTTATATAAAAATAAACCAGTTGATATTGTAGTGCATTCAACATTTTCTGTGTAATTAAAAATAATTAAATCTTAATGGACATGAATTAGAGAACATATATATTCAGATAAAGAAAACAATTAAGAAAACATGTAAAAGTATTTTCTACAAATCTTCAATTTTGCTAAATCTGTATCTAAATCATTCCATTCTCACTTTCCAAGAGCGTTTCCGTTACTTGCTAGCTCATTGGTACGTGGCATACACGCATGTCTAACGTTTGTTCGGACAGTGTCACAGCTTTATTTATGTAATTAATATTAATTTGTTTTTTTTTTCCACAGGCACTTTTCTCTCTCCACAATACGTCGTTCTTTGGAGAAAAAAAAAAGATTGTAGCTTTTTTTTTGTAAGTTACGGTTCACACACACACATACACAACAACACACACACATACACAACAACACACACATTCGAAGGGTAGGGTTTTTAATCTCACCTTCTCTATCTATCCATTCCCAAAACCTGAGAAAAAAAATTCTCTGAGATTATAAATTCAAAAAAATTCGACATTTTACAGAAACAAAAGCAAGAAAAAACCTATAAAGGAAGTTGATTTCTCTCTCACAAAGCTTGTAAGAGTTGAGCCCTAGCTTAGTTTCTTGCTTTCTCCTTCGTCTACTTTACAGCTTCGTTTTCTTGAAATTAAAACCCTAGTCAACCCCCAAATCTGTACCCAAGGTGTCTCATTTTGCTTGAAAGCTGCAAAATTCCTAACTTAAGCGATCCCTTCTGCGTTGATGCCACTGCACAGTAAGCTCATTTCGGGTTAAGTAGGTAAGGTTTCCAATTCTTAGCTGGGTTGCGAAATTTCGGGTTTGATTTTAGTTTTTTTTTTCAGTTGATTTTGAGCTGTGCATTTGATGATTTCTTGTCAAGCTTGAGGCTTTAACTTCCCTGTGATGGAATTTTGATTTCCGATTTGCATGCCGTTGTAGGTGGGAGAAGAAGCCATGGAAGGGGATGAGCGAGAAGTCTTACTTGCTTGCGTGATTTCGGGTACCCTGTTCACAGTTTTCGGTTTGGGTTCGTTTTGGATACTTTGGGCAGTGAATTGGCGGCCATGGCGGCTCTATAGGTAAAAATAAGTCCATATGTTTAGGCAACTCTAGTCTCTAGGTGTTGCTTTGCTGTATATGGTGCTTGATAGAGTTACTTTTCCTGTGTAGTATTGACTTAGAACTGTAGCAAGTAAATGATTTTGGACTGTGTTGTATTCTTGCAGCTGGATCTTTGCTAGAAAATGGCCAAAAGTGTTTCAAGGTCCTCAGCTTGATGTACTATGTGGGTTTCTATCTCTTGTTGCTTGGATTGTGGTAGTATCCCCTATTGCAATCTTGATTGGATGGGGTTCCTGGCTGATTGTGGTACTGGATCGAGATATCATTGGGCTTGCGATTATAATGGCTGGAACAGCCCTTTTACTGGCTTTCTACTCAATCATGCTTTGGTGGAGGACCCAGTGGCAAAGCTCAAGTACGTTTACAATCAGCTCTTAATTTTACAAGATTTTTTGCTATTAGATAATAATGGGGGAACGTTACTGACTCATTAGACTGATTTTGAATGAACTTTTGAACTTGTTTCTTACATTCTCCTTTGACCAAACAGGAGCTGTGGCTTTACTTCTCCTTCTTGGTGTTGCCTTACTCTGTGCATATGAACTTTGTGCTGTCTATGTTACGGCTGGTGCGCATGCATCTCAGCAATATTCTCCCTCTGGTTTCTTTTTCGGTGTGTCAGCAATCGCGTTGGCAATTAACATGCTCTTTATCTGCCGCATGGTCTTTAATGGTACAAATTCCCCAATCCTTACATGGCTTCACAGTCCTTAATTAACATGCAATTATAGTATAATCAACTTTATCGGTCTCTTCAGGTCTTCGTAATAGCTGAAAGCAAATTCTCCATGTCGATAAACATGCATTCATTTTAACTTCCAACCTCAGTCTATGTTGTTGAAATTGCTCAATTTTTATTTTTTAATCATGGCAGGAAATGGGTTAGATGTGGACGAATATGTAAGGAGGGCATACAAATTTGCTTATTCAGATTGTATAGAGGTGGGTCCTGTGGCTTGTTTGCCAGAGCCACCTGATCCCAATGAATTATATCCCCGGCAAACCAGCAAGTAAGTTCTTGTTGCTCGCCACCTGTAAATTCAATATTTTTTTGGGCATAGCTAGCCCCCCCTTATTTTATGACTGATCCTGAATTTTACAATCAACTAACTATTGAATATTGGGAACCAACCTAATATTCAAGGCCAGGATTCAGGGCTAAGAACCCTAGTGATTTTGCTGTTACTCTCTACCTTTTTTCTTTCTTTTCCAACAGAGGGGGCGTGGATGATGTTATGTTATGATCATTACTGAGTGCTGAAATGTTCTTAATCAGCTGCAATTGGTTGCCTACATGTTCTGTCCCTTGAAAATAACTTATAATTTGTTTCCTTGCATATTTTATAGGGCTTCACATCTCGGCCTCTTGTACCTGGGCTCACTCGTAGTTCTCCTTGCGTACTCAGTCCTGTATGGCCTCACAGCTAGGGAATCCCGTTGGCTTGGAGGAATTACATCAGCTGCAGTTATTGTTCTTGGTACAAAGATAAATTTCATTTACATATATTGGAGCAGGAACAAGCTATTAGATTATTTCTCAACTCATCTTCATACTTAACATTTTTATGTAGACTGGAATATTGGGGCATGCTTGTATGGTTTTAAGCTTCTTCAGAATCGTGTTCTGGCACTTTTTGTTGCTGGCATTTCCCGTCTTTTCCTCATATGCTTTGGCATACACTACTGGTTTGTTTCTGGGCTAAAAGCTTCTTATTATTTTATAGATCTAAAGTTTATCCCCCTACATGGCATGGAATTTATTATCTTTTCTGTTGCTGCAGGTACCTAGGGCATTGTATTAGTTACATTTTTGTAGCGTCAGTTCTATCAGGTGCTGCTGTTTCCCGGCATCTGTCGATAACAGACCCATCAGCTGCAAGAAGAGATGCCTTACAGAGCACAGTGATTCGCTTGAGAGAAGGTTTCCGGAGAAAGGAGCAGAATGGTTCATCAAGTTCTTCAGATGGTTGTGGCTCAAGTATTAAGGGCAGTAGTAGTATCGATGCTGGCCATGCTGGTTGTACTAATGAAGCAAATCCTACAACTGAATCGTGCACGGCTGACACTCTAACTCGAACAGGCAGCTCTCAGGAGGGTGTCAATAGTGACAAAAGTGTAGAAAGCAGAAGACCAAGCTTAGGTTTACGTAGTAGTTCATGTCGGTCTGTGGTCCAAGAGCCTGAAGCAGGAACGTCTTATTTTCTGGACAAAGTCTCTGATCAGAATAACTCTCTGGTTGTTTGTTCTAGCAGTGGTCTTGATAGCCAAGGTTACGAGTCTAGCACATCGAACTCTGCAAACCAGCAGGTTTTGGATTTGAATTTGGCTCTTGCTTTTCAGGAACAGTTAAACGATCCTAGGATAGCCTCGATGCTTAAAAAGAAAGCGCAAGAAGGTGATGTGGAACTGACTAATTTGCTGCAAGACAAGGGTCTGGACCCTAACTTTGCTGTGATGTTGAAGGAAAAAAAATTGGATCCAACCATATTGGCACTACTTCAGAGGAGTAGCTTGGATGCAGATAGAGATCACCGTGACAACACCGATATTACAATCGCTGACTCAAACAGTGTTGACAATACTTTGCCAAATCAGATTTCTTTATCCGAAGAATTGAGGCTTCGAGGGCTAGAGAAGTGGCTTAAGCTGTCTAGACTTGTTCTCCACCATGTAGCGGGCACACCAGAGAGAGCATGGGGCCTCTTTAGTCTTGTCTTTATTCTTGAAACAATCATTGTGGCCATTTTTCGTCCAAATACCATCACAATTATAAATTCTAGTCATCAACAGGTGAGCTTCACTCTCTTATTCTAGTCACTGTGGCACTTTTTTGGGGTCTAGTTTTGGGTGCAGACTGCTGCCAATTTACTCAAGTTGATCCTTGTAACTTTAGTGATGGTTATTTATATATGTGCTAACTCACTTGTTATCTAATTGTAGTTCGAATTTGGTTTCTCTGTGCTGCTTTTGTCACCTGTTGTCTGTTCAATAATGGCTTTTCTTCGGTCTCTTCAAGTTGAGGAAATGGCCTTGACATCAAAATCTCGCAAGGTATGGCTTGTCTCTTTAGTTTGGTATTAGTACTTGTTGTGACAATGCAGATACCGTGTGATGTTTTAACTGTTCTTAATAATATTCTGTTTCTATGTTTTCAGTATGGCTTTGTTGCCTGGCTGCTGAGCACATCAGTTGGATTAGCACTCTCGTTCTTGAGGTATTAGGGATTTTTCTTTTGTTGGAATACTGCCTTTCATCTTTTGTCACGATGTCACAGCATTATGACTTTCATCGGACTGCTACCATCTTTTATCACGTGGTCACATTTTGATGTTCTCATTTCAAACATCGTGTTTGCTTCAATTTTGCAGTAAATCGTCAGTTCTTTTGGGAATATCCTTGACTGTGCCCCTCATGGCAGCATGCCTTTCTGTTGCTGTTCCTATATGGATGCATAATGGGTACCAATTTTGGGTTCCACAGTTGTCATGTTGTGATCAGGCAAGAGATTCACGATCTCCCAGGATGAAGGTCTGTCTATTTTCTCTAACCTAATTGCCAGTATCTCTCTCTTTGTGAAATAAATATTTCTAAATAAACTTTCTTTTCATTTTTAGGGGTTTATTCTTTGGATTTGTGTTGTGTTGTTTGCGGGATCTGTAATTGCTCTTGGTGCAATTATATCTGCTAAACCTTTGGATGATTTGAAGTACAAGTTGTTTAGTGCCAGAGAAAACAACTTCACGTCAGCATATACATCTTCTGTATACCTTGGTTGGGCAATGGCAACTGGAATTGCTTTAGTAGTTACCGCCATTCTGCCAATAGTCTCATGGTTTGCAACATATAGGTTTTCCCACTCTTCTGCTGTCTGTCTCGTGATATTCTCAGGTAATTTTTGTTTCTGTTAGTTTGCTCTATATTTGGGTGGCATTTTGTCCTTCTCTGTGTAATCCTTATACGCCTGTCATCTACTTTCTAGTTGTTCTCGTCGTATTTTGTGGAACATCATATTTGGAAGTGGTGAAATCTAGAGAAGATCAATTGCCAACCAACGGTGATTTTCTTGCGGCCTTGCTTCCACTTGCATGCATTCCGGCGCTACTTTCACTCTGCTGTGGGATGGTTAAATGGTACCTGACTATTTCTTCATATTGCCTAGTAGATCTTGCTCAGTTTCAATTAGATAGTCTTTTCAATGTTTCATGGTTGTTCTTTGCAGGAAGGACGATTGTTGGATACTATCTCGAGGTGTATATATTTTTGTTTCAATAGGTCTTCTTCTTCTTTTTGGTGCGATAGCAGCTGTGGTTACTGTAGTCAAACCATGGACCGTAAGTGGAAAGTTGGTTACATAATTTTCAAAGTATTTTGCTGAACTTGATCCATCTGATACATCTTTTTTGTTTTAACTATAACAGATAGGCGCCTCTTTTCTCTTAGTTCTTCTCCTTATGGTGGTAGCAATTGGTGTAGTCCATCTTTGGGCGTCAAACAATTTCTATTTGACCAGGAAACAGACATCCTTTGTCTGCTTTCTTGCCCTTCTTTTGGGTTTGGCTGCATTCCTTGTAGGAATGTTTCAAGGTGAGGATTGCCCATATCTTGTTTAGACTCTTTGTAGAGGTGAGAGTGAGACTTACTCTAGTGATACATCAATTTCATACATGTTTATTTTGCAGATAAACCATTTGCTGGAGCATCTGTTGGTTATTTTACATTTCTCTCTCTGTTAGCTGGAAGAGCATTAGCTGTGAGTTCAACGAAACTGTGGATTTTTTCTGTTTCGGTATTCAAATAGTGTATTAACTAGTTTTTATTTTCTCTCTTAGGTTCTTCTATCCCCACCGATTGTGGTATATTCTCCGAGGGTCTTACCAGTATATGTCTATGATGCTCATGCAGATTGTGGAAAGAATGTCAGGTATGTTCAGCCATTTTAGTTCTCTTAATAGTTACTCTTTAATCCTTTTCTTTACTGTTCTTCTGGTATCTTATCTACTGTTCTGAAATAATGACCATAAAAGGTTAAGCTGATCTCCTAAATTCCACCTTTCGAGTGAATGAAGTTAGAAGCTAAGGGCTTTGGTCGAGTGAGACTTTCATACTTTTTTGTATTGATTGCATTTTCAATTTCTCCAGTGCTGCATTTCTTGTGCTGTATGGAATTGCTTTGGCAACAGAAGGCTGGGGTGTTGTTGCTAGTCTGATTATATATCCTCCATTCGCCGGTGCTGCTGTATCAGCTATCACCCTTGTAGTAGCCTTTGGGTTTGCTGTTTCTCGTCCGTGTTTGACCCTTGAGGTTTGTTTTCTTGTTGTTTGATCTATCTGTTTCTTTAAAAAAAGATTATTGGGTAGTGACTCATTAGCCTCTAATAGATATATCTGTTGTGTACTCACTTTGCTAATTCCTTCTGATCGTCTCCAGATGATGGAGGTTGCTGTACGTTTTCTTAGCAAGGATACTGTGGTGCAAGCTATCTCTCGGTCTGCCACTAAAGTAAGTTACATTCTTATGTCTTTCTTAGTGAAAATTTAATTTGATAGTCTGTTGTTGGCCATCAACACATTTACTTACAATAGAGCTCCATGGGATGCATGATGTATAATGCCTTTTGCAACTTGTTAATTACAGACAAGAAATGCTTTATCCGGCACATATTCAGCTCCCCAAAGGTCTGCCAGCTCTGCAGCTCTTCTGGTTGGGGACCCCTCTGCAATGCGTGATAAAGCAGGGAACTTTGTGCTTCCTAGAGATGATGTCATGAAATTAAGGGATCGTCTCAAGAATGAAGAAAGAATTGCTGGATCGTTCTTCTACAGAATGCAATGCAGGAAGAGATTTCGTCATGAACCTCCTACAAATGCAGATTTCAGAAGAGACATGTGTGCCCATGCAAGAGTTTTGGCACTGGAAGAGGCAATTGATACAGAATGGGTTTATATGTGGGACAAGTTTGGTGGTTATTTACTGCTATTGTTAGGTTTGACAGCTAAGGCGGAGAGAGTTCAGGTGAGTTCCTGATTCTTAATTTTCATTTATTTTTCTCTATGTTTGTCTAAGACAGGATTATCACGATGTTGTAGGATGAGGTACGCTTGCGACTCTTCTTAGATAGCATTGGGTTCTCAGACTTAAGTGCCAGAAAAATCAGTAAATGGAAGCCAGAGGATAGAAGACAATTTGAAATTATCCAAGAGAGGTACTTGTTTCTTTTAATTAAGTAATGTGATTTTTAATGAAGCTGAACACTCAACAATTGTAGCCTATTATTTTTCTGTGTTTGTAAACGTTAGTTATCTGAGAGAGAAAGAGATGGAAGAGGAAATCCTTATGCAGAGGCGAGAAGAAGAAGGGAAAGGTAAAGAAAGAAGGAAAGCTCTTTTGGAGAAGGAAGAGCGAAAATGGAAGGAAATCGAAGCTTCTCTTATTCCATCCATTCCTAATGCTGGTAGCAGAGAGGCAGCAGCCATGGCAGCTGCAATACGTGCTGTTGGGGGTGATTCTGTCCTTGAGGATTCCTTTGCAAGAGAGAGAGTCTCGGGTATTGCACGTAGGATACGCACTGCTCAACTAGGCCGACGTGCACAACAGGTTAATATTTATATATGTTCCATATGTGTACTTTCTTATGATGCTGAGATCTGGAGTAACTAACAAAAGTTATTACCAGACTGGAATTTCTGGGGCAGTTTGTGTCCTTGACGATGAACCAATGCTAAGTGGTAAACATTGTGGCCAAATGGACCCAAGTGTTTGTCAAAGTCAGAAGATTAGCTTTTCCATTACAGCAATGATCCAACCCGATTCTGGACCTGTATGTCTTTTTGGCACTGAATTTCAAAAGAAAGTATGTTGGGAGATTCTGGTTGCTGGTTCTGAGCAAGGAATTGAGGCTGGCCAAGTTGGGCTTAGGTTGATAACTAAAGGTGAGAGGCAGACAACCGTTGCTAGAGAGTGGTATATTGGTGCAACCAGCATAACTGATGGAAGGTCGGCCCTTTTTCCCCCTCAGTTTCCATACCGTCAAAATTTTCTCTGGGACTTTGGTGATACATATTTCTCGTGAACTGGTTTAGCAAAAGTTTCCGATTTTTTACCATGACTCTCAGTCAGATTTATATGTTGTTTCCATTACAGGTGGCATACAGTGACGATCACAATTGACGCTGATGCGGGGGAGGCTACTTGTTACATAGATGGTGGGTTTGATGGGTACCAGACTGGGTTACCTCTAAGTGTTGGTAGTGCCATTTGGGAACAAGGAGCTGAAGTTTGGTTGGGTGTTAGGCCACCAATAGATGTCGATGCATTTGGGAGATCTGATAGTGATGGAGCCGAATCGAAGATGCATATAATGGATGTTTTCCTTTGGGGAAAATGTTTAACTGAAGATGAGGCCACTTCTTTGCATGCGGCCATTGGCATGGCTGACTTAGACATGATTGATTTGTCTGATGATAATTGGCAATGGACTGATTCACCCCCCAGAGTATGTTTCCTCCTGTTGAATGTTGGCATATTTTTTGTAGTCCAATATTTGTGGAGGCTAATGTTAAAGCTCATACTGATTCTTGTTCGTTCCTTTTTCTAACTTCACCAGGTCGATGGTTGGGAGAGTGATCCTGCCGATGTTGATCTCTATGATAGGGATGACATAGATTGGGATGGGCAGTATTCTAGTGGAAGGAAAAGAAGATCAGGTCGAGATTTCTTATTTAGTGTTGATTCCTTTGCTAGGAGATACAGGAAACCCAGGATGGAGACGCAAGAAGAAATAAATCAAAGAATGCGTTCAGTTGAGTTGGCTGTCAAAGAAGCTCTCTCTGCACGAGGCGATAAGCAATTTACTGACCAGGAGTTTCCTCCAAATGATCGTTCTTTATTTGTGGATACACAAAACCCCTCTTCAAAATTGCAGGTAGGGATTAGGAATCTGCTCTCCCTTTTTTGTAATTATTTTTCTAGACGAAATCCCCCCTTCAAGTAGATTAAATAAAATTTACAACTTGATGGGCACTCTAACCTTGAGCTTGTCATAATGTAGGTTGTTTCTGAATGGATGAGACCTGATTCCATTATGAAAGAGAACAGTAGTGATTCCCCACCCTGCCTGTTCTCTGGGGCTGCAAATCCTTCGGATGTTTGCCAGGTTTGAACATTTACTTTTTCTGATATGTGATACCTCCTGATGCGCAAAATATTATTCTTGACCGTCTTGCATGCATATCCTTCAGAATGGCTCCTGAGATTGATTCTTGTGATTGGGTTAACTTGTTCTACAGGGGCGTTTGGGAGATTGTTGGTTTTTAAGCGCCGTTGCAGTTTTAACAGAGGCTTCACGAATATCGGAAGTGATCATTACTCCTGAATACAACGAGGAAGGAATCTATACTGTTCGTTTTTGTATTCAGGTTGTTGTCTCAAACATTCTTTCATGGCGCTGCTTTACTCTCTTGATATAGATTCGTGTAGGTTCCTCTATGATTTCTGTGTGTCAGAGTCAAATGTTTCAAGTTTACTTGCTTTCACCTTGCAGGGTGAGTGGGTTCCCGTTGTTATTGATGACTGGATTCCATGTGAATCACCTGGTAAACCAGCATTTGCTACTAGCAGAAAGCTCAATGAACTCTGGGTTTCCTTAGTGGAGAAAGCATACGCCAAGCTCCATGGTTCTTATGAGGCACTGGAGGGGGGACTTGTTCAGGATGCTCTTGTCGACCTAACCGGAGGAGCTGGTGAGGAGATTGACTTGCGGAGTGCTCAAGCACAAATAGATCTTGCAAGTGGCAGATTATGGTCTCAATTGTTACGCTTCAAGCAAGAGGGGTTTTTACTTGGTGCTGGAAGTCCATCAGGATCTGATGTTCATGTATCTTCCAGTGGCATAGTGCAAGGGCATGCTTACTCTGTCTTACAGGTATGCGCTGTTGCCTTGGTTGCATTTGTAGTATGCTGAGTAGGAGAACACGTTTTAGGAAATTTACTAACTGTCTCTCTTCAGGTGAGAGAGGTCGATGGGCATAGACTTGTTCAGATCCGGAATCCATGGGCCAATGAAGTAGAGTGGAATGGTCCGTGGTCAGACTCATCCACAGAGTGGACTGATAGGATGAAGCACAAGCTGAAGCATGTTCCACAGGTAGTTTCTCTTTGCTTCATTTCTTTACGGCTTATTCCTTGTGTTCCTTCTGAAACGATTAGGTGCCCAGTAAAAGATTTTGCTCTACTGTTAACATGGGGACACAAATGGACTAAACATAATACTCACTTACTCGTAAATATATGTAAATATGCTATGGTTTATTTCAGTAAAGTATATTGCGTACTGATCCTATGCATTCTGTTAAACAGTCAAAAGAAGGTATATTCTGGATGTGTTGGCAAGACTTCCAGATTCATTTCAGATCAATATATGTTTGTCGGGTTTATCCCCGTGAGATGCGCTATTCCGTACATGGCCAATGGCGAGGTTTTAGTGCTGGTGGCTGCCAAGATTATAGCTCATGGCATCAAAATCCACAATTCAGGCTAAGGGCTACTGGTTCTGATGCATCTTTGCCAATTCATGTGTTCATCACCTTAACTCAGGTACATTCTATCCCTTGAAGGATTTTTTTATGTTTTCTATAATTCTCTATACTATCCTCGGCTCATTCTCCCAATGTTACTTACAGGGCGTAGGTTTCTCAAGAACAACTCCTGGATTCCGTAACTACCAATCAAGCCGTGATTCTCAGTTGTTCTATATCGGAATCAGGATTCTTAAAACTCGTGGATGTCGTGCTGCTTACAACATATTTCTCCATGAATCTGTTGGTGGAACAGACTATGTAAATTCCCGGGAGATATCATGCGAAATGGTTCTTGATCCTGATCCTAAGGGTTATACCATTATCCCGACAACTATACACCCAGGGGAAGAAGCACCTTTTGTTCTTTCAGTCTTCACAAAAGCCTCCATTGTTCTTGAAGCTTTGTAGTAGCCTCCAAGTGCTTGTGTTGTTTAAGGAAACCAGAAAGGAATGTTAAAGACTTGTTTGCCCTCAATAAGCGCAACACTAGAGAAGGTAAGTTTCTTAAACCTTTCTACAAGTATGGATCCTTTCCCAATTCTAGTTACTCACTTTTCCTCATTAGACTTTAACTTTCTCCTTAACAGCATCTGATCTGATAGCTGGCCATCACATTCTATGGTAAATCTTTAAAGTCTTGGGAAGAAATGTTCTTTCAAGTTGTTGTCCTGATCTGCACCACAAAGCTAGCTACTTAAGAGGATATATATTGCATTGGAGAAAGCAGTTCTCAGGCATGGGTCACCAGCATTCTATCTAGATCTTTGGACATCCGTCAACTGTACATTTGTAGGTATTGTGACAAAGTACAGATTTATTAAAATGTAGATTTAAGTATTTCATATCTGAGAAAACAAGGAGAGAAATAGGAGACATGTTAGGTAAAGGTTTGGTACTTTGTAGTGGTAGCTGCAGTTTTGGTTGGTGTGTTGTAATATTCAGACACTGATCTGTATGCAGATTACTCTCTAATATATGAATTCTCTGTGTCTCCCTTGATCTGTTGTGTTTCTTGTTTTCGTTACACTCTCATTCGTACATTCCTAAATGGAGATTCTACAACTTCACATCATGAAGCTCTACTGTATACACGACTTAACAAGTTAAATAAGTAAAAGGTGAGAAAATAAATCGATTAAGAAGATAGATTAGCTTCAAAAGCAAAATATCAGCAAAAAAAAATACAAGTGCCTCATTGTAGTAATGAAGAGAGGCCATCTCAAAATGTAATGAAAAAGGCAAAATCTTGAATATTTCTTGAAGTTCTTTTGTTCTTTACTCCGAATCACTTTCCATGCTCCCCATTGCCTTCAATCCTCTTGGTCTCTGCATCAAAATACGAATGCATCACACATCTTTGCTAGTACAATGACCATAATAACATCCACAAAGAAAAGAGAATGAGAAAAATCTGATACCTTCTTTGAAGTCTTCTTCTCTCTTACTTCATATCTCTCTTTGCACAGATCTGATAACCAAGCACCTGGACTCACCAGCTGCATAAAACATATCCCCTGAGATTAGCAATCATAATGGAAAGGGTTTAATAAGAAGAACATGAATGATAAGGGACTCACAAGCAATGTCTTCTGAACTAATTTAGCTCGTTTCTTAGGTCTTTGAGGAAGCTTGCAACCTTTCATAGCTAAGAAATCTTCTTCCTTCTCTTTATTTGACAAAGATATAAACAACTTTGGCCACACATGCTTCTTGGTTTCTTTCACAGGCTCCTTTATAATTTTCCCACTCTCATCTATACCCATCGAACCTCTAGTTGTGTAATACCTATCTTCCTTCTCAGGCGATGCCACAAACGATCTCCTCACATTGACTAGAGAATCTGTAATCCTATCACAACAGAAACATAACAAATCTTTAACATCAAAAAACAGAATATCATTTGTATAATGTTTTCCCCTCAAGTCAAACTTACTTGTTTGGACGGTTAAGATGACGAGAAGGAGAGCCTCTCTCAGACGAGACAGCGCGCGACATGAGTTTATTACGCTTAGTCAAACAATCAGATGATTTACCATTTGTTAGGCTTTGATCTTTCTTAACTTTCATACATCTAACTCTTTTCCTTTCTCCCCATTGCAACACAAAATCTGCCTCTGTGGTTCCACTCCCTCTTTGGCTCTTTACTTCCTCCATTATAAAACACTTTCTCTCTTAACCTTACACAAACAACAAAACAAAGATACAAACTCAGACATTGATACTTCTTCCAGCAATAGACCAAACAAATCTACAAGACTACAACTATTACTTAGAAAGTTCTTGTCCTTTTTTTTTTTATAGATTACATGCATACAAAAAGGGGAAAAAATTTACCATTTACATTACTGTTTACAATCATACAAGTTTCCGATTTCTGATTTCTAACAGCTAATTGAAATAAACCACAGATTAAAAAACGAGTAATTTGAAGAAACAAGACTCACTAACCTCAAGATCTACAACTTAAACTCCGGACCTAGCTTCCAGAATACAAAAAAAAACACCCTAGAAAACAGAAATATCCAAAATAGTATAAGAAAATCAGAAAAATAGAGTAAAATCTATAAAATAATCAGATAGTGTTTATTGCAGAATCGATTTATCACAGAACTTAAAAATTTTAGAACACAATCCACCATTGTAGTTAGTCAAATATAGAGATAATAGCTTACCAAACAATAAAAACAGAATGATAAGAGAACACTTACAAGAGTGAAACTTGATGAAACCAAAGACAGAAATTTTTGGTAAAAGAATGAGATAAACAAAAGAAATAAAGTTGTTATCTTTTCTTCTCTGTGAAGATTGGATAGATTCAAGAGATTTAAGAGTTTTCTGGGTTTTTTTTAATTTCTCGATGAGACCAGAAGATCGAACACTATCTTCTTTAAACTCTCACACACACATACACACACAAGAAATAAAAACTGCTTACCCTCTCTGGTCTTTACTGCTACGCTCACCTTTTTTAGCCATTTTTTTCTATATTTTTTTTATTACTATAACTTTTAAAATGTTTTTGCTCATTTAATTGACTTGACAATATAATTTTTAGGGTTTAAAATTGTGATTAATAACAACCGTCGGATATAAAATAGACGGAGAGATGGGCTTCTAGAAGTTAAAAAGCCTTTTAGCCTGTTGTGTTTTGAATAAAGAGAATTCGTTATGGACAGTAGCAAATCAATTTATGACACGTGTGTTGTTTTTGTCGAGAACACGTTATGCCATTTTCACTGGATAATAATCTCCATGTCTGGCGAGAAAATCCTAAATAAGATTTTGCGTTAAGACAGTAAAAGCTTTTTGTTTCCACGCGCCAATGACATCTGATTTCCCAGATTTGACCCAACTTCGCTCTTTGGCCTTTTCGGGTGTTGGATTTCACGCACTAAAAATGCGCGTAGGATTATAAGTAAACCATTTAAAAAAACTCTATTCAAACTAATTCTGGGTTTCCATAAAACATTTTTGATTTTACTATTTCATATATATTAATATTATTTATTTTCTCATCTATGTAAAATTTTTGTGTAGGTTGAAAAAATAAATGGAGAGAAAAATATTCTCATCTTGTAATTTATTTTATTTCCGTTTTTTATAATTGAATGTTCTCTTTACTCAAACAATAATATTTTTTATTTTTGGGTATGGCTCTAAACTTTCTCGACAAGCTAAGCAAATACTATACTACGTGTAAATGTAAATTGGGCTGCTAGCCCATATCAAGCCCAGTGAGTTTCAAATAGCGTTATGTTCAGTCTGAATCTGACAAAATATATCTAACCACACATCTGTAAAATCGTGTCTTAGCATAATTAGCAGCATGGTCTTATTAATAGTACTCTTCTTAATCCTAGCTAAGATAAAATAACAGTATTTTTACTGAACAAATTAATAAGGAAAAGGGAAAATACTGCTCTTAAGTCTTAACTTTGAAGCTTAAGTACAAAAAGTATATTTTTGTTATCTAGTAGACGAGTACTGTAAAAGAAAATTGTACTAGTCACTAGTTAATACTTAATACATAAGAACTTTTTCTCAAGTATAATTGTGGCTCTATCCATATCTAAAGTTCCAAACGGTCATTTTTTTACAATAATTTTAATCTTAAAATGGGTATATTTGTTTCTCAAGAACTTTCTAAGAAAACAGTAAAAAAGGTGGCATAATAATTAATAAAGTTCATAACAGATTTTGAACAAAGGAACTAGATTTGAATCTCACCAACGGTCCACTAAATTTCAAAGTAAAAATGGTTCCAACTCGGAACTCATTATACTTTGGTCGGGAAAAGTTTAAACTTTAATATTAAATTTAACATGAGAGATTTTGAATCTCACTTTCTCGTTGCGGCCATGTTTAACTTATTTGCTGATTCAAAACTTAAACAGTTAGTTACATAATTCATGAAAAACTTGACCAGAAGGAGAATTATATGTAGTTGGTGAAATTGAAATACTTATAGAAAATTCATATCTCATTTTAATTTTGAAATTGGAAAACATGAACAAACAACAAAGACTTCGTTTGTTTATGGGTCCACGAAAATAGTCCAGCCTCATGCATATGATTATGCATAACTGTATTTTTGGTATTTTAAAGCTTTTCCAGCTAGTTTATATTGTTGTTATCTTCTTCTTTGGCCAGTTTGATTTTTGCATGACTTTTAAAAACATGATTTTGAAATTATCGAAATGAATAAAAAAACAAAACGAAATTAAGCAGGTTTATAAAAAAAAAAATTACTAATATCTCTGTAATGGGGTAGTTGGTCATTTTCATAGTTTGGTGTGAACGTTGGTCACTAATTTCAAGGAAACACTAGAACGGCTAATTGACCCTAATGCAATGAAAAACGATAAACAGACTGTTTCTTATAGAATTAGTCTTAACTCTTAAGATAAGAAGATTCTTATTCTATAAAATAATTCAGCCCAAAATTTGTTAAATCGAACTAGTGAGTACTTTGCTCTTTCTAGAGTTTGGTTACTTGAGTACTAACAGCTAATTTCTAAATATAAGAAGTATATATAAGCTTTACAGAACACTAATAATTTTTTTTTTTGTAACATCTTTTCCTCTGAACAACTCATGGAAAAACACATACACACATTTATTAGAATCAAAACAAAAAATAGTAATAAATATTATTGTGAGGTTGGAAAGAAAAAAAGGACAGTGGTTGAGAAAAAGAGAAGAATGTGGTTTGGGCCAAGAGACAGCCAATTTGCCAGCTGTAAAATCATCTACAATTGTTGTATAAATAGACATTACCATCCCCACAACTATTATCATCACAACACACAAATCCAAAGAAGAATAACAAAAATCCTTTCTCTTAAATTTTCTAATTCAGACATCAAAGAGAAGTAATGGAGGCAATGAAGATGATGATGGTTGTTCTAGTTATTGCAATGGCTTTCTCAGCTGTGTCAGCCGCCACCGAAGCTCCGGCTCCAAGCCCAACTTCTGATGCAACTATGTTTGTACCAGCATTGTTTGCATCTGTTGTTGCTTTGGCTTCTGGTTTCATCTTTTAAGCCAAAACCTACATTTACCATTCTTTTTTTTTTTTCTCAATTATTTTATTGTATTTGCTAATGAGTTTGTGTGGGTTTGGTTCTATTGTTTAGAGTGTTGTATTCTTAATGTAAACCATCTGTGCTTTGTATGTATCTTTGTGTATTATCATTCACCAGACTGTTTATGAGTTCGTTTATCTTAATATTGTCATTATGGCTGATGTTAATCTTGATTAATCCACAAGATCCATGAAAAGCATACATTACAAAAAAAATACCAGACTATAGTGTGATTTATTTGGGTTCACACAGATCAATAAGAGAGAGGGTACTTATGGAAATGTCTTAAGGGTCGGTGGAATCAATGATGTGATGAGCTGTGTGGGGGCAACTATGATGTTGACATCATCATCATGAATATCATGATTGTGTTATGTAACATAAGTTCCCATGTGACTCACCACAGAAAAGAAAGGTAAGAAGATGATCCCACAATAAATGATATCTCTTGCAATAATTCATAACATGTAACTCAATAGATAATAAACCAGGTTAATCATTCTCTTTAACAAATCAAACTAATGCTGCAAACTGATCAATTCTAAACGCTTTTGATATTAGAGTTAATACCTAATCTAAATCACAAATATGAGTGCCAAGACCTATTATAAAGTTTACCTTAAGTACAAAGCATTTGATTGTGGGTAAGTTCCAATAACATCCAAGAAGTCATCATTCTGTACATTAAGTACTCAAACATTCAAAGGCCACTTTTTCATACCAACCCGATAAGCTTTCATTTCAATTTCTTATCTAATCAAACCTTACTCTCTCTATATATATATATGTAAATAAAATAGAATAAACTAAAGGGTAAGATTGGGTTTGTGGGACGAATCAGCTAAGAATCTGTTAAAAGCCATTTGATGCACAGAAGAATGTGGCCAGCAGCAAGAATGGGACCATACCATAGCATTTATGTTCTCATGCTTTGCCTGAAAAGAGAGACAAACGCCGTTGTAAATGGCCGCCACTTTTACCGTCCATTTACTTGCCCCTCATCTCTTCCTATATGTCTTTAGAATCCATAAGTTCAATGGATAAAGACACAATGTTTACACCACTTCGTTTAAAGCAATATGTAAAGAAAATAGCTTACCAAATGAGAAACGGGAGCAACTCTAATAATGTAGTGAGTCTCTTGAGAACCAGGTCTTTTGTCAGAAGCCTCAGCTGCAAAAACTCATACAACAGTTAGGATCCATTACGCAACTGATCAAGAGAATGTTTAGCATCAAAAGTAATCAGAGTTTTATAAGAAAATAAGTCTTCCCTGAGAAATCCATATGAATATCTTGATAAATTTACAATGGGAATGATAAATAAAGTTGTATTACAAATACAAGGGGTAATAAAGAAACTAACCTATGCACCTAAGTGAATCAGAACCAGTAGAGCAAGCCGCAAATGCTAATTTTTACAGATTTTATCAATTCAAAACCTGGACTACATCTACTAGATCTACATCATTGCTTCCTATTTTATAACATACAGCACCAGTGAACTACCCCGAGAAAACCCAAGTGCCTTAAATATGGCAGACTACTCGGAAGGTGCAGGATGAAGTTCGCAGAAAGAATGGTCTCATCTTCGGATAGATAACTTTAGTGAACTGCATGCTCCTGCATTGTTTTAAACTCCTGACTTATCCGGTAGCCTGGAGATTTCCTTGTCCGCAAAATGAAGCAGACGTCTCAATCTCAGAACCATATCACAGTGAAACGGCAATGCCGTCCGTCTGTCCAGATACGCTGGACTAACAGTCATCCATGATAGAGCATGGAGTTCGGCCGCAACTGACTCAAGGATGAGATGACTTTCAACCTCAAAATCTCTAGTTTCTTTGGTCCCTCCTCCCTGCTTCACGATTCCTTGCAGAATTTTGTCATGAGCGTTATCAAAACCACCATAATAGTCTATGAGACTTACAGACAGAACTGATGGCCATTCTTCTTTCACGTTTATTCTTGAGTCTTTTCTCATGGAAGGCACAGCCTTTGAAACAACAAATCCGGTAGACAAGGGGATTGCATAGCCTTTGCTGTGAAGGAGGTGAGCAAGCGGAGGTGATTCAGCAGTTAAACATGTAGGAAGCTGAAGAGGACTTGGGTGAAGAAAGCGCATATTGGGTGATGGTATCATCATGTAAGAGAAAGCTGTCGACCCAAGAGACTTGACAGGAGTGAAACCCTCAATGTAATTAACTGAACTCATACCAGTACTGCTCTGACCACCTCCTGCATAATTGTACAAATAACCATGCAAGTCAGTGCATGCTCCCTTTCTTATGGAACTTTAACGGACATGTATATGAGTAAAATGAGGAGAACAATCAGAAAACTGACCAGGAGATACCAACTCAGCTGGAAGAACAAAATGCAGAGAATGATCAAGTGAAATAGAAGTAAAACTGATGCTATGAACCCATTGAAACAATCCCCTTGGAGTACCAGAAATGGTTTGCCCACCCATTATCTGTTTCCTTCCAGCAAATTGCCCCATGGCGCCTTTCACGAAGGTGGATGGTTTTGAATGAGAGCTGTAGAGTGTGCTAGCTGACGAGGTTCTCTCTTGAATCAAACTCAGATCCTGCTGTTGCAAGGAAGATCCGTTGCTATTTGTGGCTATGCCAGAAGGCGCAGAACGTCGAAGTTGAATAGGCCACTTTTTAATCTCGGGACCTCCAGCTGAGTAAATTGCCTTTTGCCACTCTGTTACATCAATCGCAAGCAGACAACAATACGAAGGTTACGTAACACGCAGTACTAGAGAGTTCTATTCCCAGCGCATTTGGAATAAGATAAGAGAGGTATTAGAGAAGCTTATTTACCTTGGTATTCAAGCTCGAAGAAATTCCCAATGCGTGTAATGATAAAATCCCTGGGCTTGAAAGATCCATTGTCAGGGGAGGAACATGCCTGTAGTATTTGACATCCCTGCTGTAGAACTTGAACAAAAAGACACTGCAGCCCTTTTGTATCCTGTCTACTGCTGATTCCACCAAAGGGAAATATATGAGTGTCAAGCAATTCGCCCCTGGCATCCGTCCAGATGCTAACAAGCCATCTCCAGTCCTCTGTCCAACCGTAGCAGCAATGTAAACTTGGAATAGCCTTTCCTTCAAGCTGGGATGAATCCCCCTGAGAGCTTGATCCCGATGTTAGACCTTCCATTGAATTCACGCCAGGTCCAGAACCTCTGCCACCATCCTCAGGTATTGGCTTTGAAGACTCAGATCCCAAGCCGCCAAAAGTAGGTGAAATTCCACGGTCCACAGAACCAGGCTCGGAAAGAATGAAAAGTGGTTCAAATATATAGAAAATTTCATCATTTAGGTAAAAATCTCCATTTCTGTTTGGGTCACAGCTTAGACCACCAGATCTTGGTATTTGCCAGGAACTATCACCACCACTCGTTCTCAAGCTAACATCAATTTCACTATCTCTTTGATGTGTAGAACCTGTCATTCGAGAACCACAGTCTTTCCAGATTCCTGAAATAGAGTTCATCTGTGTCAACGCTGAAGAGGATCTGCTTAGTAAAGATGGTGAGAGAAATGCATCATTAGGCATTCCTCGTGAAATTCTCCTAGCTTTACTGTATACAGTAAAAGCAGTATCCTTGAGAATGACAAGCTCATTAAAGCTTGGACTTGTTATCCGGAAAATAGAATCAACAGACACCACTTGTAGAACTAGTTTAGGGACACTAAATCCTGAAAGCACTGGAATGTGAGATATTGATGATTCGTCTACAGCAGCAGAACTACCAAATGCCCTTGCAACTTGACCATTAAGTATCGACCTCCTGTCTCTATCTGACTGTATTAATGATCCAAGTGCTATTGACGATTCGATGATCGTCCTTAAAACTGCCGAAGGGTCCGGAAATGGACACACTATGTACACGACCTATAAGAAAATAGAAGTCAACAAGTATCGACAGCTGCATTGGGTAGAAGTGGGAAAAGAAATACTAATCTCAGTTAGCATGTGCTTTCTAAATGATACTTACCATACAAGGACTACCTGATCCTTCTTTCTGGTTTGTGTAAAGATACGACCCAAGCTTTAGACCTTTAAGCGCTTTCGATAAAGATTTCAGATAGCTACTCACATTCCACCCATTCGACAAAGAGAGAAAATAATCGCTGAGAGATCCCAGAAGCGATGTGTTATTGCTTTCAATCTTCATCGATTGAGGACAATCAAGCAGAACAAATCCAGATGAGGATAATCTTCTAGCGTCTGTTTCCATTTGATTTCCCAGGCTCTGTGGCAGATGGGTTCCCAGCCTGCACGTTTCATAAACTATGCAACAAAAGTTAGACCAGAAGAAAATGATGAGAAAATTTCAGAACTTGTGTTCCTCTATGAACGTTTTTTAAGAGAAAGCAGCTCCTATCATGTTTGAATGTAACCTCTTTCACAATTGATAAACACATTGACTCACCAGTTTCAAGTTGCTGGAAGAAATCAGCAGCAGCACAGGTCAACGGATCAATATCCGGGCATACAACAGTATAGTTAATCTGCAAAAGGTAACAAAGAAAAACCATATCTATCTTAATGGAGAAGATTATCAATTGGTCTAATTTACAGGAAGATAAAAGCATCTCTCATCAGACGAATTCCTTAAAAACTCACATTTTTTGGCGGAGCATATGGCTCAAAAGGAGCTTTTTCCCAATGTGGCAAGGAGTTTGTTGATATTTTAAGCCAGTCATCTTGGTACCTGTTAAAGGGAAAATATACATACATAACGAGAGCTCTTAACCACCAGCAATACAGTATGTAATAAAATTCTAAGATATCCTAATAAACGGAAATCATAAATACTTCCAAGAAATAACTGATCACAAGGGTATATTGATCAAGACTAAATTCTATTTATAGAGCTTTAACACTCTGACTGCTAATAGAGCAAACAGATATCACATACATACCCGACAAGTATAGAAGGTGATGGAAGAACAAAAAGTGTCGGTCGGAGTAATTCTGAACTGTATATGTCTTGGTTCTGAGCCGTCTCCTCTCCTTTCCCACCATCCATTGCATTTGACACTGCTTGTTTGCCAATATATTTATTAATAATAGAACCATCAGAGATACTGACAAGTATTCACTCTATCAGATATCAATGAACAGCCCCAGTAGTGTTCAACGAGATGATAAGCCAGAGTGAGACTAATAAATAATTAGAATTAGTATTCTACCTTCATTCATGACTGACTCAGCAGTAGATCCCTCAGAAATAGATCCTCCATCCCCTGATTGATTTCGGCCCTTGCACCAATCTGTGACAGATAGTGGGCCATCTGACTGACCAAACGCAGATTTCAGAGCTGTTTTGATGTCAGATTGCAGTAGTGTAATGACAGACGAAGGAAAAACCTGGAATAGGAAAGCTCCAGAATCAGATTTAAACCGACAGAACTTATGATTTATGTACAATATATATAACCAGGAGGCAGCAAGAGATAAATTAACGAGCTCAAAGCTTTATACGATAAATCTCTGACTAAATATTTCCGTAGTCCATTATGGTATCCCACATAATGGACAACTCACATACACTCAGATACAAAGATTTAGTTTATCACGATAAAGCTTTAGACGAGCCCAAACTAACAATTAAGAACATCGAAGACATTGGATACAATTATTTCCATGCATCTTACACCATTTTGAAAGCTTACCTCAGCAGAGAGTGGATCAACTAGCTTGACACCAGCTATGTCTAGAGAATGGCAGGAAGCCAAAGTTCCCCCACAACCGGCATGGGCAGCAGAAGGTCCACACGACAGTTCTCTTCTCCATAACTCTTCCAGTGCAAGCCAGCCATAAGGTCCATCTCCACAATCTGAATCCAGAGCTAAATCCACGAAAGAAGTAGCTTGCTGTACAAGTAGCGGTATTCCATCGAGGAGCTCCTGCAGTGGCTGCCTTTGACCATAAGAAAGTAAGCTGTCTTCGCTAAATGAACTATGAGGTAAGGATGAGCCTGCTTCGATCTTTGGCGAAATAGCAGGTTTTGCTGTTTTTGGGACTGAAACAGTTCGCCATACGCCAACTGGTGCATTCATGTGGCCATCTAACATTCCTCCGTCAAAATCTCCAGCTATTCTGGTAGGTATATCTTTCTTATAGATCTCGTTCCTTGCAGATATGTTGTCTGTCAGAGTACTAGGCTCACTTGGCAGCTGGTTCAGGAAAAAGTTTCCACTAAACCTAGTCAGACTAATAGGTGAACTGTGCTTTGAAGAAATGACAATGTGCCGCATCCTACACATGAAAGCTTGGAACATAATGCTTCCCATGTCTGTTGCCAGCAAGGTCTTTGAAGATAATAGAGTACTAACAACAGCAGATATACCCTCAGTCTTTTTCCCTTGTACGGTCTTAACAGCAGTAGCAGCACTATGTTTTGAGTACTTTGATTGAGAGACACTCTCCTTTGTACTATTGTTGTCACTGATTACAGTAGAAAGCTTATCATATTGGTCCTTTCTACCCTCGACTTGAGTGTAATAATTCCTCGAATGTAACAAACTTCTGCCATCATTGTTACCAATGCATGCTTTTGATCCAAGTAAAATCTTATCGGTTGCTCCATTGTAATCAGTGATAGGTGGTGTGGCTCCATAAACATAATTACTCGTTATTGAATTTGAACTCTCCACTTTATGAGATTTGGGAAGATATGGGCTTTTGAAAAACGTCGAAGAAATCTCGCTCATAGGTGCTTCTACAGCTCCATACTCAGGAGCAAAGGTCATCATAGCCTCTGCTTTCATCAAATAATCGAACTCGCCATTAGAAGAGATTGACATTTGATTTGAAGGAACTGAAGTGACACTGCTGTTGAGGACTTCTTGACTTTTGATAAGGCACTCATCTATGATAGGGGGAACAGGATTAAAGCTCTCAAAAGAGGAAAACCCAACAGGTAAAACAATCTGGTCTGATATATCCATCATATCCACAGGACTAGAACCTACATCAGTAGATTCTGGAGGAAACACGAGTGCATGTGACTCTGCAGTTCCTGGTGGCTACACAAGCATAATAAATAAGATGTTATATTAGATAAGGATCGAATACCAAAGGTTATACAATAAGAGGCATGTTCGGAAGGGGAAAAGAGGCTGACAACCCGTTCCTCCCAAACATCTAGATATCATTCACCAGCATAGGGGATGCAGGTAATAGTTTCTTGATTATTACGATAGATAACAGAAAGACAGGAATTACCTCCCCGAAAGGCAGAGCATCATTCTCAAAAAAATCACCAAAGTCTCCAAACTCTGAAAGAAGTGCCTGGATATCCATGCCAACTCCTCTTTCATCATCATCATCGTCATCATCCCAATCCCAACCAATTTGATCATTGTCAATGCCTGAAACACCAGCTCATTAGTTTTAAGTGAAACCAAATCCTAACTTATATGCTTCTTGAATAGGTGCATTAGTGACAGTACCTACTTGACCGAATGACTCTGCCATTCCTGTTCGTGTTCGCTTAGAACCCTGCAAAAAATTGTTATGTTACTTATTGATTATGCTCATGCTATTAGGAAAAAGACCGTATATAATGTTGATTTATTATAACGAGTATGTTACTCCTACAACCAACAATTCAATTTCCTTATCATACCATTTTTGGGCGATCATCATTACTAGTTACACCAGATTGCCTACACGTCAAAGAATCTGCATCCGCGTCAAGGTCACCAGTTCTCGAAGTATTCCTCCAGCCACTCCCACTAGAAGCGCTACTTGTTGAACTAATGCTGCTATTACGGCTACTACCACTGCTATTGTAACCATTTTTGTCATAAAACCCATCATTCTTATTTCCAGACGCTCCAAGGAAGTCAAAATCACCAGCCCTGCATAAAATAAAGTCCAGGGATCATGAAGAGACTGTTATAATGAAAAATAAAATTGCTAAGCATAATATTCAAACAAACACACAGAAATGCCACAGATCTCAGAGCTTCAAATCATGAGGATTACACAACATTCAGTTCTCGGAAAAGTTGGGGCATTTCCAAAACTCTGTTTGTCAGTTTCTTTTCATGTTCAAATGTAGACGAGACAGAAGAAAAAGACTCACCAGTGCATAAATAACGATGAGCCTGCCAGTGACGGTCCTATCCAGTTTTGAAGCCAAAATCTGCAATTATGATTTCACCTTGCATCAGCTCCAAGCTGAGGAAAGATCACAAGTATTACATCTTTTTCAAGCTGATGGTCTGTAACATGGGTCTGAAACTATTCCTAAAAGTCCTTTCACTATGATGCTACAAAGTCAATTTATCTGACACTCTGACTACATTCACGAAATTCAACAGAAACGACATAAGTCTCCATATAGCCATTTTGGATCTTACCGTTAAGTACCTACAAATTCTAGAATAACCTCCTCACCTAGACGGTTTACCTTTTCAAAGAAAATTTAGCAAATGCCGACTGTAAGATTGGCACAAGCACTGCCTCAGCTGGATATATGAACTTTTTTTCACACGCTGATAAAAGATCTGGTTTTCCTTTTCTGTGATCTTTACTCCCAACTGATGGTTCAGGACACTGACTATGGGGCAAGTTAACTCCAAAGGTCCCATTAGTTTGACTTGTGTTGTCATTTACATTTTGGCAGCAACCAAGTGTAACTTCCACGTAGCAATGATTGCCATTTATCACACGGGAACCACGGCCAACATGAGAAGGGAGACCAACATATCCACTCGAAGTCCTTAAATTTCCAGAACTGTGTGAGAAAAAAAATCTAATATTAGTCGAGGAAACTGGTTTCATCAGACTAACAGCCTTGCACTTTTAAAAAACATCAACTTGAACATTGGAAACCGAAGGTATGAATTGCACCTGAAGTAGACTTGTTTGACAAGGTCGTTTGGACAGAACCCAGTGAGGCTGCCACGCATTCCATGAGGAGAAACAATCACTGGGGGGAATAAAATAAGCCTATGAGAAGTGTTTCTATCAAATAAAAAGCTCATATCTTTCTTGAAGCATGTGTAGAAGGCACAAATCATTTCAGGTCTCAATTCAAAAAGCTTGGTTTCAAAGAATTACGCGTAGCATAATCTATTATCTCCACTCTTGGCAAACCCCAGAAAGAAAAACAATACAAACTAATCTCTTGTGCCATGCAATAAAATGAGATGTTATATCTCTGCTTGAGTAAGTTAGGTAGCACTAGACTACAATAGCTTCTTTTTGGGAGTGAATGCAATAAAGATTTAGTATTCCAAGTGATGATGGAAAAAAGGCTAACCTGGAAGCCTATAAGTGGAATTTTTCAAAGAACTCCTTAACAGTTTTTCAGCATCGCCACTTGAAAGTGTCCGGACATTCCTTCACGCATAAAAATCATTGTTAGTTTCACAATAACTTTAAGAAGCACTAAACCATAACTTCAAACACATAACAAAAATCTTTACGGACTTGGCAGATATAATGACATGGACAAAAACTGCCTCTTCGGTAGCAGCAAAGATGAATTCAACAGTAGGCTGTCCCCTCCTGCAAAATATCCAAGGAGCATTAGCCAGGCCATGAGTCACACATCTAATCATAGACTTCATTCGATTTTTAGAATGACACTCAGGAAACAAAGGTCTAGCAGACCCATATTTAATGAAAGTTATGGGATGTGATATGGTCAAGAAGCCAGAGAAAACAAAACTATTTGCTTAAGGGTAACAGGTAGAGAAACAAACTCTGTGATTATAATATAATGTATGGTAAGAGGTTGCAGATACCTTAAATATTCTTCGCTTTGAGGGCTGAATTTTGAAAACACATCTCCAAATCGCATGTAGGAAAGTCCAGTTACTGATCTGTCGCAATAACAGACAAGTTAATATGACATTTCAATCCATTATGTCCTTCATCTAACCATTATAGCCCTCTTCGGGAACTACTTTTAAGGGGCGAAAAATGAATTAATTAATTTTAGCGACTGGTTTTCCGTTTCCGGCGAAAACAAAGTCTCAATCGCTGAATTCCAAGACATGAAAAATGATCGCCAGCTACAGATTTTTCTAATTGACCATCGACATCTTCCCGAAAAGGGCTATATATGTAATCAGATCATGAAACACTAACCTTTCAATACAATTACGCAAAGACTGTGAAAAGGCAACTGATATCTCTTCAGAGTCCCCAGGTGCTACCCAAATTCCTGACGCAACGACTATCAATTGGAAAAAGAAAAAAATAAGGACTTGTATACCAAGATAAGTATAGACCAAAGGGCATTAAACAGTAGTAAACGATGAATAAATCATTAGGCAATTTTACCTCTAAGCTTTGAGACTGCAGCCTGAGCTTTATCATTAATTGAAGGATGACGTCCAGGAAGAAAAAGCCAAAGCTTGATCTTTTCATCTGTGGAATGATGGTTAGATAGAAACTTAAAAAAAGTTACAAGATTTTGAATAGTAGCAAAGTGTGGTTTAAACTTGTACCAGGATTGTATAAACCTTGAGATGGATCCCAAGGTCCAACAAAAGAATTAGTCCATGTGGTAAGAAACCCTTCCTTCTGTAACCTTAGATGAGAGGAAAGCACAAGATACGTTGCAACATCATTCTGCTCAGCTCTTGTACTGAAAATCATCAGGAATAAAAATTAGAAACACTCTCATTAACTTAAACTAAAGTCCAAATTGAACAAAAAAGCTCACAGTATTTAATTAATTAAATACCTTCTATCAGAACCAGGATTCAACTCAGTTTCACTTGGGAGAAATTGAAACCAAGAAACATTATGAAGACCCCCCTGTGAAAAAACAATTAAGAAATTAAACGACTCTAAAAACTCAATTCTTAGAAACCAATTTTGCTACAAACAGGAAGGAAAAAAACATGATAGAAAGACTTACAATTCTGAAAACATTAGTCCACATCACTTGAGGAATTTAAGAAACAAAAGTTCAATTCTTTGTTCTTCAATTACCCCAAAAGCATCGTCCTGAAGCAGTCGGAATCGAAAGACGTAGTCAATTTGTAGCTGGATCTTGTGTTGTTGATGTCTCCCTGATCAAAATTCTTCAATAAATAATCATCTCAACACGAAATCTTTTCTCGTTTCATATTATCAGATCCAAACGCGCCTTTTAGGGTTTTTTTCTTTTTCTTTTTTTGCTCTGTCTTATTTTCTTTTTTTGGCCCAATTTTGTTTTAGATAATAAGGCCCAACTACTTTAATTTTATTTACAGTGGTTTTAATTTCAATTGACATTTTCCATCCATAATCTTCATTTAGTCTGTCTAATCCGGGGAAAGAAATTAAAAACAGTAACATTCAGACCTGATCATGATTTAAAACCCATGAAATTGATGTTTCTTTACTTTCAAAAACAACTGGTGCTTAGCAAATTTTGAATTAAATTTTAATGATGTTATTTTTGGTAAAGTTTTGTGTAGCGTAACGGTCAAAACTAAGTAATGATTTTATGGTTAAAAGTTCAATCCCTATATATCCAATAAATTTTTTTTACTAAATCGAGCTAACCGAAACTAAAACGGTAAGAGAAAATGGAAATTTCTGTAAAAATATGTGAAAATTTTACTAATTTTGTATATCTCGATGTTTTTATATATTATGAAAATATGTCTTTTTGTCATCAAAGCTCTATATTAAATTAACGGTTACTGATTTTTCTCTAGATTAGGTGAGAATCAATGTGTTTACTGAAAAAAGAGAAACACGAATTAATACAATCAAAAATAACATTTTTTGTAATTCTTTAATATTTACCTTTTTGTTTAAATAATTCAGGAGTAGATCTCATGGCTATGGAGGGACTCAGACTAATCCAAAAAAAAGTGCACTCACGGATAGACCCTCTCTCCGAATATTCGATATTTACCTTGATCCATATAAATAAGCTTTCATCCAAATCTTGTATTTGCTTATAGCATGGTTAATTATATTTGTTAGCTTTCAACAACCACCATAGAAGATCTTCTTACTCTGAAATTTTCACATGGACCATATAACTCATGGGAAGAATTACTCTCCATCTCCCAATCATATATTGCTGTAAATTCGGACAACTTTAAAAAGTGAAAAAGATGAAACGAATGTTCTTGAAAACGAATTTGAGACTAATACTCTTTGTCTTTTGAAAAAACCTTACATGTGACATTCCTCCGGTCATTCCAGTATAGTCCTTAAACTTCCACTTCCACTTGATTTTAAAAGTCATATTAAATTAACATAGATGGTCTAAAGATCTCAAAAATAGATATATAAGTATTTATTGCAAATAAGTTTAAACATTAGAGCAATTGATTCTGGCCTAAAGTAACATTTGATGCCAACGAAATCAGTGATGAAGGCGCCAATCCTACAAAGGAAGACATTCAAATATCGAATGATTATTTGTTTACTTCTCCATCGCACAACGTTTTATTTTCATTTGAACTATATTACTTACTATCGTTCTAATTAAACTTAAGATTAATGCTTTTTTTATATTCGACTACGTAAGGATACTAGTTCTTGCTTCATCTCATCTCTCAAGACTCTTCTCAGTAATTTGTTCGAAGCTGTTCTTGGAAACTCAGACATTACCTTTACAAAATTCACCTGCATTTGTTTTTATCAAAATCCATTTTTAAGCAGGCAACAAAAAACTGTGTAAAATTGAATAGATAAAAAAAGCATCAAACATATTATATATTTAGTTATACCTTGAAGAGAGGATTAAGATCTTTCTGAATGATTCTTGAAAATTTAATCTTTAGCTCTTCTTCATTCAGTTTCTTAAACCCTTCTTTCAAGACAGCGAATATGACCAGCAACTCTGGACCACCATTAAGTGGCGTTAAGCTGACTGCAGCCGTCTCAGAGATGCACTCATCAGCTTGATCACACACACGTTCAATCTCAATAGAACTCGTCTGCATTATAACAAGGAAACAAAAAGATGAAAAACTTGAGAAAAGTTCCACTACAAACTTAAGCTGTGTACCTTAATGCCTCCAAGATTCATGGTATCATCAGCTCTTCCTTGAACATTGTAATATCCTCCTACAGTTCGCTTCACGATGTCACCATGCCTTCTAAGTCGCTGCAACACAGAACATAAGAAAACATAAGAACAGTTTAAGTGATGCTCATTGGTAATTTGGTTTAACACTACTACTCACTGTTTCTTTATACATTGGCATTCCTTTGAAGTAAACCTCATCGTGATCTGCATTCAGAAGCCTATCAGTGGCCCCGAGGTGCTGCGGGAATAAACCAACTTCTCCAATACACGGTTGATCATCCGGCTACAATAAATAGTTTCAATCAATCTCTATAAAGCCTTAGAAAGGAAAAAACAAATCTCTAAAGTTTCAGTTTGTTTTGTTACATATGGGACACCATTTTCGTTAAAGATGATGATTCTAGTTGTCATGGATGGAGTACTAAAAGCTCCAAAAGCCTGTGGTTGAAGTGGACTTCCTATGATATACGAAGAAGCAAGTTCCGTGCCTCCACAGCATTCAATCACAGGTTTGTAATAAGCTTTAGAAGAAAGCCAGAGAACATCATCAACATTTGAAGCTTCTCCTGTAGTAGCAAAATACCTAACAACACACACAAAACTGCTTCTGATTCAAATCTTCTCAATAAAACCACAAAAGAATAAAAAATCAAAGTTTGTTACTCGTTACCTTATCTTTGTCCAGTTAAGTCCTTCCATACAATTTATCCTCCTCCAAGTTTTCACTAAGCTTGGAACAGTACCAAGAACTGTAACTCCAGCATCCTGAAGTTATAATATCAAACACAAATAAGTGCCGGTTTATCGAAGGAGACAACAATGGAGATGTATGTCTCTTGCCTGAACAAACTTTCCAAAACCACGGCCAAGGGGAGACCCGTGATAAAGAGCGAGCGTTGCACCAGTTAAAAAGCAGGAGAAGATAAGAGTTGGTCCCATAACCCATCCAAGATTTGTAGGCCAACAATATGTGCTACCAACTTGTACATCAAGATGAGCCCATCCATCACAAGCACTACGAATTGGCGCTAGCTGTGTCCACGGTATAGCTTTTGGTTCACCTAGTTAAGATCAATAAATGTATCAGAACATATACTTATTACAATCTGATCATATTTTTTTCCTTTACCTGTAGTTCCAGAGGAGAAGAGAATGTTAATCACAGAATCTACTGGTTGATAGTAGTTCTGTCCACTGCAAAGCCAAATTGGAGTCATGTCTCATCTTCAAGTTATTTGCAAACAACTGTAGAAATGTAAACAATTTACCTAAGATGGCTTTTCACGTTGGACAAAAAACTCTTCCAAGATATGTCTTGTTCTCTTAACTGAAGGCACAATTCAGTCCCTGAAACTGGCAGCACAATGACCATAGATGGAGCAGCTTCAACCACACGACTACAGAGAAAAAAAAACAAGTTTCAGTTTAATGTACAATGTTGTTGGTTCTATGGATAGATCTGTTTTGTCAAACCTGTATAAAGGAAATCTACCAGCTCCTCTAAGTATATAATCCTGTAAATGTGATAAGAAATGAATCATCAATATCTCTGATAAGGTAAGTAGCAGAATACAATGTAAAGGGATCATAACCTGAGTGAATATGCCTTTTGCCTTGGAAATTTTCAACCTTGTTGCAATTTCTTTAGCTGCAAAGCTGTCTGCAATGGAGACAACAATACAACCAGCTAATATGATTGCAAGATATATGATCACTGCATCGACTGTCATCGGCATATCGATTGCAATTGTGTCACCCTTTGCAAAACTTCCACTTATTGCATTTGCCACCAACCTTTTTAGAGTGGAAGGAACAAAGAGATCAACCAACCAATGTAAGCTTTAATAATGAGATAACGAAAAGAATGATCATTTCATGTGATGACATACATTACTTGCTCGCGGAGTTCTTTTAATGTCATTTGATTGACTGGAGAATCATCAAATCCTTCATTACGCCATACAACAGCTACACTATCATCATCTTTTTTGGGATGGCTTGAAGGCATCAGACAACATTCAGCTATGTTAAGAACTGCTTCAGGAAGCCATGTTGATTTGTCAAGGATACATCTCGGAGGGGTGTGATACATAAGTGAAAGCTCATCAAGTATGATTGACCAATAAACCTAGAAAAAACCAAACCAGAGCTTTCAGCAAAGGTTCCTTCTTCAAGATTCAACATCAATGCTTTACTTACATCAGGGTGTTCAACTGAAAATCTCCGGAAAAGTTCAAAACTTTCTAAAGGGTTTTTATATGAAGCACCAAGAAGCCTTGGCCCATGAGTTTCCATCAGGTTCCCCAAATTTGTGAACTTTGAAAGAGATCTAAACACACACACACACACAAAGAAGAAAAAGCTCAGCTTTACAGAAGTTTCAGAATTTCGAAGAAGTTCATGTGAGTGAGTGAGAGAGAGACGTACGGAGAAGGAAACCAATAGAGAGGAGGGCCATGAGTAGAAGGGTCCCATTTTGAATAGACAGAGTTATAGAGAAGCTGATGCAGAGGATGAGGATGCCATGGCTTTAACACACTCTCATCAACCAAAGCCTTCCATTGATCTCTTGGATCAGTCTCTCTAGACTTTGAAATCACATCTCTTACCACTTTGTCTAATCTCTTAGCTTCTTCCAAAGTCAATCCAGCTTCCACATAATCCTCGCAACTCAATTCTCCTATGCTCTTCCACATCTCTATTGCTTTCTCTCTCTCACTCTCTACAGGTTATCGTCTTGTATTTGGTGGTAGGTAGAGCATGTGGACAACAAATGCTCTCAAGAATTTACAAATGGCAACATGTTTCAATGTTAATGAGAAAACACACTCACTTTGTTGTTTTGTTTTAAAACAGAAAAGTGTCATCTTTATGAGAAAAAACTCAACTCCTCAGTTAATTTCGGACCATAGTCTTTGGCTCCATTGAATATTAAAACAATTTCTTGGTGACTACTGAGTATTTTTATCATAACCAAACAAGTAGGTATATGCATGCTATTGTCTACTATATTATTGCTGAATACCACCTGCAAAATCTCACCACAGTTTCAAGTGGAAAAACAAAGTAACAGATTGAATAAAAGTTTCACAGGTCAAATTAGAACCCTCAGATAACTAGCACTACCAATAAGGCTCTAAATTTCTTGATTTCTTGTTATCTGCACCATCATTGAAAGAAGAGTATGATATGAAGTCTTCAGGAAACATCTAGAGCAACTTAAGATTCTTAAAGAACTTTTAGTAACAATGACATATCAAAACAACACAAAAGAAACCTTTAGTTCAACTTCCACAAATAACCTCATCTTTTCAAACTATCTTAACTGTCTTAGGATGAGAGGAAGTAACTCAACCATAATCTAGACACGATTAGCAAAAGAGTGAAGAATCAATCACTGGCTTGGTGAACGATCTTTTTCATACTGCTCCCCACGCAGGCTCTGGCTCCTTCTTCTGGCTGGCTCAGGTGTGTTGCTCCTGCTTCTCCTTGGGCTCCTGCTTCTTATAGGGCTACGGCTTATGCTTCTTCTCGGGCTAAGGCTCCTATTTCTCCTTGGGCTCGGGCTCCTGCTTATGCTTCTTTTAGGGCTAGGGCTTATGCTGCGGCTATTACTTCTGGCTGGACTAACACTGCGACCCCTTGAGCCATTATAAGCTGGTGAGCGCGAGTATGACCTCCCCCTACCATATCGTTCTTCCCTGGGAGAGATAGACCTGCGAAAATAGAGAGTTTGTGAGCATACAAAAGTCACCCGGGTGGAGAAATCTGTAACTGAGCTCAGACAGAAACATGTAGAAACCTTGAGTGATATCTTCTAGAAGGAGGAGAATAATAGTCACCGCTCCGTGACCGAGATCTACCTCGTCTAGGGGGAGAGTAGTAACGAGGAGGACTACGTCTTCTATCCTGAAATCTGCTGCTCCTACAAACACAGACACCAAAATATGATTAAAGATAAGAGTTTCGTGCATCCATCTACATTAAAAACATCTATATTTGATGACAAAAGAGTTCAAAAAGAGAAAGCTCCATGTACCTTCCTCCACCACGCTCCATTGCTCTCATTTCAGTCGGTTTCTTCCTGTTCTCTTCTGCAAACACGACTGTCAATTCACGGCCCATTAGAAGGTAACCATCCATGTGGTGTTTTGCCTCGGCAGCATCACCAGGGTCCCGAAATTGAACGAAACCAAACCCTCGCGGCTCTCTGCATTAAAAAGAACAAAACAAGATTTCAGACTAGATACAAAACATACAAAATGACAAGGACGATGTACCACTTTACAACAAGTCTGTTAAAGGACAATTAACAATATGATCCCCCCTGCAGCAGAAGACATCAGTAAACATGAAGAAAGGCAAGCACTTGCCTGCTAGCCTTCTTGAAGAAGGCTTGATTCATCTTCAAATTGACTACAAACCCAACTTCACTTCAACTCTTCACTATCATATAAAACATCGTCATAAGAACTCTAATTACTTCTTTGATGTCTTCAATTCTTTAGATTCACTGTTAAACCTCAACAACTTCAATTAACACACTATGACTGTGTTCACACATGGACCATATCAACATTGTATCCTTCTTCTTAAGCGACTAAGACGTATGAGGTTTCAACAGGTACTACTTTAAAAATGACTAATCTAGGCTCTTTCTTTATCGATATCAATAATTAGTGGTTTAAGAACTCAAATGATGATCTTATCACATAGAAAACAATGAAAAATTGGAGGCTAAATTTGATTAATGAAATAAATGCAGTTTAGAAGAATTTCTCCTAAGGCTCTAGTAATTCATAAGGAGACGCACAGAGATGAAATAATGGAAAATGAAAGGGAACTAAGCGTAGTAAATATAGATTCAAGAAAAATGTCCTATCTACTACACATGCTCACCTGGTATAATAATCCCTTGGCAAGTAAATGTCCTTGAGAGGACCGAACTGCTCAAATGCCCTCCTGAGCTCTTCTTGCCTGAAGAAAAAGATGAGATGCTAGAAGAGAATAATTTGCTAAAAGCGAGGAAATGAAGACAGATTGGAGTCAAAATCAACTATAAAGAACTATGATTTTCATTAACCCCAAAAACATAAGTACATACAGTATAAGGACAATAGTATCATCATAAGAGGGAAGACAATGGCTGAAGGGAATTATAGAGAAGTCAAGTAAGTACCTGCAATCATGGCGTAGATTGCGAACCAAAAGACTGGTCGGGAGGTCCCTGCTGCGACCGTCATATCTGCCTCGAGGGCTTGGACTACGACCCCTCCTCCCATAACCCCTTGGTGGTGACGGTGTGTAGCTCCTTCCCCTCATTGCTGCAAGCTTCAAACTCTACACCAGTTTACCAACACAAACTGGATTAGTAAATACACAAGAAATGGATATTTAACCAAGAGGAGACCACAAATACAAGAGCTATAATACCAAATCCAATCCCTAAAAAATACATAGCACATATTAAAAAGCATATAATAAGAGCCTAAACAAACTGTACCATCATAGAACAACATCTTACAGAGGTAACTATGATGATACATCTCGATGCTCTAGAAAGATCATATTTTTCCCACTGAAAACGAATTATATCAAAGAGAACCGCCTACGGTTTCAACTTTCAAGTTTAATTTCGAATTGAGGCAAAAAAACGTTATTAGCCATAAGAGATCACAAATTTCCTCTACGAAGCCGTGTTCAATTTGAAGGAATCGAAGCCGTAAAAACCCAAGATTATTCGACTGACAAAGACGAAGGTAAAGAGTGTATATATATACGATATGAAGAAGAGAAAAAAATCAGGGAAAAGACTCACCGGCGGCGAACGACGGCGATGAAACGAACGGAGAACCAATGCTGTAAGAAGTGGAGAAGATGGATTAATGATTTCAAGTAGAGAAATCGCAAAACCCCCTTTTGATTTATACTCCTTTTAGGGTTCCTTTATATTGTTCTGTTTTACATTTTAATCCCCAAATCTTTTCAAAATATTTGTTTTTTCTTAAAACTCCCTATATTTAGTAGAAGATCCATTCCATTATTTTGGTTGTTTTATATATTAAACTCTTCATAATGGCATAAAATCTGCCTATCTATAGTAATTAAAACGAAAATAAATAAATAGCAAATTGGTGATTTTCCTCCAAATATTGGGTTCTGTTTGTACCTTTATAATTATTTGGGTGAAAACATAAATACCAAAAACCTATAAGGAGGAAAATAAAATAATAAATAACATGAGGGATTCTTCTAGACGGTACCTTTTATCTTGTCTTTCTCTTCTAACTTGTTGTAATTTCTTACATAAACATAACAAAGCATTCGTGATTCGTTAGATTCTCTCGTATCTTTTCCACTTTACGACATTACTAAAAGCGGATTATACATTCTTCGCAGCGATCTGCGTACTTGGATTGATCAAGAAGATTTGAAGAAGATAATGGAAGAACAGTTCATACTTAGGGTTCCACCGTCTGTTTCAGAGCGAATTGATCGGCTTTTGAGCGAAGAAGCTTCTACTTCCGATGAAATCCCTTTGGATTTGTGTTTTTCAGGTATCAATTTCATGGTTTTCTCTCTTTTGGTACATTATATTGTGTTTAATCCCCCAAAGTTTCTTCCTTTTTCTCAAATTTATCTTCTTTAATCGGAAAAATATCCTTTTGCAATCAATGAAATTAGTCTCTGTATTGAGATTTTGATACTCAGTACTTAAAGTTTGCTCTTTGCGTCTCGTGATGAGTTCTTGAATGTTGTTTGCTTGAAAAACCATTCTTGTCTCATCGTTCTTGAATCTGATTAAGGACTAAAGTTTGTGTTTTTGCTGGAGCAACTTAATACTGTGACAAAGAAGCCTAAAGACATTCTTGTTGCTTCTGTTCTTGAATCAGATTAATGACTAATGTCTGTCTACATATCCATTTGCATTGTCTCTGAAGGAAAACTCACAATATTAAGTTGAATTTGCAGAGGATGGAAGAAGCGGAACGTTTATGATAGGAAACGAAGAGTTTCCTGCTTCTCTACTTGATCTTCCTGCTGTTGTTGAGTCTTTTAAAACTTATGATGATTGTGCATTAGTCAAAACTGCTGATATTGGGCAGGTAAAATCAATTTACTCGACCCTTCTTTTGATTACATGCGTTACATGTTTGTAATTTTTGACCAAAAAGACTTTGATTTGGTCACACAGATGATCATGGTTAGAGAACCGGGTGATCCAGCGCCTAATACAGTTGAATACAGACATGGTTTAACTCCTCCAATGAAAGATGCTCGAAAGAGAAGATTTCGTCGAGAGCCTGACCTTAATGTAACTTGCATTTCTCATTATCAATCAATCCATCAACATTAAAGTTTCTTCTTTTAACTGAAACATATTGGTTGATTGTCAAAATGTTGCAGCCGGAGCTTGTACAGCGGGTTGAGAGAGACTTGTTGAATATCTTGAGTGGTGGAACTATAGAAAATGTAAGGCTAAATTCATTTTAATGCATGATTGGACAATATGTGGTCCTCGGGGTTAAAATCGAGTTAGTAATTTGAACTTTTTCTTGGTGTAGGCAAATGAGCAAGAGGAAGCAGCTGCGAATGAGAATGAGAATGCTAGTGATGCAAATAAGAAAGTATCTTCTTCACCTACACCTGTTGAAAAGCCTGAAGAAGCTCCTGAGGCAGGCACTAGTAATCCAATAGAAGTTGAGCCGGAGAGAAGTGAATCAGAAGATTCTGATGATTCTATGTAAGTTTATTATGTACTAGAGATTTTTTTTCATAAGAGAACTTAAGAGTTTGAGCAAGTCCTGTATTAGAAAATCATGGATTATCATGTCCCCATGATTTGTTGATTTTTTCTTCAAGCTTTTTCAATGGAAAAGTGGTTTGTGTTCAGAGTACAGTGTTCTGTTTGTCTACTTCAATTTCGATTCTTTCCTTAAAACATTGTCTTAAGTGCACTAAAGGTTCTGTTAATGTTGTCTTAAGTACAATGGAAAAGTGGTTTATGTTCAGAGTACAGTGCACTAAAGGTTCTGTTTTTCTACTTCAGTTTCGATTCTTTCCTTAAGACATTGTCTTGATGCTAAACCTATCAAAATCTGAAATCTAACCAACCTCTGAATCTGATCATCGTCAATACCGGAGACGCAATGCAAATCATGAGTAATGGTCGTTACAAGAGTGTTGAGCATCGTGTCTTAGCCAACGGTAAATAATAACAGAATCTCTCTGTTCCTATTTTCGTTACCCCGAAACCAGAGTCTGTGATCGGTCCTCTCCAGCTCTCCTTGAAGAAAACCAACAAAATATATCTTTCAAATTGCTGTTAATCAATCCTGCGCAATATTTAAGAATTCGGTTCGGTTTGATAATTTCGGTTAAGTTAAAATGTGTAAGAGACTCTGTCTCTGTCAGAAGTTTCTATGCCACCCGTAACTTCTCTTCTTCGTCATTTCTCTTGCCACCGCGAGAGTTGCAATAGCAATGGCGATGGAATCAATTTCTCTCAAGCCATTATCTTTCATGAGATTCACGAGAACCCAATTCAACCAATTTCGCAAAAGGAGAAAACTTTCCAGTCGAATTCATCGTTCTCGATTCGGTGTAATTTGCTCGAAGACATCTGATTATCAAGGTAATAATAATTCTCCATCGGCTCTGTTTTGAATTCTCTACTAAGCACAAATCAATTAGTCTCTCTGTTGCAGTTGTGATGGGTTTGAATGATCATCGGAATTATGTATAAATTCACTCTTTTTCTAGCCTCTGATTTCGAAAAATCAATACTTTGGACTCTGTTCCACTCTTGAATTAACTAAAACTGTTAAATTTTGGGGCTTTCAGATTTCCAGAGCTATGAAAGACCTTTGCGTCTCCTATCAGCAGAAAAAGTGAAAGTTTGTAATGGGAGATCATCTTTCACTGTGAGCGAATCTCGAACTCTTTATAAGGTTAAGCTACAGACAAGTAATATGTTCGGTTCAGGGATAAGTGATATGAATGCTAGAGTTCTTATATGCTTAATAGACGAAAAAGGAGATTCGGTATTACAAACAATACCTGCAAATTTGTCAAGCAATGAGTCATCTTTGGATCCAGAGAATGGTGAAAGCTTCAAGTTTCAGAGAAGTTATGTTGATGAATTCACTTTTGAAGGACCAAAACTCGGCAAAATCAAAGCTTTTTGGATCAGTCTTGAGTCTGGTTAGTTTCTTTTAACAGTAGAAATTGTTTTAAGTAGATAAGTTTTTTATGATTATAGAATTAGCTTTTTTATATTTAGGTCAATGGAGAGTTGGAGGAGTTAGCTTGTGGGTGGTTAATCCTCACGGTAAAGGAGAAACCTTCTGTTACCGATATGATTTTGAAGTTGATGACATTTTGCTTGGAGAGAGCATTGACTTATCAATGGTGGAACTTAGACCTATCCGTGTGACTGAGCTCACTGACTTTGATCAAATCTCTTCATCTTCAGCTCTGGATCTTGACAGTACTATCGTTTCCAACGAGGAAAGCATGGAAGAATACGCAAACTTGAAACTCTCTCTGCTTCTCTATGATGCAATTCTCATTCTTCTTGGAAGTTCGGTCTTTTCATTCTCACTAGGTGAAAATTCCGCCATTGCTTTCTTATTCGGTGGAACAATGGGATTTCTCTACTTGCTTCTCCTACAGAGATCAGTCGATGAACTACAAGCACCAGGATCTTCTTCTAACGATAACTCTAGTCAGATACTCAACGGAGGACTTAAGATTCCGGCTTTGAGCCTTGCATTGGCCATAGGATTGTCTGTTTTAACCGTTAGAGGTTACATTGGAGGTGATCTCATTGCATTTGAAGTCACACCAAAAGAGATTGTGGTGGGGACTTTGGGGTTTCTTGTATGCAAAGTAGCTGTTGTTTTGGCTGCTTTTAAGCCCTTGAAGGATGATTCTTAAGATAGCCAATGATCTGTGTTTGTATATGACGTTGTTGTTTATAATAGTCACATATATGTAAATAAAAAATAGATACATTTATACTAATATACCATACATCATATAAATGTGTATATATATCCATTGGTAGTCCATTGATCATCATTTCTCATTCAAAATCAAATGTATCATCCTACACCATTCAATACACCATTTTCAGTGAACGAGGCATCTATGATAGATGATCTGTCTATATTACATTTAGAAATACTTGGATTTAGAATTTGTTTCTTTCATTACATTTAGGTACATTTAGGTTGGTATAGATTCACCAAAACATAGTTTGTTTTTAATACAATTCTATGTATCATCATCATTGACTTTTACCTAATGTTTTTGTAACATGTTTGAAGAATGCATATCATCAAAGACTCAAAGACATGGGAAAAGTGTATGGGCATACCAAATCTATTTGTTTTCTTTAGGGTTTAGTGGGATGTCATTGTCAAAGAATTAATTGAGCAAGCCATGACTATGATTATTAAAAGTAAAATTAGAGGTGGAATTTTTATCATGGGTAAGATTTTGTTTTCTCGATATAAGATAGACACTTTTATATCATAACTACTAACTACCATTATGTTTATGAAATGTGGTCAATTTTACTTTTGTGCATTTGTATAAAAATATAAAGTGGTGTTGAAAAATCTCTTAAGTCGTAACTCTTTGCCGGTTGCCATCATTGGTCCATTGACATGCATAATTGTGCTTGACACTCATCATTTTTTCTTTCTGTTTTAATAAATTTCAAATCTCTTGTTGCGCTCTAAATAATAACTTATCATCGAGAAATAACAGAGTATTGTTTCTATGTTTTCTTCTTCTTTTTTGTCAACGAGCATTGTTTCTATTATACGTAACGTGTGGTTGGAAAGGATGAGCTAAATGTGAATAGCAATGCCATTTTTAGTAGGCTAACCAATACTAAGTACTACTAACATTTATATTAGTTGTCTTGTACTATGACTTTTTTAATGGTTTATTGTCTGTTTGTGTGTCTATTAACACTTAGAAATATCTATGATATATATATACAATGCTATCTCGAAAAATTCTTATCGATGGACATACTAATCTTTGGACTATATATAAAATTTATTACTAATCAAATAAATTTTATTTTTGACAACTAAAACAAAGCAGACTAATCTATAGGCAATTTTATCATGAAGCATAAATCCTCAAAAGTAGATATGTCATACTTGTTAAAATCTATATACTACGTTCAGTTTGATGTGTTAGATGCATATATAGACATACAGATTTAAATATGTTAAAAAGAGATATTGCGGATTAGCCAATAAAAATTGTTGGTACAATAGATTTTGTCCATAAATTAGTGAATTTGAAGACTACTAAATGTTAATAGAATTCAATAAGTTATATATGTAAATAAATAATTTTTTATTGTAAATAAATTATAATGTTATCTTAACGTATAAATCCACAAAAAAATAAAGATGTCAGACATGCTAAAATCTATGAACTAAGTTCAATTCGATGTGTTACATGCATGTATAGACATAAAATTTAAAAATGTTAAAAAGTGACTTTGCGAATCATCCAATGAAAATTGTCGGTATAAAAGATTTTGTCCATAAATTGAAGGTTTCAATTCGATGCGTTACATGCATGTATAAACATAAAATTTTAAAGATGTTAAAAAGTGATTTTGCAAATCGACCAATAAAAATTGTCGGTGTAATGGATTTTGCCCATAAATTGAAGTTTTCAATTTGATGCGTTACATGCATATATAGACATAAAATTTTAAAAATTTTAAAAAGAAGTTTTGTGAATCAACCAATAAAAATTATCGATACAATGGATTTTTTCCATAAATTGACGGTTTCAAAAACTACTAGATTCTAATAAAAATAAATAAATTATATATATATATATAAATAATTTGTTATAGTAGATGAATAATAATTTAATCTTGATGCATAAATCCGCAAAAGTAAAGATGTCAAATAGGCTAAAATTTTATATATGTTAAAAATGACTTTACGAATCATCCAATAAAAATTGTCGATATAATAGATTTTTTCCATGAATTAACGGTTTTAAAGACTACTAGATTTTAATAAAATTAAATAATTTATATAGATAAATAAATAATGTTTATAATAGATCAATTATTTTATAAAACATGTCATAATATAAAAATTATAATGCATAAAACTTGTAATATTTACAAAAAGACAAAATATGAAAAGTTATTCTCCTGAAAGATTACTTTTACCACAAGGACCAGACGATCAGTATTTTGGACAAACAACTATGATTCAGCTAAATACTGAATATAATTACATGGAAAAATAATTTTTATCTATGCTTGGCTCTGTGTTGCCTTCTTTGAGAAAAGGTAACATTTTGATATAATTATCCTTTTACTCCTCAATTATTAATATGGATAGACATATCGTTTTGTATTTATTCTACATCTAATATTTGAAATTTTGGTGTATGTATTCTAAATATTCCGTGTCCCATTCCATACGACAAAATCGTCCCCTTTCTTTTAAATCTTTTGATGAAGTGGTTGAAAAATTGACGTATGAATTAATGTATTTGAATTAATTTTTATTTAAAAAACTCCGGTAGATACTATATACATCCAAACATACCATTCGTAAGGCATCAATTAGTGTAAATTGTTGGCCAAACAATTATATTTAAATATCTGACAGATTCCTCCATTAAGCTTTTTAATACAACGGTGTTAGTTGCTTGTGCATTTAATTTTTTTCACTAGAAATAATTTATTAACGCATATATATATATATATATATATACATATTCGATGATTAATATGAATGCATTCCAAAAACAAAAAAAAAAAGTCGCCGAAAGAATCATAAAACTAAATACAAATTATGTGCTTTAATGATCGACCTATGCAATTCAAATAAAAAATATCAAATCTGCAACTTTGTTCACTTTTCAACAAAAGTTAACGAATTGGCATGAAATAATTATTTCTACCGATAAAATTGCATTCACAATCTTTGAATTGTCCTAGTATAAATAAACGATGATATATAATATTTAATTAAACTAATATCTGATTAAACATACATAGATAATATACATATACTCCTATATCTTAATTTAAGTTAATAAAATTAAAATGTGTTTAAAATTGTATTTTTCCCTGTAAATCTTACAACAAGGTTGACCAAAATAGTCAAATCTTACAGCTTTTTGACTATTTACTTGCTCTGTTAATTTCAAAGTCGATAATAATATAATATTAATCATGCATTGCATTCAATAAAACTCTAGATTCTGTAATTACAAAGAAAAAAGAATTAAAATAGTATTAATACCAAAGCTTATTTACTTGTGTTTTCCCAAGAGAAAGAGAAAGAGAAAGAGAGAGAAGAGACCCACCAGTCCCATTTTCCGTGTTCACAGAGCGAAGTGGAAGGTGGCTCACGTTTTGCTTCTTCTTCTTCTTCCTTCAACTAACACTGAGATTTCACACAACCACTAGGTTTCTGGGTTTTTTTAATCTGATTAAGTTTAATCGGTCTTCAAGTTTGTAAATTTCTCGATCTGTTATGAACTTCGATTAATTTTGAAGATGGATCTATCTTCTCAACGACAATCCCCAAACAGTTCAAGGGGTTTTCGTCTTCAAGCTCCATTGGTAAAGTTCTCACCTTTTTTTTTTTTTCTCATTTCTTGATTCCATTGTAGAGCTTTCGCTAAAAATCGAAGATTTATTAAACCCAATTAAAAAATCCCCTTTTTTTTTATGAAACCAATCCGTCACTAGTTTTCTAGGAAATGTTTAAACTTTTGATACGTTTTTGTATTTTAAATTACATTCAATTTTAGTTTCTATTTTGAGAAACCCTAGCTATTTCTCCAAATTTGGGTAGTATTTACTTTCTATTACGGAAACTGTTGTTTTATCTCTGAATTCACCAGTTTCCTTTTTGTGTTACTTATTACTGTTTTAGAATATTTGCAAAATTGATTTCTGAGATTGAAATCATCATAATCATTGCAGGTGGATTCAGTATCTTGCTATTGTAGAGTAGATTCAGGACTTAAAACAGTTGTAGAAGCAAGAAAATTTGTTCCTGGATCAAAGCTTTGTATTCAACCTGACATTAATCCAAATGCACACAGACGTAATAAGAACCCTAAAAGAGAAAGAACAAGAATCCAACCTCCGCTTCTCCCTGGTCTCCCTGACGATCTAGCTGTTGCTTGTCTTATCCGTGTACCTCGAGCTGAACATAGGAAGCTCCGTCTTGTGTGTAAGAGATGGTACAGGCTTGCTTCTGGAAACTTTTTCTACTCTCAAAGGAAGTTACTTGGTATGTCAGAAGAATGGGTTTATGTTTTCAAAAGAGATCGTGATGGGAAGATCTCTTGGAACACTTTTGATCCAATCTCTCAGCTTTGGCAACCGCTTCCTCCTGTTCCTAGAGAGTATTCAGAAGCTGTTGGGTTTGGTTGTGCTGTTTTAAGCGGTTGTCATCTTTATTTGTTTGGTGGTAAAGATCCTTTAAGAGGTTCAATGAGAAGAGTGATTTTTTACAATGCTAGGACTAATAAATGGCATAGAGCTCCTGATATGCTTAGGAAGAGGCATTTCTTTGGTTGTTGTGTTATAAACAACTGTTTATATGTAGCTGGTGGGGAATGCGAAGGGATTCAAAGGACGCTTCGTTCAGCTGAGGTTTATGATCCAAACAAGAACAGGTGGAGTTTTATAGCTGACATGAGTACTGCAATGGTGCCGCTTATTGGTGTTGTGTATGAGAAAAGATGGTTTCTCAAGGGTCTTGGATCTCACCAGCTTGTCATGAGTGAAGCTTATGATCCTGAATCGAATTCTTGGAGTCCGGTTAGTGATGGGATGGTTGCTGGTTGGAGGAATCCATGTACTTCTTTAAACGGTCGTCTTTACGGATTGGATTGTAGAGATGGGTGTAAACTAAGGGTGTATGATGAATCTGCTGATTCGTGGAACAAGTTCATGGATAGTAAAGTTCATTTGGGTAACTCTAAGTCTCTTGAAGCTGCGGCTCTTGTTCCGTTGAACAGGAAACTTTGTATAATCAGGAATAACATGAGTATGAGTCTTGTTGATGTGTCGAATCCTGACAAGAACAATCCTCGATCGTGGGAGAATATTGCGGTGAAAGGACAGTCTAAGAGCATTCTGAGTAATATATGGTCGAGTATTGCAGGGAGAGCTTTGAAAAGCCATATTGTGCATTGCCAAGTGCTTCAAGCTTGACAAAAGAACTCTGTTTAGAAGAAACCAAACCACCTGGGACTGTCCTTGAGCTTCCAAGAAGAGGAGACGAAGCATAGCAAATTGTTGCATACAGAGAATGGTGGTGACAATTATCATTGATCTAATGAATCTACTGAGGAGAAGAACTTATGTCTAGTCTTAGCGGGTTATATGAGAGAAGAAGAGAGAGTAAGAGCAGAGAATTGTCATATCTTCAGGTCTTTTAATGGTTTTGGGCAATTGTTATAGTTTTTTTTTTTGTTGACATTTTGTTTTATGTGATTTGTAAATCTTATTAAGTCTTTCGTCTCAAAGTTATTCGTAATAATAATCCGCTTTGAAATGATCCAGAGTCATCACCACCACCCATTTCTAATTTATATTTCGGAAACAATAATTTTTTAAAACAAATCTTAAACTCGCAAACAAAGCATAAATATAAAGTCTTAAGAAAAAAACTGAAACATGTTATAGAAGTATTTTTCTACTTACAATAACATATCTTATGGTAGAATTTGAAGTTCCAAACTAAAGAAAAAAACATATTTTAATCTTCTGCAAGTAGCAACCACACAACACATCAGACACACAAATACAGACAATAATGAAACCTTTGATGTTGTGTCAAAAGTTGTAACACAAAATCAGACATAATGGAGATATTGATTAAGAAGCTTCAAGGTTTAAGATTTTCGAGCAAGAACGAACATCCTTGAAATAAACCTCAGATAGAATAACACAATCCTACCGGAGCTTGGATCCGAATCTATGCCGGTTATTGGAAACCAATAGAATTAGACGATCGAGATGAGATCGAGGCCGATGGACTCTGAAGAGATTGGACTGAGTAGATTTAGGGAGAGACGAAGAAACAGTAGAGTGTAAGCCAAGTCATTGTTGACTGTATATGTAACCGACACTGATTGGTGTGATCTATGAAAAAATTTGAGGCTAAAATTGTGAATTATGTAAATTTGTAAGGTTTTGTTACAAAATTTCGAAGTTAATAACTCTTCACCTAACCAACCACGTGTCCGACATGTGCCACCTATCGTACATAATTCTTTTACAACACAAGTAACTACGTGTCTCCCCATCTGCCACCTGTACAACATTCACTATTTCCTAATTAATTCAGCTAGCTCAATAGTGTGAATTTGGGCCTATCATTGTTGGTCCATTTAGGACGATCTATAAATTACCCAAGATTGTATTTTGTATTCATACTAAAAAAATAAAAATTATAACTAAGATTTGAATCCAATGTTGCAAAAAAAAAAAAAAAAAAAGAGAGAAAAAAAAGATTTGGATACGATTGAAGAAATTTGATATCATCCATGGAATATAATACTATCAGATTCTTGAATGAAGATTTAGTTTCAGGCGGATTCAAAAAAAGCTTGATGAAGATTTAGTCTTCTCGAGCAAGACGGAATATTCTCAAACATTGACGCCGGTAAAGTCTTGGATACAAATCCGACGGAGAACACAATCGTACCGGAGCTTGGATCCGATTTCATGGCGGTTATTGATATCCACAAGAAGGTCTCTTTAGCTTTGATTCCTCGAACGTCTTTGACGGATCCGTAACTGAGTTTCCCGGAGATTCTGTTCTCGTAGTAAACGGTTTGATCGGGGAAATTGACGTAGCAACTAGAAGCTAGTTCGACGGTGAAATCGCCGTCGTCGGAGAGAGTATACGATTTGACGTTATTTGGGAGAAGACCTTTCGGGAATCCGTAGCGTTGGAGAAGATCGCGGATGTCATCGGCGGCGTTAGATGGACGGTTGAGATTTAGAGAAGATAAAGTGGTGTATGAGAAGGAGAGAAGATCTTGGCCGTTGGGTTGAGATGAGATTGGACGGCGTAGATTTAGGGAGGAAGATGGGTAGAAGGATAAAAATAAGAGAAAGAAGAAGAGTCTAAGCGAAGCCATCGGTGACTGAGAGACACTCATAGAAATGAAGCGTAATATAACAGAAACGTTGAGGGTAAATTGGGAATTGGAAGATTTTGTAAGATTCTGTAGTTTTGCTTGCCACATGACACAGGGAATGACACATGCACAACATTCACTGTTTCGTAACTATTTGTCACGTGAAATTACACTCTAATGTATTGGGCCTTCAACCCAAATATATATAGATATTGGGCCTATTGTGGATATCAATTGGTCCAGTTAGAACATTCCATATAAGTTACCCAATACTGTCTTTGTATCCAAATTTAAGACTCTTGATTCATACTAAAAATTTACAGATAAAGAATTCATACTAAAATATTTTGTAAATACTACTTCAGTGAATGTTCTTTCGAGGACATTTCTATGTTACAAGACAATGCTTCTCATATATATATATGAAACTATTTGGTTGAAACCCTAAAACACACATGAGCTTGTGGGTTTACATTGGACGAGTTTTAAAAATTGTCTAATACTTTCTATTCCTATCAAAATAGTAGCTTTAATCAGTTGATCTTAATACTGATAATTAAGGATGATATATAGAGTTGTTTTTGTTTTTCAAGGTTAATATTAATACTGAAAATTAAAGCTGGACAAAGGAATATTGTTTATGCATTACAACATTTAAACATTAAGTAGAATCAACAGATAGGAGAATATAACTAAAGAAAAAAATGTATCTTTTGATGAAACTTGCATATATAGTCGATGTGATCAGGATTTATTTTTTTATTTTTTTTGATAAAGGGTATTCTAAATCAGTATATTGTTGGGTGGCCATATAGTTAAAACTAGAATAGAAGGGGTGAGCCTGATCAGCTGATTGATAGGCAAGTGTGATACCAAGTAACTTAGCTTTCATAATCCGATTGAAGAACAATATATGTTCAAAGCCATGGCAAATAAAAGTTAAAACTAAGTAAACGAAAATATTACTATATTTCATCATTCATATAATAAATCTACTTCTTGATAATTTTATTTTAACAACAAACTTAGTATGTCGATAACCATTAATTAAACGCTAGCGTACAAGAACAGGTAGCTGGCAACAACGATTAAAATCTACGCCTCGTAAATAAAAATTTCAAGTGTTTCCTTCACTCATTTACATGCATAGATATCATATATCCATGTGCATGTCTACATTTTAAAATTATATTGATGTGATATAAAGCAAAGGAACATTAAATAAAGGAGTAAGTGAAGAGGAGATAACTAAACGAAGATGGAAGAAATAGCAAATATTAAAAGCTCAACAGCCAACCAACTATTATTCTTCCCTCCATTACTCTTCACTGTTTCAGCTTTTCCTCCTCCTGCCCCATCTATGAAATTCAATAATACAGTAATTTGATTTAGTTATGTATGATCATGGACGTAGATTAATGGTGTGATAAAATAGTCCAATTGAGAAAATTCGATTAAACTGAGTGGAATAATTAAATCGAGTTAGTTACCTTTAACAGTTTGTGAAGGAGCTGTGGAGTTGGTGTTTCCTTCAATCTTTCCCAAGCTCTCAAATTCTTTGGCCAGTGTTGAGTTTGGAGGTATTTGCAGGATCGCTTTTCCATAAATCAAATGCAAAAATATTAACAAAAATGAAATAAATAAATTTTAAAACTTCACAATAAGTTTCAAGTTAGTTGGTAAAAAATTGATCAAATCTTTTTTTTTTTGTAAAGCTACTGGCATTTCCATATGGATCGTACAACAACTAAAATTAAAAATCTTTTACAATCTATATCATAAAACTGAATATTGTACTATGAATTACCTAGTATATATGTGGTCTCCAAAATTTGATTTAAAACACTAAAAACTGAAAACAGAAGAGAATAATATTTAAGTATATTTATATATAGTTGCATAAAACTTTGAAAACTATCAAATAAAACTTCAAGAATGAGATGCTACATATATTGAGAGAAAGAGAAACTTACAAATACACTTGGAGATGTTAGGAGCCGTTATATGGCAAATCGTGGGGAGATGAGCGGCTAGGGTTGCGTTAAACTTGATTTCAAGTTCAGGATCATCTTTGTCTTTGATCAATATGCAAATACACTTCTCACTCTTTGCTATAACTTGACCAAACCCTTTACAACAATCTTTTGTTGGAGCCTTGGAGTCTCCTCCCACGTACGGAAGACATGTGGAGAGTGCTATGAGCTGGTTCGTACACTCCTCTCTGTCCTTAGCCAGATCTGAGCTTCCAAACCCAATCAAGGTTATCACAATGGTTATAATTAGGGTTCTTGTTGTGTGCTCCATGGTTCGACGTGTTGTGTTTCGCTCTAGTCACTCTTTAGCTAGATAGAAACGTGTGTTTAGTCTCTTTGTATGATCGTGTATATATATATGACTACGTGAGTGTCGATGTATTGGTTGGATGATGGGATCATTTATTACGTTTTAACATTTAAAGTTGTGTACTCGAAGATAATATTTTTTAAATGGGTGTATAATATATCTATTGGAGTGTTATTGATGGTTTACAAAATTTCGAAGGAATTAGCCAAAATTCATTGGTGATTACAGGAAAGAAAAAAGTGTTAGAACATCAATTAGATTGAATTAATTAGCTTGTTCTAGAGGTTTTTGGGTTTAACTAAAGTCTACCATCTTTTAATTGTTAGTGACTTAAATGGAAAATATTGTTTTTATATATAATATATGGCATACATAGTTTTCAGCCCAGCAAAGATTTTTGTCCATATTGTGTGAGTTTTTTGCCAAATAGTTTTGATCGATTATAGTTTAGACTTATGAAATAGTTTTGTACGTGTGGTTGTGTATATATATCATTTATACAACATTTGGATATTACACGAATTAACAATTATTTGATACTTACATTACCAAGTCTAAAATTTAGAGGTAAGAAAATTGCTATACAAAACTACGTAGCTTCTCTATATTCATTGAATGATGATTTTGGATCCTCGACATTTAGATATAGACCGAAGGTGTTGTCACATCGAAATATTTATATTATCATTATTCAATAAATTTCAATCATATATTCCGTTCTGAACCATACGTCTACATATGCAATCCTAATTTTTAAAGGTGTAGATGGCTAATGAAATGCCTAAAATTTATGAGAGCAATGAATGGTGGTCCGTGGTCGAACCCTAGGAATTATTAACTCTGCAATTTGCATGCAACTATATGCAAGTGATTGTGATTTTTAGTTCAAGCCATCATGCATGTGGAATTAACTCTGCAATTTGCATGCAACTATGCTAGTGATTGTGGTTTTTTTTTAGTTCAAGCCACTCGAATTATTGTTCCTTTTCTGATTCTATGTTTATTTAGTATATCCTGAAATTCCGGAAATTGAGTCTATATTTTTTTAAATCGGATCAATCATTGACAATATGCATGATACATCTAAAAGTTTTTAAAAACAAATCCAAGCTTGGTGATATTTTATGAAAACTTTACAAATGAGAAATTTTAGATGTATGAGAGAATTGAATGATTATTCATGAGTCATATGACAATATATATAAGGATATAAAGCTAAGGTTTAATTTGATAAGTAAATATTCTAGAACATCCTAATGGACCAATAATGGACATGCACATAATATGGACTTGTTCATAACATTCCCCCTTGGATAACCATTATAAAAGGTTGGTTTCCAATGCGTTTGAGATGCTGCTTCGTTAAAAACCTTACCAGGAAAATCCAATGGGAAAAACCATGGTTAAAGGAAAAAGAGTGCAGCGCGCATTTACTCCCCCTGATGAGTAGATCCGTCGAGATCCTTGAGACGACGAAGTCCATGAAGATGAACTAACTTCTTAAGAGTGGTAGTCGGAAGCACCTTAGTGAATAAGTCTGCCAAATTATCACTTGAATGAATATGCAGAACACTAATATTGCCTTTCTTTTGCAGTTCATGTGTGTAGAAGATTTTTGGTAGAATGTGCTTTGTTCTATCACCTTTGATGTATCCTTCCTTGAGTTGTGCGATGCATGCAACATTGTCTTCATACATAATTGTTGGAGCTTCTTTTCCTTCGGAGATACCACAATCTTCTTGTATATGTTGAATGACCGACCTTAACCATACACATTCGCGACTAGCTTCATGAATAGCTAAAATCTCTGCATGGTTGGAAGAAGTGGCTACAATGGTTTGCTTCATAGAACGCCAGGAGATAGGAGTACCACCACATGTGAATACATATCCTTTTTGTGATCGAGCAATATGTGGATCAGATAAGTATCCTGCATCTGCAAAACCAATCAAGTCTTCTTTGGTTTGGTTAGAAAAGAATAGACCTATGTCTTTCGTTCCTTTGAGGTAACGAAGTATATGTTTAATCCCATTCCAGTGCCTTCCAGTTGGACATGAGCTAAACCTTGCCAATAAGTTTACTGCAAAAGATATGTCAGGTCTTGTATGACTAGCAAGGTACATCAATACCCATATTGCACTTAAATATGGTACTTCAGGACCAATGATTTCTTCATTGTCCTTCTTAGGACCAAATGGGTCTTTATCCACATCAAGTGATCTTACAACCATTGGACTGCTTAGTGGATGTGCTTGATCCATAGAAAATCTCTTAAGCAGTTTTTCTGTGTATGTTGTTTGATGCACAAGGATTCCTTTCTCGAGATGCTCTATTTGTAAGCCCAAACAGAATTTTGTCTTTCCAAGATCTTTCATCTCAAATTACTTCTTCAAGTATTTCATTGTTTATGAAATCTCTCCAGAAGTCCCAATGATATTCAAATCATCTACGTATACTGCAATTATAACAAATCCTTTATCAAATCTCTTAATAAATATGCATGGACTGATAGGGTCATTCTTATAACCTTCCTTGACTAAGTAAACACTCAGGCGATTATACCACATACGTCCCGAATTTTTTAGCCCATAAAGAGATTTATTCAACTTTATGCAGTAATGTTCTCGAGAACTAGATTTTGCTGCTTCTGACAGTTTAAAACCTTCTAGAACTTTCATATAGATGTCGTTATCCAGTGGACCATATAAGTAGGCTGTGACTACATCCATTAGGCATAAGTCAAGTCCTTCCCTTATCGCCAGACTAATCATTAATCTGAAAGTAGTTGCATCCACCACATGGGAGTATGTCTCCTCATAATCAATTCCAGGTCTTTGTGAGAATCCTTGTGCAACTAAACGTGCTTTGTATCTCACAATTTCACCATTTTCATTCTTCTTTCGCACAAAGACCCATTTATGTCCTACTGGTTTTACACCACTAGGTGTACAGACTACTGGTCCAAATACTTCTCTTTTTGAAAAAGATTTTAGTTTGGTGTTTATTGCTTCATTCCATTTTGGCCAATCATTTCTTTGTGTACACTCTACAATAGACTTTGGTTCATGATCCTCATTTTCACCCATAACATCAAGTGCTACATTAAATGCAAAAATATCATCGACGTCGATTTTTTTTTGGTTCCATTTTATTCCAGACATGGTATAACTAATAGAGATCTCTTCATTATCATTATCAGGTACCTGAATCTCTTTTTCTCTCATGTCAAAGGTCTCTTCTAAAGATTCATCAATATTCTTTGAACCCTCGGTTTCACCATTGCCAATTTCTGCTCCTTTTCTTTTTCGAGGATTCTTATCTTTGGAACCAACTGGTCTACCACGCTTTAAGCGTGCCTTAGGCTCACTAGCAGCTTGATTTGGTCCTTCTTGGACATTTATTCTAACCAGAGCATTTACAGCTGGTATATGTGACTTCGTCACTCTATTTGGGTCAACAAAAGAGTCTGGCAACTGATTTGCTAAGCTCTGTATGAATTATCTTTTGGACTTCTAACTCACTTTCTTTAGTCCGAGGATCAAAATAAGACAATGATAATTCATTCCAGCGAATTTCTTTTTCCAGCTTATTATTTTCTCCTCCTAATGTTGGAAAAACTGATTCATTAAAATGACAATCAGCAAACCGAGCCTTGAATAAATCTCCTGTGGATGGCTCTAAAACTTGATTATTGATGGAGAATCATATCCAACATATATTCCTAACCTCCTTTGAGGTCCCATATTAGATCGTTGTGGTGGAGCAATTGGAACATATACAACACATCCAAAAACTTTAAGATGGGCAATATTTGGTTCATGACCCATAATCAATTGTCATGGGGAGTACTTATGATTACTCGTTGGCCTGATGCGAATTAATTCTGCTGCATGCAATATAGCATATCCCCAAGCAGAAATTGGGAGTTTTGATTTCATAAGTGATGGTCTAGCAATCAATTGGAGACGCTTGATTAATGATTCAGCCAAACCATTTTGCATATGGACATGTGCTACAGGGTGTTCAACATTTATCCCAATAGACATACAATAGTCATTAAAGACTTGAGATGTGAATTCACCAGCATTATCAAAACGAATTGTCTTTAAAGAAAAATCTAGAAAATGTGCTCGTAGTCTAATCAATTGAGCAAGTAGCCTCACAAATGCTAAGTTGCGGGTTGATAACAAGGATATATGTGACCATCTGGTAGATGCGTCAGTTAGAACCATAAAATATCTAAAGATTCCACATGGTGGATGAATCGGTCCACATGGTGGATGAATCGGTCCCTAAATATCTCCTTGTATTCGTTTCAGAAAATTGATCGATTCATGAATTACTTAGCCTGGTGAAGGCCTTACGATTAGCTTGCCTTGTGAACAGGCAGTACATGTAAAATCGTTAGGAGGAACCCTCTGGTTCTTCAATGAATATCCACATGAATTCATTATTATCTTTCGCATCATTATCGAACCGGGATGGTCTAACCGGTCGTGCCAAACATTAAGATTCTCAGTAAACCTCTGGGTTACTGTGGCATTTGCCTCAATCGTACTTATCTTAGTATAGTATAATCCAGTGGAAAATGTGGGTAGTTTTTCCACAATAGTTTTAGAGCCTTGGGTAATACTTATGATCTGAAGGTATTCATCATTTCCTTCGCTCATAGTCTCAATGTGATAACCATTTTTACGGATATCCTTAAAACTCAATAGATTTCTTTGAGATATGGGAGAGTATAACACATCAACTATTTCAAGTTGTGTTCCCATAGGCAATAACATACATGCTCTTCCTGAGCCTTCAATTATCTTTGCACTACTCGAGACAGTATTCACACTAGTCTCTTTCATTTTCAAATGAGAAAAATATCTCTTATTTTTCAGAATTGTGTGACTTGTCGCAGTGTATGCCAAGCATAAATCTTCACCATTCATAGCTTTTTAATCAAAATAAATGATAATCATAATATTAGTAATATAATTGATAATGCAAAGATATGAATAATAATGTGATAATGCAAACATGTGACTAAAAATGTGATTAAATTATGATGCACAAAGAATTTAATGCAACATGGCCTTGTTATAATAAAAACAAATTCAACCATGTTTATTCATAATCTTATTATAATAAATCAAATAAATTTCATAATATAAATTAAAATCCAAAAACAAAGAAAAATAAAGTCTGAATGGAAATTAAAAAGCCATAACTAATAACCATAATAAAATCTAAAAATCACTTGTTCTCTTCACGGGCAAGGAAATCTGAAGTTTCCAAGTGAGTTGTATCACCATGCTCAAAATCATTTTTGCCATCTTCGTACACCTAATTTGTTTCCACTTTCTTTCCCTTTAAGGATTGTTGATAGAGATCAACAAAACGCTTTGGTGTACGACACAGTTTAGCCCAATGGTCGTGTCCTCCACACCGGTGACAAACATTTCCAGATGTTGATCCTTCTTGTTTGTTAACATTCCACTTCTGGTAAGGTTTCTTGAAAGAAACTCCTCGACCTCGACCTCGGCCTTGACCTCGTCCTCGACCATATTCACCACGACTATATTCACGTCCATATCCAGGACCACGACCACGACCTCGTTTGTAGCCGCTTCCCCGACCATTATTATTGGCGGAGTTTTGTTATTTTCTGTCATAAAATGCCACGTTCGCTTCATGGAACGGTGCAGAACTAGTTGGACGTAAACCATAGTTTTTCAAAGAGCTCATTATTCTGCTCAGCAACAAGGAGACAAGATATAAGCTGGGAATACTTTGTAAATCCTTTCTCACAGTACTGTGTCTGTAAAACAACATTGTTTGCATGAAAAGTAGAAAATGTTTTCTCTAACTTATCAGCTTCCGTGATTTTCTTCCCACACAACTTCAATTTGGAAGCGTTTCTGAACATCGCTGAGTTATACTCACTTATAGACTTAAAGTCTTGTAATCTTAAATGGACCCAATCATAGTGAGTTCTGGGTAAGATCACAGTTTTCTTGTGATCATATATTTCTTTCAGATTTTTCCAAAGAACCTCTGGATCTTTCACAGTGAGGTACTCATTTTTAAGGTCCTCGTGAAGGTGACGGCGAATGAAGATCATAGCTTTCGCTTTGTTTTGACCTTCCTCTTCATTTCCCGTGATAATTGTTTTACCAAACCCTTTTGCATTTAGCCAAAATTCAGCATCTAGTGCCCATACCAAATAGTTGTCTCCAGAAATATCAAGAACAACAAAATCAAGGCTTACTATATTCGACATGGTTTACTGAAATATAAACAAGTATATTAGGCTTTTGTAAAAATAATTTTTAGTCTTATGAAAAACTTAAAACTCGTATATAAAATCATTGAATCAATAGATTATAATTATTAAAACCATATCTATAAAACGATTTCATGTGCTGGATTAAAATAATGTGATGCACGATTGACTATATAATCCAAACATGCTGGTATTTTTAATATACATGTATCAAAACGTGACTGAATTAACAAAACTCATGTAAATATTTTCAGAGTAAAATAATTTCAATTCCATGAGAAAATAAAACTTAGATATTTTGAATAGAATATCATTGAAACAATATGATTTAAGATTGTTAAAACCCACAGATATAAAGACTATTTCATGTGTGTCTGATAATAATATTTACAATAAAATAATATGGTAGAAGAAATCAACGTATTAGACTTTTGTAAAAATATTTTCAAGATAAAATAAAACTTAAATCTCGTATAGAAATATTTCTACGAAAATATGACTATGGTTTAAACATTGAAAAAATCAACGTTTCATAAACCAGATCGATAACTAATAATTCAAATATGCGCCGATCTATATATTAAAACAATAAACATAGAGCATGTACTTATAATAAACAGAACTCAACAGATCTTATGCCACGTGATGATGGTAAAGCATAAGATGATAATTTAACAATTCGAAAGCAAAAATATGAGTGTTAAGGTGTCAATTACTTAATGAATATTAACAGCTCTCATGCACGTGTATGAATACTAGCAGATCTCAATTAAATTATGAGCTGATCCATCAAAACAAATTATCAGATTGCTAATTAAAACATGACGGTGTTACTTACCTTGATGGCAAGAGAGAAGGAGAAAGATCAGCTCTACAAAGAAAGAGAGAACGTAGCTAGGCGGCAAAAGAGAAAGAGAACAGCTAGGATTATAAGCTTAGTGCTGATAACGTAAGAAATGTATGAAAGAATTGGATGATTATTCATGAGTCATATGATAATATATATAAGGATACAAAACTAGGGTTTTAGCTTGATAAACAAGTATTTTAAAACATTTTAATAGGCCGATAATAGGCATTCACATAATATGAACTTGCTCATAACAACAAAAGTTTTTTTTAAAATTTTTTATGTCAACTGAACTAAGAGTATCCCTATTAAAATAATCTATTATCAATACAAAATTAATATTTTTAAAATAAAAATTGGAATATTAATATTTTTAATATAGTTTTAACTGTATAATTAAATTTTAAACTGTAAAACAAATTTAGTCATTCATATGTTTCAAAAGTTATTCAAATATTCTCAAATAAGAAACCATCTTACTCTCTTTCCTTTAAAAGAAAATAGTGAGATGCTATGAAACTACATTATTTTTTATGGATCTAAAATCCTAGCTCAGTTTCTATTTTGGCCAACCGGTAACTTTCCTTTCCTATATTAAGTCTACATAACAAATGATGAAGACGACAGGTAACTTACCTATTTCTATATATGAATATAAGATAAAGAGCTTGAAATTTTGGTTGAGATCTAATATTTAGGCATTTAGCTCTACTTTTTTTGGGTACCATACGTAAATGGTACATGTGAAGAGAAATTCAAAGATGGAGATTAAATATTAGTTTTTCCATCGGCTAATTCACGAAATTTATTAGGACAATTCCACCACGAACCTTACTTCTCTTAACGGATGGATAACTTCACCTTCAATATACTAGAATCTCCGAGTAATATTTTACACCAACTGATATTTGATTTTGATACTCCTATTATATAGTATGTTGTATGTTTAATTATGTCTCTAAATGAACTACCCATTTAGATTCTTCAGAATTAAAATTGCATATTTTTTGGTATAGAAATTGCAAGATATATACAACAACACTTTTTTTCTAAAATTCAAATGAAGGTTAGTCTATAAGTGAGTGCCAAGGGATATTGTATTTCTTTTTTTTGTTCAAAGGGATATTGTATATTATAAAGAAAATTTAGTACCATGGCTGTTACAAAATTTTGTTCTCGTATCCTTTTTTTTTATCTTTTTTTTTGTTCTCATTTGTTTAATTTAAATGACCTAAGCTTTGAGGTTTGACGATAATTTGAGACGTATGGGGGTTTGGGAGTCATGGGGAGTAATAGTAACTAAACCAACTAAATGTAATTAACTTCTTTTTTCTTTTTGTGTTGTTCTCATCAGTTTCCTCACGAGATGCATACAAACAAGTTTATTTTTGAGCTAGTTTTAAATAGATATCGGCGAGCATAAAAGTCAATTTACCAGACCAAGATTAACATAGCAATCACGAACAAATATATATTTATTTTTAAATTAGCTCATTTATCTAGTTGTGTTACCTCAACAAATAGATAAGATAATTAACTACATTAATCATATAAATATCACTATGCAAATCTAAATTGTCTAATTGTTTGGTGTATGTATTGAAACATTGTTTTAGTTTGGATGTATGACCAACCAGTGACTGATACTTGATGTAGCAATTTATTTTTTAATAACTAAAACAGTAACGGAATCAAATAAACACTTCATAATCAAAAGGACACTTAAAGTAATGATTATCGTAGATAAGAGGTTAGATCATCTTCATGTGCAATTAAAGCCGTAATTGTCACAAGTTCCTTAGGTATCTCTCTATCTGTCTGTATAAGACAGTATAATACCTAACAATAGATTAGCTCACAAGCTTCAGTTTACTAATCCCATCCTGTTATATTCATTTTCTAGAAGAAACTTTCATCAAAGTTCACCAACCACTAATCAGTTTCACATAATTCTTCAGATTTTTGGAATAATGAATAAACAGAACATATACAACACACTCACGAGTCACACACACCTAATGATGGGAAGCTGTCACTTTTACCTTTTTCCGCACATGTTACAAAAACTGTTTAAATTTATATTATAGTACATCATTTTACAAAAACTGTTTATAAAAAAAAACTCTTTTATGAACATGAATATAGAGTTTTTTTTTTAAATAATTAATAAAATTAAAGTAACAAAGATAAGCTTTCTTCTGATAAAAAGATTATGTACACTGAAATATCTAAAAGTGACATTTCTGTGAAACCAAAATTTGAACAAATAAACCGAGATTTTATCAAACGGAGTGTCGTAATGTCTCTCCGGTCCATTTGTGATGTCTCAAGTCGGTCCCAATGTCATTAAAAACGAAGGCATAAATGAAGGCAAGACAACACTAAGTGTTAAATACCTAAAAACCTACACATCCTTCTCCATAAAGAGATCACCTAATTTCCCATCAACCGCTTAGCTGGATAAACCAGAGATTCGGTATTACAAATCCTAACTAACTAATCTTACAATGTTATTGAAGAGTGGGGGCATGGAAACATTGTGGAACTTTAAGTTTCTTATGTACTTGACACCATCTGTGTCTCTGTGTATTATTACATTTTGACAACCCGGACATCGCTCTGCCCAAAGGCGGTGCCGCAGCCTGGACATTTCCGGTGTCGGATCTCTAAGCTTCGTTGGATGCATTGCTTGCAGAAGAGATGATAACATTTCACAATCACCACCTGCAAATATTGGTTTTAAAGAATAAAACGGTTGTTGATTATACGAAATGATTCTTGATGATGATTATGAAAGTGATTGGAGAGGATTATCAAATCATTATGTCCGACACCTTGATGGTGAGATATATTATGAGGATTATTATTACCTCTTTAGGCCGATCAAAACAAACGCCACATTTGAGAATGTTTTTGCAATTCTTAACCTCTTCCTGAAGTCTCACTATTGCAGCTTCTACAGTCTCAGAACTCAACTCTTCAAGCTCCTTGTTCAACTCTATCAGTTCTTCCTCAAGCTTCTTCTTCTCACTCCTGTTCAGTAGATAGAAGTTATATCAATCTGTCAATGTATATATATAGTTATTGAGTTCAAACGAGAGATCTGTTTCCAGGTCAACCTTTCATCTTCCAATTCCAGTTTGACGTCGTTTGTCCTCCTGCTGATCTGTTCATACTCCTTCTCCGATGAAGAAACAGCTGATTTGAGCCACCTGAATTCCTTTTCAGCATCAGCTAATTCCCACTTGGTGGTTTCGAGGCTGATAGCAAGATGACGATCTTCTTGAACAAATTTATAAGCCTCAGAAAAACATCCTTTCATCTGCAAACGTAAAGACCATTAGTAAAAAGATAACCAGATAAGAGTAATTTTAGAGTTTTACAACAACTACACAAGAGAAATCTTCTAACCTGTTCCTCACTATGAGCAATCCTTGCTTTTAGACTTTCTACGGATGCATTAACTTGTTGGAGCTTTTTTTCCATTACTTGCTTCTCAGATAAGTGAGTGTTGAAAGCATTCTTTGCCTTGAGACTCTCGGAAACAAGCTGGCATCATAATAGGTCAACAAATAAGTAAATATTACAACTGATATGAACAACGGCTAGATAGAGTAAAGTCAAAGGTTGGAACTGATAAAAGAGTAAAAGACAGGATTACGAAAAACTGAATCGCAATATCAAAATGTTATATTAACAATAGAACCTACCTTGATATTATAATCATCCCGCTCAGCCACTTGCTGCAACAAATTTTGGTTCTGTGTCTGCATGTCTTCATAGGCTTGACCAACAGTCTAGAGAAACAAAGTATTGATGAGACAACGTGGTATTTCCTACTTTTAGATACAATAAGAACATCAAAAAGAGAGAGAATGAGCGGAAGGATGATTGTGGGGGTACCTCCATTTCAGCAATGGATGCCTCTGCCTCCTGCTCTTTAACTTTTATGCCTTCCTTAAGTTCCAAAACCTCCCTGCAAATAAGAAAACAATATAATACCGATAAATGGCCTTCTAAACAGTCACAACGATCAATGGATGAAAAACTTCGATGTGGTAACATGTGAGAGTATACCTCTCAGAAATATCTAACTGAGTCCTCAATGCAGCAATTTCAGCCTTCGCAGTAGCAAGCCTCTCTTGGCAAGCAGTTTCAGTCTCATTAGCCGCTTTAACTCGCAATTCAAGAAAGTGTTCATCTAAAACATTTTTCAGCTCTTCAGCCTGTGCATGAGCTTTCCGTTGAGATTCCTTGATTTCTGCCAATCCTCTGAAATTGGAAAGCTCAAATCTCATGTTTTCAACAAAAAAAGGAAGAGCTCACTGAATAACAATACCCAAAGAGTCACACACCTTTCATCATTACACTCCCGAGTACAGATGCTTGCTAGATTTTGCAGCTCTAATTTTTCTTTCAGCAGTTTCTCAATCTGCATTGTTACAATTGACCATTTAGACTCTCACAGCTAAATTGTCTGAAGTTTCAGTACCAATGAATTCCTAAAAGATGGCTGAATAAAAAAAAACTAAGCATGCTAATGAGTTAAGTGTCTCAGGAACGGTTGGAGACGGGCTATTTTCTTGATCGAGTTATCAACGTGGATTCCAAAGAAGAACTCATTAGCCATGTATATAGAGCGAACAAACATGGTAATTACCAACTTCTATTAAGGAATTTAATAAAATAAAATAAAACTGGAGTAGATGACTTTAGGGAGATGAAGAAAACTTACTAGAGCCTTTAGAGATTTGATTTCCTTCATCTGTTCAGCACATTTATCCTCTAAACCTTTATGTTCGTCTGCCTTTGTTAACATGAGAAAATCAATATTTCAGGAAACAGTCCACTGAACTAGTCCAATAAAAAAGGAAACATATAGTAGAAGCAAAGCAATTTATATATACAAATGAAAGAGACATTTGTATTTCAATGTTATAGAGGTTCATGTTGCATAAAAAGGTTGTAAACTAGTCAAAGCCTCTGCATTGACCAGAAAACTACAACATTCAAAATGGAACAGCTGAAACTTATAGACAACAAAATCTCATCACTTCTCCTCATCTTACTAGCATTTAAATCCTAGAAAAGAACAGCCTATGTCACATTATTAATAGAGTAGCCTATTCCTTCCTAGTAATTCATGCAGTGATCAAATAGTCCATGCAAACAAATAAGACAAAAGTTGACGGCATTTAAGAAAAACAGAGAAATATTATACCGAATATAATCTATATAGCTGTGGTTGCGGTCAAACCTTGTTACTTAAGGAAACTCTCAGCGACTGAGCTTGTTCACGCAGGTATAGAGCATCATGTGCAGTGTCCTTCCACCGTTTTAACTGTGCTTCCATCATTTCCATCTCTTTAGATAACGTTGATGCCATTGCAATAAACTCTTTTTTAATATCTTGCCGCTCTGAAACATGGAAAATATTTCTTAAAAGCAGAAATTTAAAGCACCACATAGGCAATGAGTACTGAAATGGAGGAAACATTACCAGAATCTTGAACAGCTTCTTCCGTTTCAAGCTCTAATCCATTCTTTTCAATTATACAACGCTGCAGCTTCTGTTCCAGCTCCTCAATTCTAGAACCAACAGTAGTAGTCTTATGGTTAGCTGCATCCAGCGATTCTGCCCTTAGATTTAGTTCCTTCTCCCGTCTCATTACGAAGGACCTTTCAGCCTGAAGCAGGGGTTAGACAAAATTCACTCACATTACAAGGGAGAGAAACACCAGAAAATTGAATAAGAAGCTGACCTGAATGGCCTCAGTCAGAATTTTGTACCGGTCCAGTTCAGCATTCCAGTGATGAAGTTGATCATTGATCAAGTTGTACAGTCTAGACGAGTATATATACTGGTCATCCTTTAGTTCCTTCTACATCCATTAAGCAAAACATATCATTGTCAACTGCAACTATTGCTCTTAAGATATCCTCTTCCCAAAATTCTATAAATATACCTCAATATCTTGACATTGTCTTGACAGGGAAAGATTATACTCTTGTGCAGCTTGAAGCTCATACAGACGACCTTCTGCCATTATCTAGAGTAATTATTCAAAACACGTACTAAGCTTACATGTGAGGAAGAAAAAACAGATATGTAAACATGAACCACTCTGTCAACAAGCTAGTTACCTTTATTTCATCAATTGAGTCCTTCAATTCACGCAACTTTGTTTTATCTACAGGCTTTTCAGGAGAAAGGTTTCCATTAGCTATTGCTGGTGATGCTACATGACCTTCACATGCAGCATCCTTCTGCATTTTCAGATTTATCAATTTTCTTCTATTTTCTTCAAGCTCAGCCTTGATCTCTTCTAATTCACCTATAATAATCAAAATTACTCCATACTCAGAGAGTAACTATGAAATAGTAACTATGAAATGTCACCATGCTCATCAACATAACTTCTTACATCCCAGTTCCAGAGTGCAAAAAAGGAAAAGATGCCACTTATACAAACAAACAGCTAATCTTCTCATATTGTCTAGAATCATGAAATGTAACCTTTGAGGTTTTTAAGCTCAGATTGATCTGTTGAATGGCTGCTTATGTACTCCTGAATCTGCTCAGTATGTTCTTTATGCCTTACATGTAAAGCATCAATCATCTCTCGCAAGTTTTTTGCCTCTTCTTTCATCAAATTGTTAATGTTAGAAAACTGTATGGTAGCATCTGGAAAAAAAAGTCTGTAAATTGTCTATAGCCGCTAAAAAAAAATGAACTCGATAATCGGCACACCAACTAACCTTCTGCGGACATCACAGCATGTAAATTTTGTGATATGCTTTCAGCTTTCGCTCTCTGTGTAGCAATGGTATTTTCAAAGACTCCCATCAACTCCATGGTAGAGGAATGACGCAAAGCAAGAGCATCTTCAATCTTTCGTACTACCTCATCACTATTTCTAGTATCTATTGAATCTACTTGCAGAAGTCTACACAGGAACATTTCATCAGCAGCACATGGCGGAACTGAACCTAGATAACATTAAGACAGATACTTGGAACTGTTACGCAAATCTATCAGCTATTATACTTAAAGAACGAGAGAGAGCTCCTATCCATACCTCGCTCTTCCTCTACAATGTCCAAGTATTTTAGAGCTTCTTGATTAGCCCCAGCACGAACTCCAAGCAAGACCAGATCATCTACCAACTAAACCGTCAAAAAAATGCACAAACAAAAACAAAGACCCTCTGAGTTTAAACATTATAAACAACTCATCTACAAAGACGGAAAGGAACATAACCATCTGAAAAAAATCAACATGAAGTAATTGCTGACCTGGTTCCAAAGGCGGTTAACTGAGATAAGTTCATCATCATATGATGATTGATTGATTTGCAACTCTTCGATCTTGTTTTCAACATCGTAAAGCTGTTTCTTTTGCAGGTCTAATTGCTGAACCAGTTTCTGATTCTGGAACTGCAGAACTGTGGCATCAACCTGAAAAAAAAAAAAAAAAAAACTCAAAAGTAGACAAACATGCTCCAAGAAACTCACCCTTGCATAGTACTTTATTTGTATCATTCTGAATCTGAGACTGCAACTATAACGCCCCACATTGATTTCAAGTAACAATCAGGAGACAACTCATTCAAAAATTCCCAAAATCGATTTCAATAAAGAATAATCGTATCGGAACTATTCAATTAAACAGTAAGCGAGTCGAAAAAACTCACACTTTTAGCGATGGGATGAGAAGGAGAAGAAGTACGGGCCATGGCAGTCGGAGAAACGGAGTCCAAAAGATGAGGCTTTTTCTGCATCGGTTCGTCCGATTCCTGATTCTCCATAACACTCGAAAGTATTTAGAAAACCCTAAATCGAGCTGATCGTTCGTTCAGGTAGGAACTCTAAAGTCTAAAACTTTAAGCAGAATCTGTGTTTCGTTGCCAGAGAAACGCTAAATTGAATTATACGGGCGTCCAGAGGCGGAGGAGGTATCGCCGGGGAATCTTCCGAGAACTTTTATGGTCGACCGATTTTCAGTTTTTTTATGTAACAGAGAGAAACACTAAACGGCGTCGTTAAGTTCAATTGGGTCTTTAAGCCCAAAGACTTATTGGGCTTGACCTACATGAAATAGTTTTATGGATATAAATAGAATAACGACCAGTACAAAATATGGTACTACTTCTATTTTCATTCAAACTTGTTTTGTGTCGCCAATAAATTTTAATACGTTTTGGGTTTGGGAGTTTAATTCTCCTTTTCGTTTAAACTCGACGAACATGTAATCACAAAAAAAAAAAAAAAAGATATATATTTAAGTAGTTTCATGTTGAATGAGTTGTTTTCTATACTTGTAAGCGTACGTTTTAGATTAGGGACAAAGTACACGTCACGCATAAGATATGCTGAAATAAAAGAATCAATTGGAGAACATATTTTCTCATGTTCTTTGGATCAGTTTTTAAGTCATTTACTCTTAACACTCAAGTGAACTCCATCCTGTACCTCTTAAAATAACGTATCGTGTTTTCATCTCTTGTTCAATCTCATGCACGCAATACGTAACATCTTTGACCGGAAAAAAACATACTCCATGCAAAAGGTTAATTAATCATCGTACAGCTGTCGAGTGTTGTTGTTGCCAACTAGCATGACTTCTACTGTAAAAAAATTATGTTCCCAATTGTATGGTTTTCTTATAAACAAAAAGAAGATTCGTACTTTTTTCTTTATATAAAAGAGAGTTAATCTTTTTGGTAATTTATTAGAACCGGAAACTGTTTTCAAATTAAACATTAATTACATGAACCCTGCATTAATAACCAAGTTGAGTTGATAAGATTACACATACAGCAACTATGAGGGTCCATAAGGGACATAACGACATAATTTAAAGCCTGAAGAAAATAAACTCTAACACATGAGCCATAATTTCCCCACTAACACAAACTCACAAAAATAATACTTATTGGTCATTTGCTTTATTATTTGAACAATGGAACTAAACCAATCCATATTTTTATCACACACATAAGCACTAACATTAATCATCACCACTTTAGAAACTTCATCACATTTTCTGCCCATATCCATCGAGTTTACCCATTTGGACAAAACTCACTTTGTCTGTCGACTTCGATTCGAGGTGTTGTTGTTCTTCATCATCTTGTTCTTTTTGATAATTGTTGGTTAGACTAGAGTACTCTACTTTTTCACCGTAAACACGCTCCAGAATCAAATATAAAACGACAGCAAATATTGTGTTTGTAACAAATAGCCAACTGAATTCGATATTGACCAACGACTTAGCTCTGTGAAGAGCTTCCTCGGTGGAACACTTGACCTCTTTATGTCTTCTTTCATCCTGAATAAAACATCCCTTGGGGATCAAACTCGGTGTGTAAAGCATGTAGCCCATTACTATGAACCACACTCCTTGAAAGGCTATGCTTGAAGATCTCACAAAGCTCACCAGAAAACTCTTGGGCATGACGATACCTTTTAATGTTAAGAAAATTACTAGTTAGTACGTTACATACTCTATATGAACACATAAATTTGAAGTTCAAGATATGTTTTGGACCGACGTTTATAGGATTTGTGAAACCAACAAGCAACAACATTCCTTTAATGAATAGGTTTAAGATACTATATTTATTGATTAGGGTTTCAGAACAATACCCATGACAGTGGTGAGGAGAGACACGAAGATAATGAGTTGTAGAATCAAATGGTATCGTCCCTCAACGCCCATGTGGTCAGTAGAGTGAAAATGGAAGAGAAGTAGTTCTTGAGTCAAGGCAGCGGCTGCAGCTAGAAATGTTAGCCCCTCAGAGGTGGCAGCGGCTCTAGACCGTGCTCGATCGAGGACTAAAGCGAAAACGGCATAGACTAAGATGGACATGGAGATGGAAGAATGTTCGAAGTTGCGGAGGTGGTTTGATGGGATAGTACCATCCGTGTCAAAGGGATGGTGTCTTCTAGGTCCAATGAAGAGCTCCATGGATATGGAGGCTGATGAAGAGAGCATGATTAAGTAGAGCTCTAAGTGTCTGAGTTTGGAAGTTGGGAACCATGGAGATGAAGTGAAGGTGTTTGGATGGGAACAAAATAACTTTATGTTGTTGAATAAGTGCCATATACCAAGTGCTAAGAAAGCAAAACCTGGTAAGACATGTCCAACAAATGATCCCATGTTGTGGTTTCTTTATGTCTTAGTGATCTTTAGTTGCGTCTTAGAGACAGATAAAGAGAGAGGATTACAAATTTTGATTGTGATCATGGATCAGTCGATGGGGTTTAATAGGAATTGGCTTCGAGATAAGGGTTTTGCCAAATTATGATTGGTTTGACTATGTTTGGAGGTTCAATTTAAATCAAGCTTGTTAGCCTAATAGCTTAGCTGGCCTGACTTATTACATAAGCGAGATCAAAGGCCAATTTGCTTATTGAGTTCACATAAAGTGAAGTATTTTTTGCCAAAAAATTATACCCCAAAGATCAATCAAGATTTTTGATTTCTTTGTGATCTTCTAAGTTTTATGAGAGATATTTGAATAACTAATTATAATTCTATTTTCATATAGCAATAATTAATTTATTAACATAACTTTTAGCAAACGGAAACCCCTTCTAGTTTATTCTTGTTCATACTTTACGAAACGTACGTACTATCTGATATTGGATATTTCCATTACTTATCACGCGTAATCTTATTTTATTTCAGCGTATTTTGAGCGTATGTCATTTCATATATGATAAGAAAGACAAGTCACACAAAAAGTATATAACAAGTTTTAAGACGTAGGCGATAAGCTCTCTTTACCTACAAATCGTTAACCAAATGAAATGTAAGATTCTTGATTTCATATTAACTAAAAAAAGGAAAAAAGAAGAAGTGATATAACTAGCAATAAATACTAGTCTTTGACTCAAATTGGTATAAACCCCAATATTTTTAGTTTAACAACTAAATTTTTGTATTTGACATTTTTGGTAGGTTTATAAGAGGTGCAATAACAAGAAGAGCAATAAATTTATTTGTTGTTGACTCAAATTACTATATAGAATGATAAACTATCAATAGAGAAATATAAAAAGGTTAACAATGTGATTACATCTAGTGTTCTATCTTTTTTCTTATATGCTTTTAACTGTAGTGGCTGAAGAAAACATTGATGTGAGATTCTCTAACTTCTTTTTTCTTATTCTATTCTTTCAAATTTGATGTTTTCAATTCTTAAGAAATTTTTTGTAGTCAATTTTACAAAAGTTCGATTGTGTTGATATGTTTTCAAGGTAGATTACACATGAAAGTGGATCTACGATGATATTACTCATTTCTAAATCTTCACAAGTATTTATAAAATACTTGTGTAGATTTATAACTAATTTCTTAGCAATTAAATATATTAATACAACAAATACAACTAGTCCTAGTGTAGAGCAACATAAGTTATGACCGGAACAAGTGGGCTCTGATCAGAATCATGACCATTATAAGGCACCATTTTTATAGAGAAAATAAATAGTTAGTTAAAAAAGAAAAAGTCCGAAAAAGATTAGTTAGTTAATATGAATTAGTGAGGGGTATTAGTTACCATAAATGAACGCTAACTAAAAGAAAAATATATATTACATTATATTCTTATAAATTAAGCATCCATTATTATATATTATATATTTTATGTTTTGTTTCAATTTTGCTTATATATAACTTATATTTTGTTTATATTTTATTTTATTTTTACTTTTTGTTAATTTATTATTTTATAGGATTAAATACAAAAAAAATTATCTCTTAAAAAGTTTACTTTTAAAAAGGAATCCCCATTAAAAATGGTTAATAATCATAAATATAAAATCATGTTGATTGAATTAGTTAGAAAGTTTTCAATTAGATATAATATTTTTCTTAACTTTATAGTATATATCAGCTTGTTGCTCTATTACTATACTTTCTAAACATACACATGAAGAAGAAGAAGACTATAAAAAAATGAGTTAGTTAAAGATGAGTTAGTGAGCATATAATTATTAATAAATGAATCCTAAGTAAAAGAAAAAAACAAGTGAAATGTTATTTCTATATTTGGCTTGCGATGCATAATCGCCTCTTTACAAAAAACCGCTTGATACAATGGAATGTAGGTGCATCGGGATCTTGTGTTCTGTGCTCAAACACAATAGAAACCCGTGACCATCTTTTCTTCTCATGCTCATACTCTTCTAAAATATGGAAAAATTTAGCTCAAAATATCTTCAAAACAAGGTACACAATAAACTGGTCTTCAATTGTGTCATCTATCATTGATCCTAAGCTAGATAGACTTCAAAGTTTTTTAGCCCACTACATCTTCTAAGCCACACTCCACACAGTTTGAAGAGAGCGCAATGCAAGACGACATGGAGATCTCCCCAATTCACCTATCATGTTGATCAGATGGATTGAAAGACAAATTCAAAATCAACTCTCATCAATTCGAGGTCTAGGCGATACACGTTATGAGAAAAGAGATTGCAAATGTGGTTCACATCTAGAATTTAAATTTTTTATGTAAAGTTTTACTTTCTACTCTCAAAACAAGTGATGTATAAACATTATTTTTCTTTTGAATTTTAGTTTAACATTATATTCAAAATAAAATAAAAATAAAAAAACAAGTGAAATGGAAAAAGTTTTGTGAAATGAAATACATACTGAAACGAGGGAAAACTAGCTAAAATATGAAATTTGGGTATCAGCTCGTTGCTCTACTACTATACTTTCTAAATATACACATATAATTGGTTATTCATCATCATAAACAACAACCATTTATAATTCTACACTAGTAATTAATATGTAGATGCTTAACTAAACTTCTAATGATGAAGTATATCAACAGACCTAAACTTCTCAAAAGACAAACTAAACTTGGAAAGATATACATTTTAATTCTATGTTTTGTAAGTGTTACCAATCTCCGTTGGACAGTTACATCTTTTATCTAAAATCAATCCTCCTTTTATATATCTGCTACGTCGCTTAAAAACCACTCAAACTTAGGATTCACGATCCAAGTGGTGGAAAGTATGGATAGTATTTTACTATTCTAAAACTGAATTCAAAAATGTTACTGCGAAAAAATGCCTAACACAAGTCCACGTCACCATCTCTATTTCTTTTGCCTATAAACTTTAATCTTTTAAAAATGTTTATTAACCTAGAGATATATGATAGCTTTCAAACAAAAATATTAACCCAGAGCTATAAAAGGTAACAGCTAATAAATACAGTATTATGACAAAATTTATAAAACTCCTGCTCAGGAACCTCACCTAGTTAGGTGTATAGCCGAAAATATTACTGAGAATTGATGGATATTAATTTTTCTAAAATGAATGATTAATAACTTGATGACAAAGCATTTTATATGATGTGGAATATTTGGCGGAAATAAATGAGATCTAGTAAAGGGTAAAATAAGTGAGAGCTTGCTTCCCAAGCATTCGCAATGCTTAATAAATAAGATCAAACAAAGAAACACATTTGTATAATATATATCTCATTTTTGGTTGCGTAAGTCAGCATCAAGGTTAGCTTGTTCTGTGAGGTTTATCTCTACCGGTCCGTCTCTTGTTCAGAAGCCATATTGCCCGGTTCGTCCCGTTGTCTCTTACTCGATCATGATATGATTTTCATTGCTAAGTTACTGATAGTTAATTTGTGTTATCAACCAGTTAGAAAGTTGTACTAATCATGCCTCTTCCTCATCATGATGATGATGAACCAAATGATGATGATGCTCTTACTTCTAGTAATGAATCAAATGATGATGATGAACGTAGTCAGTATGATCATATTCCACTCGTTGTGACTGTTACCAAAGAAGAGTGGACGTAGCCTAGAGTTACCCTGCAGCTGCAGGAGTTTTGATAAGATTTCCATTGATGATATGATATACATGTCTACCTACCGGGGAATTCTTCGGAAGGTCCAAAGGTGACATGGATGATTTTGTGTAAGCTTTAGTTCTCAATTAAAAAAAAAAAACTCTTATTATTATATGGTTGGCATAATTGATAGGTCTGAATTTTCGAATAAAACAACATTTCACATTTTTTCTTGATGACTATTGGGTTTACACATTTGAACAAAACATGGATAACCTATTTTCTTCAACGATTCAATATTTTGTTGTTCTTCATCATCCTCTTCTGCTTTGTCCTTGGTGGGAAGACTCGAGTACTCGACTTTTTCACCGTAAACACCATCAAGAACCACATATAATGTCATGATAAAGATTGTTAAAACTAAAAACAATAAGCTGAATTCGATGTTGACCAGCGACTTGGCCCTATGTAGAGCCTCTTCGCTAGAACACCTAATCATTTGGTTTTTTTTCTCTACATAGTGAAAACAACCCTTAGGGAGCAAACTTGGTGTGAAAATCATGAAACCCATGACTATTAACCATGCTCCTTGACAGGCTATGCTTGATGATCTTACGAAGCTCATCAAAAAACTCTTAGGCATGGCAATACCCATGAGACTGGTGATTAGACAAACGAAGATGACAAGTTGGAAGAGCAAATGGTATTGTCCCTCAACGCCTACGTGGTCGGTAGAGTGAAAATGAAAGAGAAACCATTGCTGCAAGAATGCAGCGGATGAAGCAAGAAACGTCAATGCCTTAGCGGTTACGGCTGCTCTAGGCCGTGCTCGATCGAAGACTATTGCAAAAATGGCATAGACTATGAACGACGTAAAGAGAATGGAATGTTCAATGCTACGGAGATGGCTCGAGGGGATGGTACCATCAGGATCAAAGGGATGATGTCTTTTGGGTCCAATGAAGAGTTGTCGAACCGGGATGATTGATGAGGAGACCATAATTGAGTAAAGCTCTAAGTATCTGAGCTTGGGAGATGGGAACCATGATGATGATGAAAAAGTATTTGGGTTGAGAGAAAAGAGTTTTATGTTGTTGAATAAATGCCATACGCCAACTCCAAAGAAACCTAAACCGGTTCCAATATGTCCCACAGGTGATTCCATGTTGTGTCTTAAGAGAGATTTAGGGACTTTGAATATTGTGAACAAGGGTTGGAATTAATAAGAGATCCACGACATGGTCATTTAGAAAAAGGTTTTTTCTTCTTCTTCTTCTTGTTGGTAAAATATTACAAGTTTGATAGAAACTAGAATCTTAATTTCTTATATGAATTATTTAAATATAGATACACACGATCGATGTTAAGATAATAGAAGTGATGAGCAACATGATTTAGTACACGTCAGAAGAAATTACTGTCCATGTCGAAAAGAAGTGAGCAACATGTTTTATTACACATCAAATTTTTGTAATGTCCATTCCAACAAGATCACGAAAAAATGATAGATTTGCATGATTCTTTTATCTTCTTATCTCAGGGCTAAAATTTCATTATTATTCTTCATATGTATATGTTTTTTTTTTGTTAAAAGGCTTTTCTTCAGATATGTTAAAAGGATTTTCTTCAGATATATATGACATTTTTCTTCTTAGTTTAACCTTTTAAGTTTTAAGTCATAAACATGGACCCTAAAACTGTATGTCCACCTAATATCTAAACTACTAAAAAAAGAGGGACAAAAACAATTTGTATAAGAATGTCAAAAAATAATTCTTCTATTACATAAAATTGTAGACTACAAAACATATCTTACAAAGTATGATATAATAACATATGTTCTAAAAAAAGTATCACGGCATTCGTGGATCAAATATCAGGTGATTAAAGGTGAATGATCTTATTTTGGTTCATCATCATAAGGGTTTAACTCTTTTTTCTTATGAAGGTAAGAAGACTAAAATAACTATCTGTTATGGACGTTAAATATTTTGGCTTCGCAAACATATATAAATGCTATTTTGAGAGATTGCACAAGTATTTACAAAAACATCATGATCGTATTAAAGCATGTTATTAATTATGTTTGAATGGATGAAATTCATTTGTCATGATAAACTTTTTTCTTTTAAAAAAAGTTGTTAAACATTTTGTTGCATCTATTTTTTAATGATAATATTTTTAATGATAATTGTTGTCGAGAATCAGAGATCAATAGGTTGTTATTAGGGTTCCGAAATGTTTCAAGCTTCCCACGTAGAGAAGATGTTGGTCTAACGCGTCTTTCATCTCCCTATTTCATCACAAGACACAGACCTTACCTAGCCACCACTATTTTTTCAAAATTTTCAGCTAACCTCCTAGAATCCTATCGCCATTAGATATGAATTAAACGATTAAGCAACGCTCAAAACATACACCTACTCAACTATATCCTATAGTGTGAAATGTTTGTAATTTTCCGAAAACTGTATCTCTACACCTCTAAAGTCATGAATGTTTCTAGACTAATCCTTAAAAGTCAAAATCAAATTTACAACAATTCCACCTAGTTGAAATTTTTAGGCCACATTATTTGATTATTCGTATATCATACTCTTTATAAAATATATTTGCGTTTTCATCATTCGTTAGCAATTAGAAATTATGTGTAACTTTGATACCAACCGTATAATTGGTGTTGTTATAATAAATAAAACTTTAAGAGAAACGACAACTTATATACATATTTTTACAAAAATCAATTTAAAAACCAGATATTTTTATGCGAATGGACCACTAACAGTTACAGAATAATAATTATTGTCTCCAATAAGTGTTTATTTCTTACGTCGATCTCACGAAATGAAAACAATAAAGAGGAATTTTAGTCTCTCTAACACATTCCACACGCTGTAATAAATTTACCTAGACGTTAAGTCCTTAATTCATCCACCAACGTGACAAAAATCAAAGACCATCTACAGTTTTCAACTCTTGGTGTGGACTTAATTAGCTATATACACACAAAAAAGGATTGAAACTTATAAGTAAAATAGTCGTTGTTCGAACGTACGGAATGGAGCCTTGATGGTCCACGACATCGACAAGGGGAAGTGGAAGACTGAGCCCACGCCTAATTGTCTTTCTGATGAAGTATCTGATCACGCCCCAAAAGTCAAGAACACTATTAATAATAATAATAAAAAAAGTATGCATGTTCAATTATAAAATAGACGGTTTTAAATGGTCTACAATATAAAGTTTAACTAAAATCAACAAAAAAAATTGTCACTTTTTAGACCAAAGTGAATTTAGCTAAATTTAACAACTTTTTTAACACTTATTAACATGTAGATATGTACATTTCAAATAAAAATAGATGATATCGAATACTTAGATCGGATTAAAATATTTGGGATATCGAAGTCTACATTTGAAATATATATAACATTTGTTGTTTTCGTAAAAAAAAATGGTTTTATTGTTCTCGTGTTGAATAATCTAAAAATATACCATATTTGTAGCCTTTGTATATTTACCATATTTGTAGCCTTTGTATATATAAACTATAGAGCACATATGAATAATAATAAAAAAAAAAAACTACTACCGAGCACCAGTTGGTAGGTTGGTAGGTGAACTACTATATATTCGCAGTATATTAACCTTCGAAAATATTCAAATTATGCAGGAGAGAGTTCATAGTTGGACCAAAAAAGTTCGCAAAAATGAATTAAATTAAACTTCGTTTTATACCAAAAAGAAATGGAATGAATACTTTTCTGAAGAAAACAAGAGAGCGAATAAAGCAAAAGTGTGAAAAATACTTAAAAGAAAACGACAGCCATAACCCCATGATGCTCACTAAAGAAGTAAAATATAAAATTTGTAATAATGTATAATGGGTTAGTACTAGTAGTACACCATAATGGTTCAAATTTTCGAAAAGATTGTAAGAAAATATGCTTAAATTGAAGAATAATGGCCCCTAATAGGCATAATCTCGAAACTTAATTAATTTTCAGAGTGTTAGTACTGTAAAAACAGTGATTATAAATCTTATCAGACCTAGCCGTATTAAGTTAACTCGTAATGGATGACTCTTACTCTAAACAAATTTCAAATATAATGTCTACAAGATTCAACCATCGATCAATAAACTATGATACAACAAAAACTACGAAATTAGCTACCAATTCGATCCTCAAAAATTATTCATCCGCAAAATGATTTAATATTTTCAGATTATATTTGTGACTTCACCGTAAATCATACGACTCGATGACGCAATGATTATGACTTATGAGAGTACTTCACACGCATCACACGTGAAGAATACACATCAACCATGAATAAATACACATTAACCTTCCACATTTGTTTAAATTTCGTAAATAAAGCAAAAGAAAAAGCTCTCGCATTCCCTAGTCAATATTTGTCCTTAAAGTCTTTAACGAATCCACAAAATAAATAATATAAAGTCATTTTCTCTAGAAACATGTCTAAACTCGACATATATATAAATAACATCACACACCTTCTTGTTCTATACACACCATTAATATCAAACAAAACCATAACAAACACATGTCTAAGCTTATTTTCTTCCTCGCCGTCCAAATCTTCCTCCTCGCCGTGGTTTCTTCCGCCGGAGACGGCGAAGACTTCGCTAGGACCATGGACCGGAAACTTCTTGGTCTCCATAGGAAGGAGAAACTAACCCATTTCAAAGTCTATTGGCACGACATCTTAAGTGGTCCAAACCCAACCTCCATCATGATCCAGCCACCGGTTACAAACACTTCCTACTTCGGAGCAATCTCCATGATCGACAACGCTTTAACCGCGAAAATTCCGATGAACTCCACGGTGTTGGGCCAGGCCCAAGGCTTTTACGCCGGAGCGGCCCAAAAGGAGTTGGGATTTTTGATGGCGATGAATTTTGCTTTTAAGACAGGGAAATACAACGGAAGCACTATCACGATTCTTGGTCGGAACACGGCGTTGTCGGAAGTTAGAGAAATGCCAATCGTCGGAGGAAGTGGACTTTTCCGATTTGCAAGAGGCTATGTTGAGGCTCGAACAAAGTGGATTAACCTCAAGAACGGAGATGCTACTGTTGAGTATAGTTGTTATGTCTTGCATTATTAATGTTAAAGATAATTTTTATCATTTGAGATATTTAATTTGACTACGTAGTAGTAGTTAATAAACAGATTCCAATCTTGTATTATGTTTTCTTAGCTTTTGCAGTTGGATTTTATGGTGTGTGGTGGGAATTGTTTTGTCGGTTACTACATTTAATATAGTAAAACATATTTATAAACTAATAATCACTATAAATTAATAGATTTTTCTGGTTTTGAGTTGGATCACTTTAATAGTTAACACTGTTTAATAAGGTAATAACTTAAAAAAAAGTCATATAATTATATGGTATCATTAATAACATAAATTGCTAAAAATAAATTTATAAAATTATAACTAATAGTACAATTTAGTAAAATATGACTTTAATGTTGTTTATGCAATAATTGTTTCTTTACATATAATTGTTTTCTAAACGGACTATATTACCATTTACCATCTTTAACTTCACCATCAACATTAATAATAATGGCCATAATTTCTTATAACTTCTGAACTTTTGAATGTGCATTTATTCACTTGGATTGTTTTGTATGACAGTTTGCCGAAAGACTAATCTCCACACATACTAGAGCAAGGACAATCGTCTACATCGTCCCCCAAAATTATTCATTCGCAAATTAATTAACTTATATTTTCAGATGTGTTTGGAAAATTTGATCAAAATAAGAGGTGACTATGACTTTACGGTAAATCATACGACTCGATGACGCAATGATTATGATAGTACTTTAATTTTTAAAATGATTATGAATACACATCATTTCCATCAACCTTATAAAAAAATAATTATGAATACACATCATTCCATCAACCTTATAAAAAAAATTATGAATACACATCATTTCATCAACCTTCCACACTTAATTAACTTTAATATTTCCCTTTCCATTTCGTAAATAACGCAAAAGAAAAAGCTCTCACATTCCCTACTCAGTGTCTTTTAAGTCTTTAACGAATCAACAAATTAAATAATATAAAGTCATTCTCTATAGAAACATGTATAAACCTCGACATATATATCTAAATAACATCACACACCTTCTTGTTCTATACACCATTAATACCAAACAAAACCACACCAAACACATGGCTAAGCTTATTTTCTTCCTCGCCGTCCAAATCCTCCTCCTTGCCGTGGTTTATTCCACCGGAGACGACGTAGACTTCGCTAGAACCATGGACAGGAAACTTCTTGGTCTCCAAAAGAAAGAGAAACTAACTCATTTCAAACTCTATTGGCACGACATCTTGAGTGGTCCGAACCCATCTGCCGTCAGGATCCATCCACCGGTTACAAACACTTCCTCCTTCGGATTAGTCACCATGATGGACAACGCTTTGACGGCGAAGGTTCATATGAACTCCACGGTGGTTGGCCAGGCCCAAGGAATTTACGCCTCAGCAGCCCAAAAGGATTTGGGTTTTTTGATGGTGATGAATTTTGCTTTTAAGACAGGGAAATATAACGGAAGCACTATCACGATTCTTGGTCGGAACACGGCGTTGTCGGAAGTCAGAGAAATGCCGATCGTCGGAGGAAGTGGACTTTTCCGATTTGCCAGAGGTTACGTCGAGGCTCGAACAAAATGGCTTAACCTCAAGAACGGAGATGCTACTGTCGAGTATAGTTGTTATGTTTTGCATTATTAATGTTAAAAGGTATTTTTATCATTTGATATATTTAATTTGACTACGTAATAATTAATAAAACATATTCCAATCTATATTATGTTTTCTTATCTTTTGCATTTGGCTTTTTTATGGTGTATGGTGGACGTTGTGTGAGTTGTTTTGTCGGGTATTTAATTTTACGAGGAATTTTGGAAAAAAAATTTAGTGGTTGAAATATTTGATATTAAAATGTTTTGTTTTTAGGTTGTTTATGGTTTTGGACCGACATTTTTGAGTTTCTGACGTGGTCCGAATTTTAATTTTGTATGAAGTTTACGGAAAGACTAATCTCTAAGCATACGAGAGCGAGGACGATCGCTTCAAAGCCTACAGACGTTCTTCCACTTTATGATTTTTCTATTTCCAATGAACATGAACGAGTTGGCTTAGTCTTATATGTTCTTGGCATGTATAACAAAAAGACATGGTTAATTGAAAATTTCATAAAGTTCACATGTGAATAAGTTTGAAATATTTAGTAACATAATCTGAAACTCTCAAGAGGTAAAGTATGACTTAACCTATTTTGGGTAATTGTTACGGTTCTGTCACGTGATTTTGTTGGAAAGACTTTTAACTCGATGAAGTTACTTCGCCTTGCAAGAAAGTGAGAAACATCAAACATTAACTCTTATTTCTTATCAAGAAGCAAACTTATTTCTGATGTTAAGAAGAAAAGCAAATTTATTTTCCTAAATCATTATAACACGCACTACTTTTTCGTACTAGAAAACAACAACAAAGGCTTGTTTTGTGTAATTGGATAAACGTACACTCAATTTATAAACTAAAATAGGTGGGAAAATCTTTTAAATCTCTAGTCTTCTTCAGCTCTTTAAATCCTTTGTTTTACTCAATTGTAGCTAAACTGCTAAAAGAAGAAGAATCAGATGTCTACGTGGACGGAAATATTGACGAATGCTGCCATGTTTGTGACAATCCAAGCTCTGACGTTTCTGATAATTTCCACTTCTTCTGACATATTCTCCTCCAAGAACAAGATGAAGACGAATAAATCTTTTAGCTTCAACCTCTCTAGTTCCATTTCCCATTTATTGGCTTTAATATCTGATGATGTCTCTCGAGCCGAAGAAGAAGAAGTTGTAGAAGAACAACATGAAGAAGCTTGTTCTTTCCTTTGATCAAATCTCGGCTGATTACTATTTTCACGAACTTGTTTTGTATTTTCAGAAATTTGACTTGCCCACAAACAAAAGATCGAAATTTACTTCACACAATGTATTAATCATCATGTCAATTTGAAGAAGGGTCTGATGATCTATGACTCATGTGGTTTTAGATCAAATATTGCATGAAAACTGTAATCTTGCCTGCAACTTCAAACTGATCATTCAATTGCTGATAACCATGTATTGTAATGTAAATAAGGTAAAAAGACAACTCGAAACTGAAAGAATCTAAGCAGAGAGTTTCAGGACCTGTTCTAAAATTCAGAACCTTTCAGATTCGATAAGAGATGAAAAGAAACGATACAACCGAGTTTTGTTTTCCTTTCATGTCTTTATCCTTCCCAAACTTGTTTTAAGATGTAATACTGTCATAAAGGCATCGAAATTCCTGCAGTTTCAGATAAAAAAGGTTTTAACTTTAAAATGCATTGAGCTAAGCTAAGCAACATGTTCATATAAAATATAGCTGTCATAAGATAAAAAGTGATGCCCTGAGTCATAGACCAAGTACTAAGTATGATGAACAAGCCAACGTCTTAAACGAAACTAGGTAGTGTGATCATTAAACTAGAGCTACCGTTACATGTAAGTATGTAACCACAAAGCAAACAAAGACAACAATTTCAATCACAAAGTAGACTTTTTCATGACAAAGAATGTAAAATTAGACAAGAACTATCCTTGATAAAGAGAACGCATTCATCAGATTCACAAATCGAATAGAGCAAAGCTAACATAATCTAACAAAGCTTTTGGTTACTTCAAAGTTAATCAACTAAAAATATACTTTCCCTATCAAGAACTGATAACCACGGTTTCGAAATGGACCTACAAAAGCAACGTAATCCAACAGAATGTGAATCTTCTTGATATACAAAATGTAACATAAGTCCTCATTTTTTTTCAATAAAACAAAGATTGATATTAACTTGTTCTCTTAAATGAAATAGAAATATCAACAGAGCGAGAGATATAGGGTAAAAGACAGACCTTGAGGAACTAAACCCCAGCTCTTAGATTCAACAGATAAACTTGAAATCAATCTGGCAGATGCTATTGCACTGTGTAGTGGAAACATTGATAAACAGCTACTTAGCTCCACTGGTAATCTGTTAAACAATTCCATCAAAATCAATTCAAAATTTGAAAATTGCTAGGAGCTCGCAGCTGATATAGATTATGATTGACCAAAGTAATCAAATCGAATGTTTATACTTCCAGAACTTATTATATGGCCACCGATTAAAGGTAAATTCCTGGAAAAAAAAACACTGACCTAAGAGATCGATTGATACGAGCAGTAGCTGAAGATTTCAAGGGAGAGGGTAAAGAAGAAACTTGAATATTAGTCTTGTTAAGCTTCTGGGTTAGAGAATGTAGCTTGGATGATAATCTGCAGACTTTAGAAGACGCCATTGGAAGGAGTCGAAAGAAATGAAGAAGATGATGAGATCAGACCTTTTAGGGTTTAACGGTGTTTCTTGAGGGATATTTACCGGGTCGGGTCTAATCGATGGCTGGTTTATCCAAAAGAGAAAATATTATTTAAACGTCGTCGTTCGGTTATATACACTGTTAAATGTTGAAACGATGCCGTATCAATTATAATTTATAAACCTAGCAAACAGTTTTTTTTTTTTTAAAAAAAAACCTAGGGAAAATGTAAAAAGAAGAAGTAAATTCTGTCTTTTTAATGGGGTTTCCACTTATTTGCTGATTAATTAAAGAGAAAATTGGATAATATGGTAGTTTTTTTAAGTTTTATTAGTTGAATATATGGATCTCGGTACAGTTTTAATATTTTTTGTTAAAATTATATTGTGTTTATTTTATCTCTTTCATAATTAGGTGTATCCATATTTTAGAACCATAACTAAAGTTTTTTATATCCGTTAAAAAAGTTTTCTTATAAAAATGTATTGAACACAAAATATTTCCTTAACTGTAAATATATATATACATTAAACAAACGGTTGTTTAGCAAAATAAAGGTGCTGTTGAAACTTATACACTAGACAAAACCAAGTTTCGAAACAACTAGACAATGAACCGTCTTGAATGGTGGTGAACCTATAGAACTTATCAAAATTTATCACTACTATATTCTGAATTAAACACACAACACTATACCTAACAATCACTCTGATTTCGTATAAATATATATATATACAACTTTGTAATTCTTCCAAAGCTATACAAAGCTAAAATTTTGTCTTCTACTTAGAATTTTGACTATAAATACAGGAGAAAACGATGTATTTCCCCACGAGAAGTATTGTATAGTGTCAAATAGAGTCCAAATTATAACCTCGATGCAATTATTTATCAAACGAAAGTTAAATACTTAGATCCCCATTAAATGAAAGTTCGAAACTTACTTCTCCATCTCAACTAAAGTTCGAAACTTAATTCTCCATTAACCTGATTTTATGTTGGTTTATTATTTTGGAATCAAGTATTAACCATTGACAACCAATGTTTAACTGAATTATGACCCGATTAGAAGTAATAAACCGGTTTATGACCCGATTAGAAGTGATAAACCAAAGAATCCAATTTTAGTCTCATTTTAACCTAAACTCCCAAAATCAAAAATCCCCAATTCGAAGAAAAACCCTAACCTTACGAAACCTTAAAGACCCCGAATCAAAAATCAAAATCGTAGCCATCAAAATCGAAAGCGAAAGCTTTGATGGCTTTAGTTCTCAAAAATCCGGTGAATGGAGAAGATTTCGATGAAGAAGAAGTGGAACGCGATGAACTTTTCATGGATAAATCTGTTTGCGAGTTCCGTGTTGAAGATTCAATTGAGCACGATGTCTATCCGGAGAGTGACTGTGACCAACCTAAAGCTGGTGTAGAGAGAGAGCACGTACATATCAGACGTGGTGATGGGATATTGTACTGAAAGCAGACATTCTTTAATGGAGTAGCTTTCAAGGAGTGTGTGCTCGACTGTGCTCTAAGAAGTGGCCAGAATATCTTCCAGTACATGTACGATAAGGATAAGATAGGTTTTGAGTGTGTATGTGGTAATGTTGAGGGTTCGAAATGTGGATTTTTAGTTTATGCTGAGATCCTTCCTAGAGAGTCAATGTGGAAGATTACTAAGTTTGTAGAAGAGCATTCATGCATACCTAATGGAGATGTTGATATGTTTAAGGTCCCAGCCATAGCTAGGATGTTTGTAGACAAGATTAGAGAGGAACCTGAGTATTATATGCCAATGAAGATAGAAGAAATAGTTCAAGAGAGATTCGGAGTGACAGTATCTAGGCATCAATGTCGAGCTGTTAGGCTGAAGGTATTGAGGTGGGTTGAGACTGAATATGATCTCCAATTTGCTCGTCTTCGAGATTATGCAGCTGAGATACTAGTTGGGAATCAGGGATCTACTGTAGAGATTGATACAATTCCGAATGAAGCAGGTCAAGATGTATTCAACAGGTTCTATGTTTGCTTTGATATCCTCAGAAAAACTTGGAAAGAGACATGTAGACCTCTCATAGGAGTTGATGACACGTTTTTGAAAGATAAGATCAAAAGATAATTATTGGTTGCTATAGGTAGAGACTCCGATAATGCTATATATCCAATAGCATGGGCTGTGGTTAAAGTAGAAAACACAGAGAATTGGGTGTCATTTGTGAAGAAGCTGAAGTCTGACTTATATCTAAATGATGGTGATGGATATATAATGGTGTCTGATCGGCAAAAAAGTAATGTTTTCTTGATGGTATGATTTTTTTGATTCAAAATTGTTTAAGTGTAACATTAATTGTACCTTTGTTACATATTGTAGGGTCTTATCAAAGCTGTGGAGTTAGAGTTACCAAAGGCGGAGCATAGAAAGTGTGTGAGACACATTTATGGGAACCTGAAGAGTAACCATGGAAGTAAAACTAATATGAAACCTCTTCTATGGAATCTTGCATGGAGCTATAATGAAGCAGACTTTCTACAACACTTAGAGAAGTTATTCTGCTATGATTTTGGGGTCTACGATGATGTTATGAAGATGAAACCTAGGACTTGGTGTAGAGCCTTCTACAAACTGGGTAATTATTGTGAGGACGTGGAAAAAAATTTCACAGAATCCTTCAACGGCTCAATAGAGAAGGCAAGGAAGAAGCCTTTTGTGCCTATGCTGGAGACAATAAGGAGACTTGCAATGAAACGTATAGCAGAAAGATCTGCTTCATCTCATGCTCACAATGGCAAGCTATCTTATCTCTGTGTTTTTTTTTTAAATCTATAGATATGTTAATCTTTGTGTTTGTTTATGTATATTTTGGGATTTGCACGCCTTATGTGGCAAAGTTTCTTGCCAAAGAAAAGAAGAAAGCTATTGCTTGCAAGGTCACTGGAGGCACTAATGGGATGTATGAAGTCATGCTCAGTGGATGTTCTTACCGGGTTAACTTGGAGAAGAGGACCTGTAGCTGCATGAAGTATGAGATATGTGGGATCCCTTGTGAACATGCATATGGAGCGATTCTAAAGAAAACGTTAGTAGTTGAAGACTATGTATGCCATTGGTTCCGGACAGCTATGTGGAAGAGAACATACACAGAGGGACTTGTTCCATTGATGGGTGCAAGGTTCTGGCCTTCAACTGAGGGAGCTAATGTCCATGTTCCACCTGAACCAGCTGACAAGAAAAAAGAGACTAAGGCTGACAAGAAAAGGAAACAAGGAAAAAATGAGTCTCCAACCAAGAAAGCACCAAAAGAGAAGAAGAGGATTATGCACTGTGGAATTTGTGGAACAGCTGATCACAATTCAAGGTTCCATAAGAAGAACAAAACCACACAGATTTGTCTATTAATTCGTGTTGTGTGTCTTTTTTTTTTGGGTTTTTGGTTTTAGCAGGCTACTTAGTTAGGTTAAATGATAGACAAGATGATTTTGTCTTATTTTTTTGGTTTTTGCAGGGTTCTCAACTTTCTCAGACAGAACCATCTCAAGGCAGTCTCTCTCAAGCTGAACCTCAAAGGATGAATGATTGAAGACTGAAGGATTGAAGATTGGTCATTGTAGGAAACTGATATCTTTTTTTTGGGTTTGTATCAGTTTATGACCAAAACTTTATCTTTTTGTGTATTTGGTTTATGACCAAAAGAAGGCACACGTTTAAGTCTTCTTCTTTTCTATTCTCTTTTGTATTCACTTTTGTATTCGGATTACTGAAAACAAAAACTTAATTCTCTTTTGTATTCACGTTTGTATTTCGGGTTACTAAGAAACATGATCTTAGTTATGATGCAAGATTAATCTTTCAAGTTTTTGTATTCTCTCTTTTTTTCTGTGTTGCTGAAGGCATTGAACTCCGTCTGGTTATAGTTGAACTCCATCTGGTTATAGTTGAACTCTAGATGGTTATAGTTGAACTCCGTCTGGTTCAATCGAAGTTCAATATTATGTTTAATTAATTCATTCATTGAACCATCTGGAGTTCAACTGTAACCAGACGGAGTTCAATACCAAAATAAATTTTACATAAAAAAATAAAAAAAAATTGTAACAAAATACTTTTATGTCATGCATGTTTAAAATTTTATGAATGCAATAATTTTTTTACTTACCAAAAATTTATAAATTTGGAAATAAAAAACAATTTTTTTTTTAAGCAACCGATGTGTGATTCTACCAATGGATGAGCAAAATAATAAAAATGCTTAACAAAGTTCTGAACATTAATTTTAGTTATTTATAATTAAATTAAATGCTAAGTATTCTTTATAAGCACCAACCAATGGAGATGGTCTTAAACCCCTAAACCACAAAAGAACCAAACATTATGGATATTTGATTAAAAATACAACTCAAATGAAATTAAACTAAACCAACATACATCACAAAACAAACATCACAACATCACGAAATAACATCACAAACATCACAAAACCACATTATTGAACTCATAACAAGACACAACAACACACGATATGATGCTCGTCTTCATCCAACTAGTTTACTCGCCCCAACCATGATTATGCATCCAATGACTACAACAATCATCATCTTCTTCATACGAGATACTGATTCTTCTAAAACGTCTTCCACCCTTTCAAATATCTCTTTCTCAAGCTTCATTTGAACATTTTCACACAGAACCTTCTCAAACTCATTTCTATTTGTTGCAAGCTCTTTCATGTCTTCCTCAAGTCTCGCATTCTTCATCTGTAATGTCTAAATCTCGTTTAACAACGCCTCATCAACCCACTTGAATGTGTGGTTATCATTCTCGAGCTACAATATGAATGATCAACAGCCACAATGAGAACCAAATCATACAAGCATCACAAAAAAAAATGAAATTAAAAAGCATCACATTATCATGTCATTACCTTATGAGATGCAGCAAATTGACAACGATAGTAACGGCGGTAAGGATTTGGGACTGATCGCGAGATTAAATCAAGAACTGGTTCTCCACACCAACATATCTTCGGCACACCTGTCACTCTTCCTCTTCGGGTACTCAAAGTTTCACTCGAAGTTCCATAAATATTACTCATGGCTTTACATACAAATCAAACGAGAACGATTATGCATAAACAGATTTTAAGAACACATGAATCATTACATTCAATTCGCAATAATTCGAGCTTAAACCTAAGTAATAGGAAACGAAATTAGATACAATACAAACACTTACTATCAATTTTGGAATTCGTTGAAGAGAATCGATCAATTTGAGATTTTGGGGTTTTAGGGTTTTAGATTTCAATTTAGGGATTTCTGAAATAATACCGTTGTAAATGGGGTTTTATTCGAGTATTCGGGGTGGAAACGGGTAAGTTTATTTGAGTTTTAGTTCCAATTGGATATGAATATTGGTTTGGTTTAGATATTTTCACGGTTTTGTAACGTGGTTTAATGGTTTACCATTATATAGAGAAGTAAATTTTGAACTTTCATTTAATTAGGATCTAAATATTTAACTTTCGTTTGATGGATAACTGCATCAAATTTTTGTTTGGGTTTTATCTGACACTATACAATACTTTTTGTGGAAAATACATTGTTTTCCCACAAATACGGTCATTAGCATGAGACATTAGTTTAATTAATCGGTGAGTTATTTGTCGTCGCGTACATTGATGATCGATGGCACGGCACATCACATCTCCCAAGCGGACAGCCGCCGCTAAAACGTTGTCGTTGCTGGCTTGCTGCTCCATTAATTTTCTCACCTTTCTTATAAAATTTGTTTAAAATATTATATCCGTGATTAGCTTCTCAAGAAGTGTGACAAGACAAGACTTGTAATAGCCGTAACTATTTAACAATCGGAGGAGGCTGACTTGTCGGAGAAACGCAGCGTATTATGGTCCTATGATGGTGACAGGTCCTAAACTAAATCAATGACACACACAAAACGAAATTCATTTTTTGAAGCATTTTTATCTAAAGTGTTTTAAAAGAAAAACCTGGATTGGGGATAAAAGTGTGAAAGATGTTGCCGAACATAATGGAAGTTTATTGTTTAAAAAAAAAACACGTATACAAACTTTTAAATTACAGTATGATGAATGATGAAAACGTGTCTTTTAATTATGTGAATATACTCGATCGAGAAATCTGAAAAATGATAGTTAATACAATCATTATCTTTGGATACAAAAACTCGTTATAATTAATCTCGTTTACTCGGTCTTTTTCACCTACCTGAATCCTTTGGAATCAATAGCATGAGCTTTCTAAAATTAGCATATCCTTCTTTCGAAAGGAAATGATTTGTTTCAAATTCATGGCGTAAAGAGGATTTAAGTAAGAAAACAAAAATCACGTTTTGCATAACTGTTGCTTTTAATTTAAACTTTAAACTAATCACTGCCTGATGCAACGTTGTTTCAACCAACAAGCAGTCAGAAAGCTACAGATTTAAAAACTAAAGTTCTGCTCATATGTTAAAAGAAAAAAAACACACTCAAGTTTTGCTTACAGTAACATTAAATCATAAAGGACAAAAAGTCAAAAGAAATAATCTTTGGCAGAGATATTTAAAAAGTTGATATCATATAGTAATTTTGTAATCTGTTTATTATTATATTTTATTTCATTTATTTTGATTTTTTGGGGTTTTATTATGGGCTAATTGGTAAAGTAGGCATTTTTTACAAAATTATTATAGGAAATGGACAATTCACTATTTATAGTTAGTTATCATAAAAGTGTTTTTGCCCACTAATAGCTTTGCATGTAATAAACCACTAGATACTGAGCCGTTCGAGACCGAACGGACAATATTTTAAAATAAAATTTTTTGTTTGTGTTTATTTATTAAATCTGAAATATTAGCATTTACAAATGCATTGAACATTTGGTTTGGTTTGAAAATTTACTATAGTATTAAATTATTTTGCGTATATATTTATACAATATAAAATAGTGGAACAATTTTCATTATACCAAACATGCGAATGTTAACAATGTAAGATTTGCTCTTTGTGTAAATTGATTAAATTTACAATGTTAGTATTTACCGTTTCTTTGATTATTTGATTCGCTTTCGAATTATAAAATAATATAGTAGTGTAATTTGTTTGGAGATCGAGTTATACAATATTAAAACAGTGTAACGTGTTTGGGATTCAAATCTATATGTTCAATGATAATGAAACTAATTATAGTTTGTATAAGTATTATATTAGTGGATAAGTTTTCACTAGTATTAAATCGCAATAATTAATTAAGTGTTTGAGAATTCGGTAATGTTTTTTAGTTATATAGTTTGATTATATTTTTTAGTTATATAATTTGATTTTACCATTAATTTGAATTTAGGAAAAATCAGATAATATTTAACACACGTTTGAATTTAGAAAAACCCAGATTAGAATATTTATGAGATTTTATTGTTAAGATGTTTATTTCCTTAACCATCAAATATGTGAAAATCCCACTAAAATACAAAAAAATATAAGGATCCGCGTGTTTTTTCGTATTCAAAGATTTTGACATATTTCATATTTAAGTAAATAGTTTCCAAACTACATATTTTACAAAATAAAGATTATTTGTAAAGATCTATTTTTTTTACATATTTATTGATTTTTACATATTTTCGTATTTTAAAGAATTTTATGGAAATTAAAACAGTTTTCTTTTTTTACATTTTCTCTCTTTTTTCTTGGGTTGTAAAATACTTTCTTTTCTTCTTTTATAACTCCACATTTTTCTTCAAAACTACACTTTCTCCATATTCTTTTTTAATATATATTTTCATACATTTTTCATATATTTAAAATAACTTTTTTTCTTTTTTTTCTATATCTCTTTATTCTATTTTTCTCCTCGCTTCTTCTTATTCTTCCTCTTTTATCTTTTTCTTTTTTCTCACAACAAAAACAAATAAATGAATTTTACTTTCTTTTCTAATTGTTTTTTTTCATATTTTGTTCTTTATTTTTATTCTCCATAATATTGATCAAGTGATAATTTTCATGATTTATGAAATTTTAAACTTTTGAATTTTTGGGTTTATAGATTTCTGGGATTTTGATAATTTATGATGTAAACAATATAATATATATATATATATATACAAAATATTTCTAATCTTAAAATTTGCAATATGTTATTTACCATATATACGATAATTAAGTTTTTAGGTACTTGAATATTTAATAAAAAAAGGTTTAGAAAAATGTAGACTAATATTTTGTATCTATAATATAATTGTTAAATTTTAGACTTATTTAAAGATAGAAATAATTTAACAACAAATATGATTTTTTTTTTGAATTTTGATAATTAGTATATTAATTTCTTGATTTTTACAGATTTAAGAGATTTAAAATACTTTTAAGAATTAATTTTGCGTTTTATAAATTAATATAAAATTTAAATATTAATTTTATTAAAAAAATTTTAAGTTAACATACATTGAATGTAAAATTGATTCAATTTAAAAGTTTATGCATTATAATAAAAGAAATCATTAATTCAGGTATTTTCTTGGATACCCACAAAGTATGGATATTTTTATAAAAATTGATAAATAGTTGGTATATGTATTTTATGGTATTTTCAAATATTTTATTTGAATTTTTGGAATCTATTATACTTTTGTTTCTTAATGTTTGGCGGAATATATACATAAAATATTTTATTCAATAATTTTGTTATGAGTTTTGTTCTCTTAAGACTTAAATGTTGTTGACCAAGAAAAAAATCACTTAATATTTGTTGATTCCATAAATATACAAAACTTAACTCAAAATAAAAAAAATATAAAAAGAAAAGATTAAGAATGGAATTACTTTTATGATATTTAATCACCCAATTGAATATAGAAAACTCTAGATTTAAATATTTTATAAATATCTATCATTTAAATATTTTATTATTGTTCAGATTTTTATTTTCTCAACTATAAAATTTGTGAAAATCTCTTTAAATACATAATTAATTTTAGGAAAATACTGATTGTATTTAATCCCCCATTTGAATTTAGGAAAATTTAGATTAGAAAGTTTATTGTTTAGATGTTTATTCCCTTAACTACAAAATCTGTGAAAATCTCATTAAATATGAAACTAAATATAAAGATCCGTGTGTTTTTAAATCAGGTCAGATCTTCATTAGTTTTATCCATTTAGATTTTTTTAAATATTTTCAATGAATTTTAGGATATACAATTGAAATCAATTTGATATACTTTTAGGACATATTTTTCCTCTCTGATTTCAGAATTCATTTTAGAAAATGAATAATTGAGTGGCAATTGATGTAATAACAATCACATTTTTTTACTCTTTTCGTCTTCTTCTTCCTCTTTTATCTTTTTTTCCGACAACAAAACAAATAAATAAATTTTATTTTCTTTTCTAATTTTTTTTTTCATATTTGGTTCTTTCTTTTCCTTCTCCACAATATTGATTAAGTGATAATTTTTATGATTTATAGAGTTTTTAATTTTTGAATTTTTGGGTTTATATATTTCCGAGATTTTGATAATTTTTGATGTAAACAATATAATATATATATATATATATATATACACACAATATTTCTGATCTTTAAATTTATGATATGTTATTTATCTTATATATGATAATAAAGTTTTTGAAGTACCTGAATATATAATGAAATTGTTTTTGTAAAATATAGACTATATAAATATTTTGTATCTATAATATAAATGTTGAATTTTAGACTTGTTTAAAGATAGAATAATTTAACCTAAAAATATGATTTTTGTTTTTTTGAATTTGATAATTTATAATATGAATTTCTTGAATTTACAGATTTTCAAAAGATTTAAAAGAATTTTTAAGAATTAATTTCGAGTTTTATAAATTAATTTATAATTTAAATATTAATTTTATTAAAACATTTTAAAATAAAAATATTTTTATGAAAAAATGATTCAATTTAAAAGTTTATGTATTATAATAAAAGAAATCATTAATTCATTTATTTTCTTGGATATCCACCAAGTGTGGGTATTTGTTATGGAAATTGATAAATAGTTGGTATATGTATTTTGTGGTATTTTCTAAATATTTTATTACATTTTTGTATCTATTATTGTTTCTTAAATGTTTGACGGAATATTTATTTTTATTAAATAATTATTGTTATGATTTTTGTTTTCTTAACACTCAATTGTTGTTGACCAAGAAAAAAATTACTTAATATTGTTGATTCCGTAAATATACAAAACTTTACCCAAAATTAAAAATAAATAAAACTAAATTAAAAATAAATTTACTTTTGTGATAATGAATTGACTTAAAATTTGATTTTTATCACTCCTGAATTGTTAGATATCTCAAAAAAATTCTAATTGAGCCTGAAACATATCAAATCATGTAAAAGTAGAGTAAAATAAGGGGTTTTTTTTTTGATAATTGATTTAGAAATGAAGAATATAAACAAATATTTGTATTACAAATGAATTTCATGGAATCACCATAATTGTTTGATTGCTTTCACCATAATAACTTTTATCAACAATCCTAAAAAAAAAAAATATATTAGTCATCGACATTTATATATAAAAATGATATAATAAATATGCAGTACAGAACAATGCAATGACAAAAATATAAAAAACATAATAAGCTTGAAGAAGAAAAATGGATGTGTCATTGAATAGAATGACATGATATATATATAGTGAAGAAGCAAGTCAATTTAGGTCTTCTAAAAAAGAATATTTTATTTAACTTACTCTAAAAGTTTGTTTTGTTAGTTATTAATAATTAAATAAAATAAAAACATGAACAATAATTTTAAATTTGAATATATAATATTTAATGTAATATATCAAGTATTAATTGAATTTAGATTGTGTTTGATCTAATCATTAATAAGAATTTAGGAAAATCCGGATGATATTTAATCACTCATTTGAATTTAGGAAAATTCGGATTTAAATATTTTATAGATATCTATTGTTTAAATATTTAGTTATTGTTTATATTTTATTTCCTTAACTAGAAAATTTGTGAAAATCTCATTAAATACAAAACTAATTTTAGGAAAATACTGATTATATTTAATCATCCATTTGAATTTAGGAAAATCTGGATTTTAATATTGATTGTTTAGATGTTTATTACCTTAACTAAAAACTCTGTGAAAATCTCATTAAATACGAAATTAATTATAAAGATCTGCGTGTTTTTTTAAATCGGGTAAGATTTTCTTTGGATTTATCCAATCTGATATATTTTTTTAATTGATTAAATGTACTATATGATACACAATTGATATCAAAATTGATATTTATTTTAAGACATATTTGCCCTCCTTGATTTCAGAATTCATTTTAGAAAATTGAATATTGAGTGGCAATTTACGTAATAATAATTCAATTTGAGGCTTTATAGAAATCTTTGCTCTCCGATTAATATTATAGATTATAGGCTAGAGTCAACAATGTCCAATATACTCTCTGCACATAATTAAATGAAGGGTTCACTTGTTTGTTTGTTGTTTTTTTCTTTTTTTTTCTTTTCTTTCTCTTTCTCTTTCTCTCTTTTTTTGTTTAAAAAATTTATAGTTTTATATTTATCTCACAAACTAAACATCTAAAAAAAATTTAAAATTCATATTTTAGTTTCTAAAATCTGTTTATAAATCCAAAAATATCCATTTTATATACATATATAATCAAATATTATTTTATATTCTGATTCTGTACACCTGATATGTACACTTAGTTTGTACACCATCAAATGTACAAGAAGATTTGGTATACGAAGAAATTCGGTGTACGGAACGAGTCGGTATACCAAGGTTTCAATGAACATCAATACGAAGGCTTTCAGTTTGGATTTACCTCACTAACAATACATAAAAAAAATGTAAAAACTATATTTTAATTTTAAAAATCTTTTTACTATATTTTAATTAAAAAAATCTTTTTACTAATCTAAAATTCATTTTAAACTCTAATTATATACACCATTTTTATATAACATATTTATTCTTCAACTTTGTTACCATTTTTTACAATGTTTCTTATACACTCTCATCCAATTGTGGTGTACTATATTCCTTTCAATTTCGGTATACTATGTCGTATACCGAATATCTTCGTACACTAACTCGAGTTATACAGTGATTATCATTTGTACACCTAAATAAGATACGAGATAGTATACAAAATGCAAAAAATTTCAGTATTCGAGATAGTACATCGAAATATATAGAAGATGGTGTACAAGATTTTAGTGTCATGTCCCGTACACTGATTCTCTTTGTATACAAACTATGGTACGAGATGATGTACAAAATGCACAAAAATTTGTGTATAAGATTTTGGTTTCATGTCTAATATATCACAAATGGATGTAAGATAGTGTACAAAAGAGATGGTGTACAGAATCGGTGTACATAATAGATGTAGAGAAACAATGTACATAATTAGTGTACAAATTTAAAATATAAAAGGATTTTTTCTTGTAAAATTATGAAAAGTGGATCTTGTTAACTTCATAAAAAGATTTTAAAACATAAAATATTATTTCAAAATTTTATAATATATGATTCGTGAAATAATAAAGATTTTAAAACTATTTAAGAAAATAAAGGAGAGAGAGAAAGAGGAAAAAAAACCAGAAAAAAAAAGTTTAATGACAAGATATATAAATATAGAAATATGTGAAGGACAAAAGCATAATTTCAAAAATGACTTAAAGTTATAAGTATCTCATCCCATAATTTCAAATATTAACATACCCATACATTAAATTATTTGTAGAAAAGTGATTACACTATCTATTGACTCTTTTTTTATTTTATAAAAGTTCATGAAACAAAACAAACGAACATTGGGAATGAAAACAAAATAAAATAACCTTCTTGAGATTAAAAAGACAAAATTTGTGTCATTACAAAACTCATTGGATCTTTCATGTTAACATAATAACACACACAGAGAGATTGCTTTAAAGGGTTTTGCCTTGTTAAATGTCACAATAAATCAAAAACCATAAAAAAGCTGCTACCACAATTTCGCGCTTTTCTTCTTGTTTCTATCTGAGCAGCATCATTTATGCTGTTCGCATCTCTGGATTTTCAACACTGTCTTGTTTCTATCTCTATAAACGTGCTTTTTCATGTAAAAAGCAGAAAACTTTCAAGTCAGACAAAACATAGCGATATCAATGCTTCTATGTAAGAAGATAATTAAATAAACGTTGTGTCTTCTTCTTTATCTCTCGCTTGTTTTTCATAGGGGTGAAATATATGAGTGCTTAGCTTGGTGAGAAAATCCATAACCTGCTATACTCTTTTTCTGCAAAATGTAGTATAAAACTATACTGTTATTTTTGGCAGTTTCTTGAATTTTTTTCCTTTTCAAAAAAATAATTTATTTCATTCTATTATTGTAGGTGTGATTTTGAAGACTGGCAGATTCTGATGAAAGCGGATCGAAACAGAGAAATTTGCCTTTTCTATTGTTGAAAAGGTTTTAGATCCAAAAAAATAAATAAGAGACTTCTCATTTTCTGTTTCTGTTTCTTGAGAAACATTGACTCAATGATTTGACAAAAGTAGATAAATTTGAGTGATTAGATAGAGAGGATAAGCATCTCTTTGGAGCATTCGGAGATTTTCAGTTTAAAGTTTTAATTTTTATCGGAAGGGTACAAGAATTTTTTGGATTGAGTTTGCCACAAAAGCTGGGAAGGAATCTCAAAAGTGGGATTTTTTTTAGTTGAGGGTTTTGTATTTTGTGTTTTGAAGTTTATATGATTCAGTGAGTGAGTGAGAGGTCTTGTCATGTCTATGAGTTTTGTATGCATCTGCTAACTAAGCAGTGTGTGTGATTGGTCTGATTTTGTCTTCATTTCCAACTTGTCATAATAATGCAATCATATCTACTCAAATCTACCTCTCCTGAAAGCTACAATATAATCAATCTCTAAGGATCATTAAGGAATCAAGAGAATATGGAGAAGAGACCAGGTTCTAAGGTTCTTGTTGCTGTTAAAGCATCTAGAGAGATTTCAAAGACAGCTTTGGTTTGGGCTTTGACTCATATTGTTCATCCTGGAGATTGCATAACTCTTATTGTTGTTGTAACTTGTCACAGTTCTGGTATTTTTTCTTTCTTTGGTACTAAATTCATGAACTTTAGTTTGGTCTGTTGTATTCATTATTTTGTTTGTTTAGGTAGAAAGCTATGGACTTTCCCAAGGTTTGCTGGAGATTGCGCAAGTGGTCATCGTAAAATGGATTCTAATGCAATCCCTGAGATACAAAGTGATCTTACTGATACTTGTTCTCAAATGATTCTCCAGCTTCATGATGTCTATGATCCAAACAAGGTTTTTTCAATTAGGCAAACCAATCATCAATATTATAATAATTCTGAAACATCAAGTGTTGTATTCTCATGCTTGTATCTTTTCTTTAAAAGGTTAATGTCAGGATCAAGATTGTTTCTGGATCACCTTGTGGAGCTGTTGCATCCGAAGCCAAGAAATCACAAGTGAATTGGGTGGTTCTTGATAAGTAAGTAAATTCACCTTTAATTTATACTTTTATCTCTTTTGTGTTGTTGAAATGGTCCTTTTACAGGCACCTTAAGCAAGAGGAGAAACGTTGCATTGATGAGTTACAATGTAACATTGTAGCAATGAAGCGTTCTCAAGCGAAAGTTCTACGCTTGAACTTGGTTGGTTCACCAGAATTAGCTTCTGAAAAGAAACCGTTGGATTCAGTTAAAGCGGTTGTAGTTACAACGACTCCTATTATGAGTAGTCCTGAGGTTGAGACATCATTCACAGGAACAGAAGAAGCTTGGACTTCATCAGTCTCTAGCTCTGAGATAGGAACATCATCGCCTCTATTCACAGTTGAACTGAAAAAGAATGAAACTTTAGTCATCAAAGAAAACGAAACAGATTCTGATTCAGAAGGAGATAATCTATCACTACAACCTTCAACGAGTTTATCAAAATACCTCTCGTTGCAAGAATCCGAGGATAATGCTGTTCAAGAATCTACTAAAAAGGCTTTTCTTGATAAATGTTCTTCTAAGCATGATGATGATGGAGAAGAAGAAGAAGGTGTGGAGGAGTTTAGTGGGAACTTAAGAAAAGCGATTTCGTTATCACGAAACGCTCCTCCGTTTCCTCCTCCGTTATGTTCGATCTGCCAACACAAAACGCCTGTATTCGGAAAACCGCCGAGGTTTTTCTCGTATAAAGAGTTAGAGATTGCAACAAATGGGTTTTCAAGAGCTAATTTCTTAGCAGAAGGTGGATTTGGATCTGTTCATAGAGGTGTGTTACCTGAAGGTCAGATTGTAGCAGTGAAGCAACATAAACTAGCTAGTACTCAAGGAGATGTAGAGTTTTGCTCTGAAGTTGAAGTTTTGAGCTGTGCTCAGCATAGAAACGTTGTTATGTTGATCGGTTTCTGTATTGAAGAAAGCAGAAGACTTTTGGTTTATGAATACATATGCAATGGATCGTTAGACTCTCATCTATACGGTAAATTGTGTTCCAAGTTAGTTAAAGATTTTTGTTAACTTGACAAACACTTTAACTAACTTTCATGAAATGGTCAATTAGGTCGCAATAAGGACACTTTGGAATGGCCTGCTAGGCAAAAAATAGCGGTTGGAGCGGCTAGAGGACTTAGGTATCTTCATGAAGAGTGTAGAGTTGGTTGCATTGTTCATAGAGATATGAGGCCTAATAATATACTAATCACTCATGATTATGAACCACTGGTAGTTTATATTTATTTAGTTACAGGTTACAACAACAAAAATTTTAAACTTTTTTCTCATATATTTGTTTGATTCTGTTTTTTCCTGTAAGGTTGGAGATTTTGGTTTAGCGAGGTGGCAGCCTGATGGAGAGCTCGGTGTAGACACTCGTGTGATTGGAACTTTCGGGTAACAAACGATCATTCTCTAAGTCAAGAATTATACAGTTTCTCAACTACTTACTGTGTTTGGTTTGTTTTTAGATATTTAGCTCCAGAATATACTCAAAGTGGACAAATCACAGAGAAAGCTGATGTTTACTCGTTTGGTGTTGTGTTAATTGAGCTAATCACTGGTCGTAAAGCCATGGATATCTTCAGACCAAAGGGACAACAATGTTTAACTGAATGGGTAAATCTAAAAACATTTTGAGTCTTCCTTTTGTAAATGAAATCTAAAAGTTTACACTTTTAAGCTCATATTTTGTTTTTGTGAGCAGGCAAGGTCTTTATTAGAAGAGTATGCTGTTGAAGAACTTGTAGATCCGAGGCTCGAGAAGCGATATTCAGAAACTGAAGTCATCTGTATGATTCATACAGCTTCATTGTGTATACGTAGAGATCCACATCTGCGTCCTCGTATGTCTCAGGTAAAGAAACGATCACCATTCTTGAAACATGTTCATCTTTCAAGTCAATAAACTCAAATGTGTTTGGTCTTCTCTTTCAAAGGTGTTGCGTTTATTGGAAGGAGATATGGTAATGAATGAAGTCTCAGGAAGGTTTAGTGGAAGATTATCAATTGAGAGAGGTCAAAGATCATAATTAGAAAGCTTAAGTAACAAATGCAGAGAATGAGAGATAGCTAAGAGAAGAGTTTAGTTTTTTTGTATAGTGCTTAGAATCAATACAATGATTTTGTATAATCAAAACAATTATGGCTTTTAGTGCAAGTGATTAGTGTTTCTTCCTTCTGGAATGTGACAAAATTAACAATAAGATAAAACAAAATTTGTAAGTTAAAGAAACAAAATGAACAAAGTAGAAACATATTTCAAGTTTCTCAATCATGATCACATATAGTAACATACAAAAAAGAAATTAAATTATGACGAAGGGTATGACATCAGCCCTGAAGATTCAGTAACCGCCGCAGCTTCCTCATCAAGAAACAAATTATCAGTTCTTCTAACCACCGCATGGATCAGAACCAAAACGGCGGCGGTTAACAGAGAACCGAGAATATTCGACGTCGCGTGAGTAAACAAAAGCAAAGCAACGGTCAAAACAGATAAACCAATCAGAACCGTTCGATCATCGATCTGATAACCGAAAACCTTAAGAGGCTCGTCACGGAGGAAATAGAGAAAGATCCAGAAGACGACCAAGACGGCTAAAACGATAAGTGACGTTGGATGATAGAGAAGGCTTAAGAAGAGGATGACGAGAACGCCGATCGCGTAATTAGCTCGGAAATAGCCGAGATTCGTCTTCATTCTCGAGATCGTGTCGAAGAAGCCGTGAGGGAGAGTCATTGATTCGAAATCGAACATTACTTTCCAAGGACGGCGAGTGGCGAGGCCGGATTTAATACGGTGTTTGGCTCGTGAGATGTACTCGAGATCCACCGCCGGTGATGGATGTGACGACGTCGGAATCGCGCCGTAGTTCGTCATTTTTTTTCTTTTTTTCTTTTCACGCGTCTGTGATTGAAGGAGATAATTTTTTTATATATTGGTTTTGAGTCCCTATGGATTAGGTAATCGGTGCTGTTATAAATGTCACATATAGATAAATCATATAGTTGCATAGCAAACCAATAAATACACATTTATATAAAACAAATATATCAAACAAATAATATTTGAGAAATATAAAACAATAATCGGTGTGTTGTTTACAGTCAGCGTCATAGAGACATTTTCTTCCCTATCAAAAAAAAAGATAGAGACATTTTCGTAAAACATCCACAACATATATTCTCTATGTCAATAACTCAATATCATAATCTAATTAATTCCTTTTTAAAAGCACAATTTCATTTGTTAGTACGATTATTTTTCTTTTTGATAGAATAAAATTAATTAAATGTTAACAAGAAAAAAAGAAACATTTTTTCAAAAAATAAGAACATAGAAATTCATTAGTCATTTTCAATATACAGAGCTTTCAATTCAATTATTAGTGTTTGTTTCGAGTCTTTTGACATAAATTTCAATGATTTTTTTTTTTTTGGGAATGTAAATTACATAAATTCCAGTGGTTATGACCTTGTCTTATAATCAGCCACCGAGTCCGCATTTCCTTCCTTTTTTAAAAACAAGTGTTTCTCTGGCATCGCTTTATTGCTGCACGTGGCTTATCCTAGGAATATTTACAAGGACTACCATATATTTTCATACTTTCTTTATTTTAGTCCTAACGTTGGTTTTTAAACAGTTAACTACATTGCTTTTTAAAATTCCTAGTTTTAAAAACAAATTCGACCGCTTGATTTGTATTTAAAGACACTCCACCTTCATCTTCTATCATATATATGGTTGAATGTTTTCTTTAAGATTGTCCATGGAGAATCCCACAAGTTTTACCAAAACAACTTGTACAAATATGTATGTATGTGGACACAACCTTGTTCATAATGTAATTGACCAGTTTCAAACACATATTTGAAATTCACATAAAATAAATTATCATTGTCTTAGTATCCAATTTGAATAAAGAGAAGATGGAGCTTGAAGATCAGAAGAAGTTCTTCCATGGAACACTCGAGATTACAATCTTCGATGCAACATCTTTTTCTCCTTCATTTCCTTTCAATGTACGTAAGTCTATATCATATGATGAATTCATGTAGATTGTTGATGTTATTATAACACATGAACTATTGTTTTCTTTCTTTAGTGCATATTTACAAAGCCAAAATCAGCTTACGTGACCATAAAGATAAACAAGAAGAAAGTTGCTAAAACAAGCTCAGAATACGACCGTGTCTGGAACCAAACTTTTCAGATCCTCTGCGCACACCCGGTCACTGACACGACGGTCACTATCACTCTCAAGACTCGATGTTCTGTTCTCGGAAGATTCCGGCTATCTGCAGAACAGATCTTGACTTCTGATTCATCAGTTCTCAATGGGGCTTTCCCTCTGGTTGCAGATAATGGATCAACGAAACCTAACTTGAAACTTAAGTTTATGATGTGGTTTAGACCGGCTTATCTCGAACCGGGATGGTGCAAAACTCTTGAAGGACAGTCTTATCAAGGTATTAGGAACGCAAGCTTCCCTCAGAGATCGAAGTGCAGAGTCATATTGTATCAAGATGCGCACCACAAGGGCACGTTTGATCCTAGGGTTCATGATGTTTCTTGTCACACAAGAAATCTCTGGGAAGATATTTACAAAGCGATTGACTGCGCTAGGCACTTGGTTTACATCGCAGGATGGGCATTAAACCCTAATCTAGTTCTCGTACGTGACGATGAAACTGAGATACCACATGCGGTTGGAGTAACAATTGGTGAGCTTCTGAAACGGAAAGCAGAGGAAGGCGTAGCAGTTAGAGTAATGCTGTGGAACGACGAGACATCCTTACCGATGATCAAGAACAAAGGTGTAATGCGAACAAACGTTGAAACAGCTTTTGCTTACTTCAAAAACACAAATGTCGTTTGTAGATTGTGTCCAAGATTGCACAAGAAGCTCCCTACAGCTTTTGCACACCACCAAAAGACAATCACATTGGATACGCGTGTTACAAACTCGAGCACCAAGGAACGAGAGATCATGAGCTTCCTTGGCGGGTTTGATCTTTGCGATGGCCGGTATGACACGGAGGAGCACTCTTTGTTCCATACACTCGGGAAGACAGATGATTTTTATCAGACTAGTGTCGCTGGAGCTAAGCTAAGTAAAGGCGGACCAAGAGAGCCGTGGCACGATTGCCATGTTTCCGTTGTTGGAGGAGCGGCTTGGGATGTTTTGAAGAACTTTGAACAGAGATGGACGAAACAGTGTAACCCTTCAGTGTTGGTTAACACTTCAGGGATAAGAAACTTAGTAAACCTAACCGGAACTACAGAGGAACATGACAGGAAATGGAATGTTCAAGTACTGAGATCAATAGACCACGTGTCAGCAACGGAGATGCCAAGAGGCTTACCAGTAGAGAAGAGTGTACACGACGGCTACGTCGCAGCAATTCGAAAGGCTGAGAGGTTTATATACATTGAGAATCAGTACTTCATGGGAAGCTGTGATCATTGGGAGAGCAAGAACAATAAGTACGAAACTTCTTTTAATAATCCATTTCGAGATTTTGATCTGATTTAGTTTTTCGTTTTCTTGATCTATAGAGTCTGCAGCGGATGCACGAACTTGATACCTGTCGAAATAGCGTTGAAGATCGCTGCTAAGATACGTGCAAGGGAGAGATTTGCGGTGTATATAGTGATACCGATGTGGCCGGAAGGGCCACCAGAGAGTGAAACGGTTGAAGAGATACTTCATTGGACGAGAGAGACCATGTCCATGATGTATCGGATCATTGGAGAGGCGATATGGGAAATTGGAGATGGATTACATCCAAGAGATTATCTAAACTTCTTCTGTCTTGCAAACAGAGAAGAGAAGAGAGACGGAGAGTTTGAAGCGGTTACGTCGCCTCATCAGAACACCCATTATTGGAACGCTCAGAGGAATCGGAGATTCATGGTCTATGTCCACTCTAAGCTCATGATAGGTAACAAACCATCTGAAATGAAAAATACTGAAGATTAGTTAAGTTATAAGCAATTGAGAATTAAATCAAAAGAGATTGTTGTATGCTTGTAGTGGACGATGCATACATTTTGATAGGATCGGCCAATATAAACCAGAGATCAATGGACGGTTGTCGAGACACCGAGATTGCAATAGGTTGCTACCAAACCAATACGAACAGCACCAATGAAATCCAAGCTTACCGGATATCGCTCTGGTATGAGCATACCGGTGGCCAGATCACAGGGGATGAGTTATCATCATCAGAGCCAGAAAGTCTTGAATGCGTCCGAGGGTTACGGACAGTAGGAGAGCAAATGTGGGAGATTTACAGCGGAGACAAGGTCGTGGACATGCTCGGTATCCATTTGGTCGCGTACCCGATTAGTGTGACAAGAGATGGTGCGGTTGAGGAAGTTGGAGACGGTTTCTTTCCTGATACCAAGACGTTGGTGAAAGGGAAAAGGTCCAAGATGTTGCCTCCTATTCTAACCACCTGAAAGAAAATGTCCAAATCAGAATCATTCTTAGATCATAACTTGCAATATATATATGAATAAATAACATTCAACTAGTTGATTAACACACACACTGGTTTCGAGTTATAAATTCTGGTTTCTTTGTGGTTCCGACTTGTAAATGAATAGTCTTGGGTTTTGTCTTTTTCAAGCTTTGTCGCCTGCAACAAGAAGAAGAACAATAAAAACCTGTTTAGACCAAGAAACAAGCAGCTTTTAATGGCTAACATTTATGCAAAGTATACAATGCTACATGACACTGCAGATGGGATCTCTACAGGTAAACTGGTATGGAGCTTGAAGGATAATCTTGTCCTAATCGTGTCCAGGCTCATCTAATGGCTGAAAAAATCTCCCTTTTGTTGCGTGTAACGTTCCAATTCACACTACTGGAAGCTTAAATTTCTGAAAGAGATGTACCAAGTCTTTTGCAGACCTAGAGTAACAACTCTGTCTTCCTCTAGATTCTGTTCTATCTGTCCTTGATAAGAAAACACGAGGGAGAACTTTTATGAAGATGCAAGTCGTTCCTAACTCCACTCTTAAAAGTCTTCGGAAAAGTAAGAGGGAAGTAAACTAAGTACCTCTAGATTTATATCGGTTTACAACTTTTCACCCTCGTCAAACCTACACCAATCTAATTTCATATCAATCTCAAGCCTCAAAGCTTAAAATCTACATCAGTAGCAGTCAACTCCCGGATTAAGTGAGCTAATCCTATGTCTTTCTCTTCTACAAAATCTTTGCCTTTTATTCTTTATCTATAGGTCTCTTGCAGTTGCAGCCTCCAGAAAGTTAACATGGTTAAGATAATCAATTCCAGTCAATTCTAAATATTCCATGCTACACCAGACAACAATGTAGTGGACCATCTTCAAGAACAGCTACTTCTCCATCAGTCCAGCAATTCATTTTATCTTCATTATCCTATTTCTATAGATACTAATGTGAAATCAGACAAGTCTCACAAATCCTCCAGAAAACAAAATGGCTGTTTCAACCTATATTAGTTGCAAACTCTGTATAGAATGCAAGATCTAAGTGGCAAAACTAGTGATGCAGACATAGACTAGAAACAAGAAGAAACTGTGTATGAAAATAATTCTATATGCAAATTCACAGTGAAAATCTTAAAGACATATGAAGACCTATATGCCAAAAGAAATCGATAGCTAACCTATAGAAGCTATAACAAGATATATTCAAAACTTTCTCATAAGGAAAGTTTTGTTAGAAAGATCATATACCTGTTTCCAGACTAGGTAGGAAGATCCTTTTCAGTAAGGCACATCAACATTCTTTGGAAATTGCATACCCAAAAACTGGTGTAGCATGAACATAATCAACGAGGCATTGGCGATCTCTTGATATGCATATGGTTTTCTTTATCTGCAGGCAAAATAGCTCAAAGGAGATGGCAAAGGTTCTCTGAAACTATAGCTTTCTTCTTAAGAAAGTTGCTGCCGAGCGTTTACTAGCTGACAAATTCCACTGATGAATGCAGCTTGAGTCCCCTCAAAGAAAGAATTGTTCATATCGTCAAAGCAGCTACTGGGACCCCAAAACAGTAGACATTCCTAGCATCAACACCCAAAAATCCTATCTTATTTGCGATACTGCACCTGGAAGAAGATTTTCTCTCCTGCTCATCGTGAAAGCTCCAAAACGAAGATATAAACGTCTCCATCAGAATGTTTACTCAGCGCGTTTCAGACTTGTATTGAGCACTTCTGTACACTCCATCAATGATGTCCTAATAGAATAGTTATACGCTGTCTGGCCATCTTCAATATTTCAAGAAAGCAAGGAATTACGACACTGCAGTGACCCCAGCCCAGATCTAGGCAGATAATTTCCCATCTCTCGATAACCTGTTGGCCCACCCCATAAAATAATGCAGAAGTCCCAAAAGCTAATGATAAATTCAGATGACTCCGTAGACGGATTACCATGTCTCTGATGAAGTAACTCCATGGAAAGTGGCTTTGAGTTGTCTTCTGTCTTCACCCGGCCTCTTAAGTCCAAAACCACTCACAGATAAGGATGGTGATTGCTCAAACAATCCTTGTTGAAGGTTTTCTGAAATGAAATATCCCGCTCATATTGATCCAGATGACCCTCAAACTGGTATTTGCTGCTGCTGATGGAAGTCTCTTGGCCTGATCCCAGAAGGGCGTCATTGGTGAATCTCAGAATGAGTTCATTCTGAGAAGCTGCTTATCATGGTCAGATAGATGGCCATAGAAGGATGATATGTCTCTGTTCCTCCAATAGTGTATTGTGGCTCTCATTATCAAATGAATCAGTCTTGACACTATAAACATGAGCTTGAACACATAAGCTCAAGACACTTCAAATGAGAAAACACTGCCTCCTGACATAATCCAGAAATCGAGTTCCTTCCAGTGTTTACAGTTTACACTAAGTCTTAACTAAGCTTCTCCTATAACAATTAAATCTAATTGAATCATACATAACACCGCTACACACAAAAAATGGTCTGTGGTAATGCTATCACTTGTTGCTTCTCGACAGCTTCTCCAAAAAATGTGGCCACAGTCAACAACTTTCGCTCAAATCTCTCTTTAGACCAAGTTTCTAAAGCCTATAACCCCTTTGAAAAGGTGTTAGAATTCAAATACATGAGAAGGAAGGAGTTTGGGTTTGAAGGAAAAGGAGGGGATACACAATAGAATCCCCTCTTTTTGTTAGTGCCAGTATGATTTCTCAAACTAACTGACACTCCTGTGGGCTTTTCTATCAGAGCCCAGAGGGATTTATCTTTTACAAATAATCAAAACCAGAGAGTAAAGAATACGAGCAGAAGAAAAAGATGGATAGTAGGAAACAACTAATAGCATACAGGAAGAACCAAATCGTCAAATTATTGAAATAACCGAAACAGATTAGCCATCTAAGTTCGGCTAATAAAAGAAAAAACATCTAAGTTACATAACCATAACGCCTTTTAGAGATAGAGAGCAGGGGAACTAACATTTAGATAAAGAGTAGGTGAGACGGCACCTCATTCATTTCCCACAGATCATTTATAGATTTCAATGACGATCCAAGCGAGGTTTCTTCTGCGAGCCAGACCCATGGCTGTAATATTGACTCCTGTCCGAAGATCCCTAAGAAACAATAAAAAGAATACAGGCGAGTGTCAAAGTACAAGTCTACAAGAATAGATCAACTTACACAAGGATGTAAGCATGGATACCATAAAACTATCGTTTTCGCCATAAGAACCACGGAAAGCTCCATCCATATTGTTGTAATTCATCCCATATGATCCCCCTGGACACATAACACATCACAAGAAATCATTTAGCGACTTTATGAAAATACGAAATGTTTCCAAGAAAGATCTAGTAGGATCATACCAAACCCCCACGGCCTACTATCAACAGTAGCAAGTTCTGCTCGTAGCTTTTCAACTTCACGCGCCATAGAAACCATGTTTTTTTCCATTGTTTGCCGCTGCTCCATTAGCTCAAATTTTTCCTTCTTCTCATATTCAATTGCATCTCTGGAAAAAGAAAAAAAAAGAACTCCTTAGCATTTAAAAGTTAACCACCGAAATCAGATGTTTAGGGATTAAATGTTCAATCTTATACCTAGAATGCAAAAGCTCCTTCTGAAGGTCTTTAACCTCAGCTCTCAAACTCGGAATCTGTTTGTTATCTGATATTAGCTTAGCCATATCTTTCCTAAGAATCTGAACATCACCATTTAGTTCACGTTTATTCTCATTTAGCTTCTGAACTTCACCACGCAACTGCGAAGCTTCCTTCTTATAAGTCTCCATCGCACGAACATCACCCTCAAGTTTATGCCTTTTCTCACTAAACTCCCTCAAATGCAAATCTTGCTCAGCACGAAGATCAGAAACCATAAGATTCATTCGGTGAAGCTCTTCCTTAGCAGCATTGAGTTCTCGTTCCAGAACCATTCGGTCGTCAGCTAATCTATGATTATCATTCAAAAGCCTTCGAATTTCAACATCTTGCATTTGAAGATCTTCTAACAAAGATGGTGGTGGAGGTTGTAACAATGGAGGACCTCGGAGAAAAGGTCTCTCCGGAGGCAAATCACGCCGATCATGATAACTTTCACGGATCTCTCGGTGAATTCGGTTTCTTCCAGACATTCAGAATTACCTTCTCAAACAGAGAAAACAGCAAAATTCAAAATTTCGTTTAAAAATGATCAATTTCACTTTCTAGGAAAATATTGATCACAAAATCAAGCTAACCTAAAACCTAGATAGATCAAATTTTTCGAGTTTCAACATATAGACAATTGAACATAATATATATGTTTCGTGTTTGTATTCAGCAAAATTGAAATTTGGGAATTGAAAATTGAAACGGGGCAAGAAAAGAGAATTAGTATTGTGAAATAACTAGGGAGACGGAAGAAAAAAGAGTCAAAACCTTTTCAGCAGCAGAGCTGATATCGTCTTCTACCTCTGTTTCTCCGACTTGCCTTAGAACGAGGTTAACTTTAAACTTGTCTGCGTTAAAACGACGTCGCGTTTCGTTTTGGTCCTTTACTGGGCTTTTAATGGGCCTTTTATATACACTTAGGTTTGTTAAATGTGAAAGTTATTTATTTCCTCTTTGCACTTTTCCTCTCCGGTTTGATTCTCAAGATCAGGTAAAGCTTTTCTTTTGAAGACTGCAAAAATCGTAGCCAAATCAGAAGAACTTGAGATGATGATGATGATACACATTAAGGACCAAGTGTCATATTACTTTTCTTTGAGAATGAAATTAAACTAAGACAATAATAATGGTTTTGTTGTAACTTGAACTAAGGAAAGTAATTTAAACGATGTAAACTATGAATTAAAAGGCGCTAGGTCAAAATATATTCGCAAAAATTCAAAGATTATAAACCAGATAATTATTCAAAGCTAAATAAAACCGTTCTAGAACTCAAACATAAAGATATAACCAATCCATTATTGTGGTATCAATTACTTTATCTAGCAACCTAAGTGTCTAACTTCCGTTTGAACTTAGAATTGTAAACAAGCATTAATGAACATGTTTATTATGTTCATGGATTACCTTAACATCAGCTTTCGTTGGCTAAGGAAAATCCGCTCGTCTATGTTCTTTCAGACATTTAAACTAACACTTTTGATGCATTAAACAACCTAAGATCAGAAACTAAGTGATCAATTTAATTTTAGCAATAAGATCAACAATATAGGAAGAGCCTTGAAATAATTCCATATCCATATCTGATCAATGATTCATAAATCTCTTGGAAACCCTAAATCTAACTATGAAACTACTCAGCCATGGAAACAGATAAACAACAAGGAGATGAAGAAAAACTCATGATCATATAATAAGAAATCCAAAACGGTTCAGAAATCTTCTCAAAAGATGTAGAGTTAGAGATTCGTCTCCCAAAATCTTACAAGATCCAAAGCTAGAATTCTCAATAGAAAATAAAGCGTAGCCTAAACAATGGCTAAACATGTTATGGGTCGAAATTAAACCGAAATAGGAAAATAAACCGAAATTTCCTTTTATACGATTTGGATAAAACAAGGCTGGATAGATCCGCAAATTCTTTAGAGGCTTGGATCGATCGATCCGAGTGTGGATCGATTGATTTGAAGTGAAACGATCGGCCTGGCTGAGGTTGGTTTATCTGATTGAGGCTTGGCTTTTCCTATGAATTGGATTGATTGATCCAGGTAGAGACCGATCGATCTGAGCTCCAAAACACCCCATTTCAAGCTGTATTGCTCCTATCCTTGCTCCATACGTATAAAGCTCCATCAAAACGTGTTTTAACCTGAAAAGACTATAAAAACATAAAAAGACACCAAAAATCTCTTCAAATATAACTTAGAAAACACGAATTATGGAATACATCCATGAACGAAGACGTGTAACTTTTTTCTTCCAGCTTCAGCAATATGCAAAGGCGAATTCTATGTTTTTGAATAATATTGAATTTTAATAGATATTAGTTTTTCAAATGGCTAAGAAGTATGATTTGGTGGTTGAATTTTGCATTATTTCTTGAGAATGTTTATTTGGAAGCTCTTAAATATTTGTTCTTGTAAAAATAAAAACAAAATATTGAAAATCAAAGTAATAAGTTGTTGAAAAATATTAGAAAAAAGTTCACAACAAAAATAGCCTAGAACGTTTATCACCTGGAAATAAATTTAAGTTTGTTTATCTTTCAAATCAGAGATTTTTAATTGTTATAGGAGTTGTGAGTTATTATGTAAGTATATCAGAGATTTAAAAAAAAACATATGAACAGCAAAACAAATTTACTAAAATGGAGAAATTTGCTTGGTGTAATGGTGTTTCAGTTTTTCATCCTTTTAAAAACTGATATGGGTCTTTCTTACGTAAGCTATGTATTATTAAATTACAATCTTACCAGTCTTAGCGCTATTCTTAGAGCTTGTATCTTTCTCTCTATAACCAGCATCTGTCTCACTCTCACCAACAAGATGTCCCTTCAAAACACTGTGATCCAGCGGATTTACCGGAATCTTTGTATCCTGAATCCTGATGGAACATGCTGCATGGTGATAGTGAGAAAAAGACTGGTTATATAGTGAGAAACCAAGAAGAAGAAAAAACAGATCTGGGTCTCTCTTACGGAAGCTATGTATTGTTATGTTACTTTCTTACCAGTCTTAGAGCTATTCTTAGAGCTCTGTCTCATTATCACCAACAAGATGCCCCTCCAAAACACTGAGATCCAGCGGGTTAACGGGAATCTTTGTGTTTTGATGGAACATGCTGCTGATAATAGTGAGAAAGAGATTGGTTATATAGTGAGAAAGAAAACTGAATTTCATGGACCATTTTTAAAGATTAGAAAGGACTGAAAGATAGATATAGAGATAGACTGGTTTTGTTTTTGATATGTAGAGAGCAGAATGATGGTTCCAATATTTATAGAGAGGGTGAGATTTAGGGTAATAACAAGAGGAGGGCTAATAGTGGCATAGTGCAGAGGTGAATTTTGAAAATTTTGGGAGAATGTATTTAATATTTTCAGACCAAATAAGGAAAAAACAATCTAAACCTAAAAAGAAAAATAAAGCACAATATCTCCCTATAAGATGAGATAGTGACAAATAGTCAGCTATGCATGCATGTATTTTCTTTTGATAATATTTTGTTTGTATTATAATTTTCCCCTAAATTGGAGATTTGAATACGTCCCAAATTCTTAAGAAATGATGTGAAAACACATTATGATATCCAACAGAATTATTTTCTATATATTATGATATCCAGCAGAATTATTTTCTACTATGCTGAGGATGCCATCGGTCAAGGAGGGAACGATTTGGCTATCAAGAATGATGAGGTTATTGTGGTTGATGATCAGAATGTGACTTCCAAAAATGATGATGTTATTGTGGTCGATAATCGTAATGTGAGCAACACTGTTGCAGGTATGTGCCCTAAGTATTTTTTTATTATGAATCTGCCTATTGTAAGAAAGTTTGTTAGAATATTCTCTATTGTTTTTATTGGGAGTCAAGCCAATGTCCCACATCGGAAGATTAAAAAATATATGTCTAATATATAAGTCAAGTCAATCACCAATTAGTATGAGATCTTTTGGGAAGGAGCCCAAAAACAAATCCGTGCGGCTTTGCCTTTTAGATCTAAAGCGGACAATATCATACTAATGAAAGTGTTGACTTGCTTAAATAAGCCCAACAATTGGGACCGGAGCCTAGGTCAAAAGTTGTGGACCTAGAGAAGTCGGTGTGGGAGGAACCCTCAATGTGACACGATAAGAATGCCTCAAGAGAACCATGCGAATAAGGGTTGCCAAGGTTTCGCTGGTGGTGAGGTTAAATTTTGTGGTTCATTTTTTGAGTGGGGATTATTAGGAGTCAAGCCAATGTCCTTCCATATATTTGGTCAAATTTGTGAAGTTTCTTAACAAAATATAAATGATAAATTAAGGACCAACTATGCCCAATCTAAGTCACTTGAGAGATCAAGATCCAATAGCCTCAACTCATTACTCTCATCCAGTTAAGAAAATATGAGTAATCCTGAGAAAGAAATAATAGAATTCTGATGACAATGACTACCTTTGGAGTGATGAAGAATTAGAAAATCGATAAATTGTGCTTTCTCTTCCCGCACCGAGAGTTTCTGAAGTCCCAATGTGGATAAAATCATTTGTAACAAAGCTGTTGTTGCGGTGCAACTTCTTGTGGCTACTGCCGAAGAAGCCGCGGGAAAGAAGACATGAGGGAGGAGGATAATGGCGAGTGAAACCTTTGTGTGACCTTCAACTTTAGAAATTTCTATTTTTGTGTTTAACTTAAATAATGTGCATGTGTTTATATACATGCATGCAAACACTCTTCTTTGTTTACATTAGTTGTCCGGTTTGTTTCTTTAAATTACTTTTATGTATCAAAATTAAATAAATGATAAAAAACATTATTTATATATAAAACAAATAGAGGGTGATCTTTTAGTGACACTATTATTGAAAATAATTTCAAACTAACTTAAATTATATATATGCAATTGGTATGTTGAAAATTAAAAATATGTATTATATACATTAAAAATGAAATATTTTTCCTTCTCCTTCTTCTTCATCTTCAGAGTTTGTGATTTCTCCACATGTGGCCTCTGTTGTCTTCTCAGAGTTTTCTTCATTTTCTTTGCTTGATGCATCGTCTACTACATGTGGTTCTTCCTCTTTCTTGGTTAGCTTCTCAATGACATCCATCATTTCTCTATTCACATCAAACATAGTATTGAGCCAAGTAACTACATTGTCATTGCTATTCACATCAAACAAAATACTCTATCCTTCGAAATTGAATCCAAATCCATAATACAGTCATTCAATTCATGTAAACCTTTTAAAAATTTGCTTATAACTAGATTAATACCCGCGCTATGCTACGGGGTTACTTTTTTTACATATAAATATTTTTAATAGTATCGATGGTTAGTTTGTTTCACTTCATTTATTATGTTTTGTTCAAATATTTTAAAAGTTTATAAGCCTTTTACGAATTGGTGTTTTGTATTAGTTCAAATTTTATGTTGTTTTTGTAATAGTGTGTTTGTATTTTCTTTTGTTTTTGTCTTTTTATTTTATTAGCTTTAGTCGGTTAGTGTTTCAGTTTTGAGAATGTTAACTTAACTCTGCTAGCTTTGTATTTATTGAAATTATATTTCAATATGATAAATATATAAATAACAATAATGAAATTTAAGATATCTGAATTTGTAAATTTCTTATTTGATTATTTATGCACACTTATGTATGATTAATAATGGCAACATTTAGTTTATATTAAGCTTCTTTGCTATGTCTTTGTCTAGAAGCTTTAGTTTTGGGGAATTGTTTTGTTCCATTAGCCAAAATTTTATTGTATTTAAATTTATGATATTTTGATTTTATAAATTTTATGATTATAATAATAATAATATAATAATAATAATAATAATAATAATAATAATATTATTATTATTATTATTATTACTATTATTATTATTATTATTATTATTATTATTATTATTATTATTATTAATAATATAGTTTTTTGGGTCTATTATTTGTACATACAAATAAATGTTTACTATCCGTATATGAGTTTTCAGCCAAAGGAGTCTTACAAAAATACCAAATAATAACCTATTTAAGTATTATGTAAAGAAATATATTATAAACTCTACAAGAAAGTTTAAAAAAATTCAAGCAATAACAAGCAAATCTGGTGGATCTGTTATGAACAAAACTCATCTCCTATTTTTTATCAATGACATAAAATATAGTTAAAGTTTTGGATCACAAATAAGTTTTACCACCACATTTTTTGTTTACTTTTCACATGAAGTGTAATTGTTCCCCGATAATCTTATTCTCTTCGGGAAATTTTCAAAAATACCATTACAAGGATGTTTATTTTAAAAAATACCATTGGAAGGAATCAATTTTCATTTATGTCACTATATGTATGTATTTGATGAATTGACTTTAATGAAAATCAGAATTAATTATTGGGCAATTCTCAAAAATAACATAAAACTAAATTTTTATTTAAATAAAATTCTCTTATATAACATTTTATTAAAGAGCAGTTTTTTATATATCCTAAAATCTCATATTCTCATAATTTTAGGGTTTAAGATTATAAACCTTAAATCCTAAGTCATACACCCTAAATCGTTCTCTTAACCTTAAAAACTATACCCAAAATCTTAGAATACTTAACCCAGACAAAAAAAATTTAATGCTTTTGACATACTCCATAGTGGTATTTTTATAAATAACCACAAATGAGTGGTATTTGTAGAAAATGGTATGACCATAGTGGTATTAATGACAATTTCTCATTCTCTTCTCCTTTTTCTTCATCCATTGTTGTCTCAACAATCTCCATTAGTCATGTTTTCTTATATCTAACATATCAAACAATTTGTTTGCCATGTCCTAGAGGAGCCGTATGAGGTGGAAGCCCCTCGAACGGTTTTAAAGCCGAGTATTTCCAGCATTGGGGCTTAGGGACCAATATGATGATTGGTTTAGGATTTTTTTTATTTAGGTTTCATTCATTGGGAAATGTTCATTAAAAATTCCTATAAGTTTTATTCATGAGCAAAATATTATGAGAGATGATAATGATTGATATACATTATTGAACAAACTCTAGATCTTCAAAATAATTTGAGGATACCATAATTAAAAACCTCCTTCCCCATATTCGAAAACCCTAATTCTCAAATCCATGCCTGAGAATTCTACAACCCTATTTAAAAAACTCATATTTAAGGAAATCTAGACTTTTGACTCTCAATCCAAAACAAAAAAATTAGCTTAAGAAAACATAAAACCAATGCTAATCAACGACATGAGACTCGATTAGGTCGGTTAAAAATAGCTAATCAACACATGTAGTTTTATTCATGGTAAAAAATAAATAATATATGGTGTGTATAATTAAAATAATTTTATTTGTTTTAAAAGTTTTTTTTATTAATTTATTTATGGTAAAATAAGTATTATGATTTTATGTTATGTGTATAACTAAAATAATTTGATTGGTTATACAGTTTTTTCATTAATTGATGTGACATCAAAAATCTGATGTATTTACTTATGTGTATTAATGAAATAATTTAATTGGATCAACATTTTAATTTATTTATTGACATATCAAGCTCATAATAAAAAAAAAGTTGATGTGTCATTTCAGGAGAGACACTACTTTATTATAGTGTTGATTATTAAAAAGTCACCACCTCATTTGTTTTACCACTTGTGCTAAAAGAGACTCCAAAAGCCTATACTCAAGCTATTTATTGTTTGAGACCTCACATGCAAAACTTCCACATTTACAATTCCTTGGATGTTCAAAACTCAGAAGAACTTAACAGGAAAATATAAGCCTCAAAAATCAAACCATCTTTAAATGCATTGTTTTGAGACGAGGTAGAGAGACTTATTTCAAACTATGCATGTTTATTATATTTTCAAGCTTCAACTACTAATGTCTCACTCATACAAATGCTTTCTGGTAGCTTTCAAGAATTATGCTCTTTAAAATCATGACCCACAAGATGGAGAAATATCAAAACAAGTTCAAAACAAAAATAAGGTCATGATCTAATTATAATCAAATTGGTAATGTTACTGATGCATAAAAATAAGGACCAAAACAAAAGGTCATGATACGCTCCACAAATATTTGCGTACAGAATATTACAACCACAAAAGAGTTCCTTTATTATACTAAAGACTCTAAAGTTGTTACCTGATCGCATAAAAGCCATTTACTCACTCACAGTGGCGGCTGCTTGGTGTGTCACTGTCCAGTTTCATCCTTTTACTTGGTGGTTCTTCAGCTTCAGACACGTCAATGTCAAATTCCTCTTCATCTTCATCTTCATCTTCTTCTCCTTCTCCTTCTTCATCTTCAGAGTCTGTATTTTCTCTATATTTGGCATCTGTTATCTTCTCAGAGTTTTCTTCACCTTCTTTGCTTGATGCATTATCTAATGCAGGCTCTTCTTCCTCTTTCTTTGTCAGCTTCTCAATCACATCCATCATTTCTCTATTCACCTGTTCGTCAAACATTTTTTTGTGAGCCAACACTAGGATTTAAAACTAAATTGGTAAAAAGAATGTGTTCAAGTATTCCTTTCTACAGTTTCTACCATTACATGACATTGAAATTTCCAATGATCACAAACAAAATCAACTTATATTCATTAACTTTTATACTTGGGTTTAAGCTCTTTTTATACACATTGTCACAATACAATATTATGCCTGAGCAAGAAATTGATGATATACTGACACTTTATTAAATGCTGTTAAGTTAACCAATGAACTAACTTCATCTAGTTCTAGCAACAAAAAAAATAGCAATGCAAATAATATAAATTTCTATCTATCAGAAGCATGCTTAAGTCACATAACCAATTTAAGAAGAAGATAATTTTTTTGTTTACCTGTGGGTTTTGGAGAAAGTCAGCAATGTCCATAGGGCAAGAAGGACAGATCATGATGTTCTTCTTTGCACGTAATGTGCGTCCACCTCTGCTTCTTTCTCTTACATGAGCTATCCCAGCAAATCTAGCTTCCAAGAATGCCTTGCAGAAGTTATGACCACAAGGTGTTGTCACTGGAAGACTCATCACATTCCGACAAATTTGACAACTAAATTCTGTGTCAACCAAAAAACAAAACAAATTTTTGTATCAATTTAAGTTATAAAAGAATAAAATTGGTGACACATACGTTTCAGAAGTTTTTCCTTAATAGTGTTATTTCCAGTGGCGTTTCTAGCTTTCCTCATCCTAGCCAAACTTTTGCTAGCAGGTGGAGGCTTCATCCACCTCCAACGACCCTCACTTTCCTGTTCAAAGAAATCTATCATGCATTAAGAAACTGATCTATGAAGCTATGTAAATTATTATGTTAGTTTCTTACGTACGTGTCAAGTAATAAATCATGCCATGAAAAAAATAAAGAGAATTAAGCTGTACTAACATCAAAATTCCAAGATGGACTTTCCTCTCTCACAAACAGGTCAGTTGCCTTTTTAAGCTCTGGAATATCAGGCAAAGGTCTTGGACGATCGCCATGCTCATTACTACAATATTATTCAAATCTCATTAATTAGCATTAAGAGCAAATCAACACTATAATCAACACTATAATAAGACAGTGTGTCTCTCCTGAGATGACACATAAGCTTTTTCCTTCATTGTGAGCTTGACATGTCAATAAATGAAATTTTTTTATGATCCAATTAAATTATTTCATTAATACACATAAGTAACCACATCAATTAATTGAACAATTTGGTAACCAATCAAATCATTTTAATTATACACATAAGATAATAATAATAATATTTTTTTATCATGAATAAATTTGTAAAAATAATCTAAAACAATCATATCATTTTAATTATACATATCATATAATATTTATTTTTACCATAAATAAATTAATAAAAAAACTTTCTAAACAAATCAAATTATTTTAATTATACACACCATATAGTATTTATTTTACCATGAATAAAACTACATGTGTTGATTAATTATTTTTTAATCGAGTCTCATATAGTTTATTAGCATTAGTTTTATGCTTTGTTTAAGCTAATTTTCGTTTTTTTTTGGATTGAGAATCAAAAGTTTGGATTTCCTTCAATATGATTTTTTTTAAAGAAGGTTGTAAAATTCTCAGATATGGATTTGAAGAATTAGGGTTTTTGGATGTGGGAGAAGAGTATTTGATTATGGTATCCTCAAATTATTTTGAAGATCTAGAGTTTGTTTAATAATATATATCCATGATTATCAACAATCTGAATATTTTCTCATGAATGAAACTTATAGGAATTTTTAATTAATATGTCCCAATGAATGAAAGCAAAATAAAAAACATAGCAAACAAATTGTTTGATATGTTAGATACAAATCAGAAAGTATGACTAATGGAGATTGTTGAGACAATAACGGGTGAAGGAGAAGATAATACAATTATCGAGGAAGAGTTACACTTCATGTAAAAAGTAAACAAAAAATGTGGTTGTAAGACTTATTTTGTTGTCCAAAACTTTCTACTACATTTTATATCACTGATACAAAGTAAAATATGAGTTTTTCCATTAAACATCCATTAAGCTTTGTTTGTTATTGCTTGAATGTTTTTAAACCTTCTTATAGAGTTTATAATTTACAATATATTTGTATACATAATATTTAAATAGATTATTATTTGATACTTATGTAAGATTTATTTGGCTGAAATCTGTAAGTCTTAACGGTTTCATTCACCTTCAAAACTTGTCTAAAGATAGTAAATATATATTAGTATTTAGAAACTATATGAAGTATTAGAGCTAGAAAAACTATAATAATAATAATAATAATAATAATAATAATAATAATAATAATAATAATAATAATAATAATAATAATAATAATAATAATAATAATAATAATAATAATAATAATAATAATAATAATAATAATAATAATAATAATAATAATAATAATAATAATAATAATAATAATAATAATGATGATGATAATGATAATAATAATTATCATAACAATAAAATTTAGAAAATTAAAATTTCTTTGTAATATCTTAAATTTAAATACTATAAAAATGACTAATGGAACAAAACTATTCCCAAAACTAAAGCTCCTAGACAAAGACATACCAAAGAAACTTAATATAAACTAAATGTTGTCATTATTAATCATACTTAAGTGTGCATATATAATCAAATAAGAAATTTACTAATTCAAATATCTTAAATTTCATTATTCTTATTTCTATATTTATCATATTTTTAAGATAATGTTAACAAATACAAAACTAGCAGAGTTAAATGAACATTCTCAAAACTGAAACACTAATAAATTAAAGCTAGCAAAACAAAAAGATGAAAAATAAATAAATACAAACATACTATTACAAAAGCTACTTAAAATTTGAATTAATACCAAATATCAATTCGTATGAGGCTTATAAACTTTTCAAAATATTTGAACAAAAACATACTAAATGAACATGACACAAACTAACCATCGGTACTATTGAAAATATTTTTATTTAAAACAAATCCCGTAGCGTGGATATTAACCTAGTACTTACAAAAAGGCACTTTTAGAAAGAAAAAAATCAAACCTGGTCCATGGAGCTGCCTCATTGTCACATCTAACAAACAGGTAACGACAGATTATGAAACCCTATAGAAAAAAAAAGAATGTGTCATGACAAAAATAAATCCACCTCTTCATGAAATGAATAAGCAAAATTTTATGGACCTGTATTCCAATTTTTTGCCAGCACTTTTCAACCCTGTAAACACCATCATATCTCACTCCTTCCACAGGGGCATATGCAGGACGCTTCTCCTTCTCAGACCTGTATAAATTGAAAATGTTCATCTATAGTATATCGATGAATAAAGATAAAACTAGTAAAGAACACAAAATCAAAACAAAAACTAATTACCTGACAACTCTAACAGGATAGCCTATTTTGCAGCTTACTCTTAGGGCTTCGTTGGAGTATCTAAACGTCTTATCGAAAGATTGTTTTGGATTAGTTCTTTTGTTACCTTTGAGATCTCTTCCACCACTGCAAGATACATCCGCACTTATTCAAGTAAAAAAAAAAAGTCTACTAGAAAAACTTGGAGAAATACTACTTTTATAAGCAATGATACCAAATATATATACAAGATTAATCAAGAAACATGTCATATTCCAAGTAAATTTATTGATAAAAAAATAGATTAACCAAATACACCAAAGGCTAGGAGTAATGTAAAGCAAACCTTCCAGTGTAGAGAAACCATTCTCCATGATCTTCGTCTTCTTGATAACCTCCAGAGATTACCACAGATTGAGCTCCATGACGTTCTTGCCCAGCAATACCCCTAAGATGTGGTAAGTGAGCTCCCCACTGCTTATATACTTGTCTATTCCCCCACGATTCACCTACGAGAACTCCCTGATTCCTTGTTGGATCGTATTCCGCAATGATTGGACCAAAGTAATCTTTTGGTATGGTCACCTTGATCTTAGCCAAACGAATAGCATCAACTATAACTAAGTTGATACATACGTTTCTTGCAGCTTTTTTAGAAATTGAACTGCGGCATTGCACACAGTTGAACTTCCCTTGACCGATCACTTCTCGAAACATTTTAAACAGAAGTTATGGCCACATGGTGTCTGGAGAGACAAGTAAAATAAAAGCCATTAGTGGTATTTCCTTCATCGTTAATCATCCTTGTCAAATATAATGACCCAATAAAAACAAAAACAAAACCAGCGTTTAAAGTATTTATGACAAAAGGACTCTCATTCATGCACAAAATTTAATTAACAGTTGTAATTATCTATAAATGCATAAGGATATTGACCTATTGACATTGACACGGATGTCACAAGTTCTTTCAAACAAACAAATTGAGTTCTGACAAATGGTAAGCAAAAAAGAGGAAAAACGCTTTTGAATAACAACAAAAAGTTCTCCCTCTGTCCCATTTTAATAAATATTTACAGATTTTTTGTTTGTTTTTTTCATTAGATATTTTGCATAAAGTTTAATTTTTCTTGATTGAATGAATTTAAAATAAATTATTAAGTGATACTTTTGTAAAGAAAATTAGTTGTCTTAATATATATGTTTTTAGCTAAACTATTAATTTCTAGATGCTTACGAGAGTAATGTCTTTAGCATTCATATACATTTTAGTTTTTTTACATGGTCAATATTAACTTTTGAAGTAACAAAATTTTTATTTTCTTTCAATTTTGGTTGGTCAATATTTTATTGTTTCTTTCCATATTTTTGGTCAAAATTTTGAAGTTTTTTAAACAAAATATAAATGCTAAAGACATTACTCTCGTAATCTCATCCAGTTAAAAAATGAGGAATCCTAATGAGGGGCTAATAGTGCAGAGGTAACTTTTGAAATTTGTGGGAGGATGAATGGGTTTAAATTTTTGAGGCAAACTAGAAAACAAATTTACACCTAGAAAGAAAAATAAAGCACAAAATCTTCATATTAGATAAGATAGTGACAAATGATCAACTATTTATTTTACTTTTATTTTTTTTCTTTGTGTATATTATATTATTTTCTTTAATTGAGGATTTGAATACATCCAAATTTAATTATTTTGTTGCCTAAATGGAAACATATACTTTTTTTACATGGTCAATATTAACATTAAAAGTAATAAATCTTTATTTTCTTTCAAGTTTGGTTGGTCAAGTATTTTATTATTTTTTCCATACTTTTGGTAGATTTTAAACAAAATATTAATGATAAAGACATTACTCTCTTAATCTCATCTAGTTTTTTTTTTTTAAATGAGTACTCATAAGGAAGAAAGAATTAAAAATTCTAATGAGAGTGAAGAAATACAAAAACAAAATCGATGTTTTTCAAAAACTGTAAGATTGACCCCCAATGAAATGTGTACACTGACCCCTATAAATATGACTTTTTCTACCTAAAAGAAATAATTGATCCTTCTAAATTGAATCCAAATCCATAATACAGTCATTCAATTCATGTAAACCTTTTAAAATTTGGACTTATAATTATAAAAAAGTCACCACCTCATTTGTTTTACCACTTGTGCTAAAAAAAAACTCCAAAAAGGCCAATACTCAAGTTATTTATTGTTTGAGATCTCACATAGCCTGGGCAAAAGTAACCGGACCCGAATACCCGACCCGAACCTGATCCGATCTGAAATTTTAGAAATACCCGAAAAGTATCTCAAATCCTAAACCCAAAAAACCGAATCCGAACCAACAACCGAATGGGTATCCGAAATACCCAAATATATTTATATATATACAAATATTAATTATATTTATATTTAATATAATCTAATTATCTAAAATTAAAATTATAAACCTAGATATATCAGTTATTTTAAAACTAAAATAGTCAAAATATCTAAAATAACTATATTATTTGTAAATTTTTAATCATATTTGTAAATTTTTAATCATATTTGTAAATTTTTATTGAATTTTAACCAAACCGAATCCCCATAGACCCGAACCCGAACAGGTACCCGAATGCCCAGGGCTAACCTCACACACAAAACTTCCACATTTACAATTCAAAACTCGAAGAACTTAGCAGGAAAATATAAGCCTCGAAAACCAAAGCATCTCTAAATGCATTGTTTTGAGACGAGGTAAAGACACTAATTCCAAACTATACATGTTTACATTGTCAAGCTTCAAGTACTAATGTCTCACTCGTGCAAATGCTTTTCGGTAGCTTTATGGACCAAGAATTATGCTCTTTAAAATCATGACCCACAAGATGGAGAAATATCAAAATAAGATCATACCTTGTATAATCAAATTAATAAGGTTACTGATGCATAAAAATAAGGACCAAAACAAAAGGTCATGATACGCTCCACAAATATTTGGGTACAAAATATTACAACCACAAAAGAGTTCCTTTATTATACTAAAGACTCTAAAGTTGTTACTTGATTGCATAAAAGGCCATTTACTCACTCACAGTGGCTGCTGCTTGGTGTATCACCGTCCAGTTTCATCCTTTTACTTGGTGGTTCTTCAGCTTCAGGCACGTCAATGTCAAATTCCTCTTCATCTTCATCTTCATCTTCATCTTCATCTTCTTCTCCTTCTCCTTCTCCTTCTTCATCTTCATCTTCAGAGTCTGTATTTTCTCCAGATTTGGCATCTGTTGTCTTCTCAGAGTTTTCTTCACCTTCTTTGCTTGATGCATTATCTAATGCAGGCTCCTCTTCCTCTTTCTTTGTCAGCTTCTCAATCACATCCATCATTTCTCTATTCACCTGTTCATATAAAAAAAAATTGTGAGCCAACACTAGCACTGAATTGGTAATTTCATGACATTGAAATTTCCAATGATCACAAACAAATCAACTTATATTCATTAACTTTATATACTTGTGTTTAAGCTCTTTCTATACACATTGTCACAATACAATATTTATGCATGAGCAAGCAATTGATGATATACTGACTTTATTAAATGTTGTTAAGTTAACCAATGACTAACTTCATCTAGTTCTAGCAACAACAAAAATAGCAATGCAAATAATATAAATTTCTATGTATAAGAAGCATGCTTAAGTCATATAGCCAATAAAAGAAGAATATAATTTTTTTGTTTACCTGTGGGTTTTGGAGAAAGTCAGCAATATCCATAGGGCAAGAAGGACAGATCATGATGTTCTTCTTTGCACGTAATGTGCGTCCACCTCTGCTTCTTTCTCTTACACGAGTTATCCCAGCAAATCTAGATTCTAAGCATGCCTTGCAGAAGCTATGACCACAAGGTGTTGTCACTGGAAGACTCATCACATTCCGACAGATTTGACAACTAAATTCTGTGTCAACCAAAAAAACAAAACAAATTTTTGTATCAATTTAAGTTATAAAAAATAAAACTATATCGAAAGATGCATATATAGAATTGGTGACACATACGCTTCAGAAGGTTTTCCTTAATAGTGTTACTTCTAGTGGCGTTTCTAGCTTTCCTCATCCTAGCCAAACTTTTGCTAGCAGGTGGAGGCTTCATCCACTTCCAACGACCCTCACTTTCCTGTTCAAAGAAATCTATCATGCATTAAGAAACTGATCTATGAAGCTATGTAAATTATTATGTTAGTTTCTTACGTACATGTCAAGTAATAAATCATGCCATGAAAAAAATAAAGAGAATTAAGCTGTACTAACATCAAAATCCCAAGATGGACTTTCCTCTCTCACAAACAGGTCAGTTGCCTTTTTAAGCTCTGGAATATCAGGCAAAGGTCTTGGACGATCGCCATGCTCATTACTACAATATTATTCAAATCTCATTAATTAGCATTAAGAGAAAATACTTACAAAAGGCACTTTTAGAACAATAAATAAAACCTGGTCCATGGAGCTGCCTCATTGTCACATCTAACAAACAGGTAACGACAGATTATGAAACCCTATAGAAAACAAAAGAATGTATCATGACAAAAATAAATCCAGCTCTTCATGAAAAGAATAGACGAAATTATGAACCTGTATTCCAAATTTTCGCCAGCACTTTTCAACCCTGTAAACACCATCATATCTCACTCCTTCCACAGGAGCATATGCAGAACGCTTCTCCTTCTCAGACCTGTATAAATTGAAAATGTTCATATATAGTATATTGATGAATAAAGATAAAACTGTTAAAGAACACAAAATCAAAACAAAAACTAATTACCTGACAACTCTAACAGGATAGCCCATTTTGCAGCTTAGTCTTAGGGCTTCGTTGGAGTATCTAAACGTCTGGTCGAAAGATTGTTTTGGATTAGTTCTTTTGTTACCTTTGAGATCTCTTCCACCACTGCAAGATACATCCACACTTATTCAAGTAAAAAAAAAAAAGTCTACTAGAAAAACTTGGAGAAATACTACTTTTATAAGCAATGATACCAAATATATATACAAGATTAATCAAGAAACATGTCATGTTCCAAGTAACTTTATCGATAAAATATTTATATATATATAGAGAGAGAGAGATTAATCAAATACACCAAAGGCTAGGAGTAATGTAAAGCAAACCTTCCTGTGTAGAGAAACCATTCTCCATGATCTTCGTCTTCTTGATAACCTCCAGAGATTACCACAGATTGAGCTCCATGACGTTCTTGCCCAGCAATACCACTAACATGTGGGAAGTGAGCTCCCCACTGCTTACATACTTGCCTATTGCCCCACATTTCGCCTACAAGAACTCCCTGATTCCTTGTTGGATCGTATTCTGCAGTGATTGGACCAAAGTGATCTTTTGGTATGGTCACCTTGATCTTGCCACTAGTGGCATTAGCAAGCCCATTTTTTACCGCCCGCTCGGTAGTAAAGGCCTCCTCGGGCAGATCTTCATTGCGAATATGATGTTGAATTCTGGGAGTGGGTGTTGTTGTACGTTTTGAATTCTTAGCCAAACGAATAGCATCAACTATAGCTAAGTTGATGCGTACGTTTCTTGCAGCTTTTTTAGAAATTGAACTGCGACATTGCACACAGTTGAACTTCCCTTGACCGATCCACTTCTCGAAACATTTTAAACAGAAGTTATGCCCACATGGTGTCTGGAAATACAAGAGTGCAAGATAAGCCATTAATTAGTGGTATATACTTCAATGTTAATTTTCATAAGGATATTGACCAATTGACATTGACTCAGTTATCACAAATTATTTTAAAAAGAAAAACAAAATTGAGTTGTGACAAATGGTAAGCAAAAAAAGAAGAAAAACGCCTTTGAATAACAACAAAATGTATTGGTTCAACAAATTAAAGTACCTGTTACACTACAAGTATGTGTGGTAAACATACAGCTTATTAATTATGGCAATTTCAAGTAAATAGATTTGAATAAAAAAAACATAATCAAATAACAAAGATTCAACAAAAGCATTAACACAGTTGCACAATCACAAGCACAACAAGTGAATTTAATCTATTGATGCATGGTAGAATCTATAAGAGCAAGAGAGAACGAACCGTGATTGGTCTTTCGGGTAACTCTAAGCAGATTGGACATTTAAACATTTTTTGAAATGAATCTAACATCTCTTCATCATCATTGTCCAGCATTATGTTTTTTCCTTTCCGATTTTTTTCATCCTCGTCATTGGCTTTACCACTCATAAGTTTTTGCCTCTTCTTGGCTTTCATTTCTTCAGTTAAAGAAGTATCTGCCTCGATCGCACGGACGGCTGATACAAGATCTGAGCCAGATGATTCAAATCCAGCGATTTGAGAAATGGGAAGGGGATCAACAATACCGGAGCAATCAGGACACCACCACTCATGAATACCACTTGAAGAAGAAGCGAGAGATTCTGCAGTGAGGCATGGCATATGCCAAGGCGTATTGCAGGTGGTGCACATGATAGTTTCATCCGTCTGAGACTTCATCTTGCATAGCATGCACACATCTTCTCCATCGCAAGGAAGTTGAATTTCTCGGGCCATTTTTAAAGGTTAGAAAACGATAGACAGAGAGATCGATTAGTTTTGTTTTTGATATGTAGAGAGAATGATGGTGTTTGGAATATTTATAGAGAAAGTGGAGATTTAGGGAAATAAGAGAGTGAGGGGGTAATTGTATGGAGGTGAGTTTTGAAAATTTTGGGAGGATGAATGTGTTCAAAATTTTCAAACAAAACAAGAAAAACATTTAAACCTAAAAAGAAAAATAAAGCACAAAATCTTCATATGAGACAAATGGTTAACTTTTGTTTTCTTTTTATATATTTCTTTTATTTGTATTATAATTTTCCTTAAATTCAGGATTTGAATACATCCCGAAATCTGAAGATATGATATATATACACAGCAATATATGTTTCTATATTTTTAAAAATATTTGCTCTTATAGTTTCTTTTTCTAAAATTTTATTATTTTTATTGTCTAAATGGAAACAGTTATACATTTTTATTTTTTTAACATGGTCAATATTAGATTCAAAAGTAATGAAAATTCAAAAAAATTCAGACAAAACTAGAAAAATATTTAAACCTAAAAAGAAAAATAAAACATAAAATCTTCATATCAGACAAATGGTCAACTATTATTTTCTTTTTATATATTCTTTTGGTTTGTATTATAATTTTCCTTAAATTTGGGATTTGAATACATCCCCAGTTCTTAAGATACATAGTACATACACAAGAATATATTTTTCTATATTATTAGTTTTCTATTATTTTATTATATAGTTTCTTTTTCTAAATTTTAATTTTTTTAATTTTCTAAATGGAAACACTTACATTTTAATGTTTTAACATCGTCAATATTAAATTTAAAATTAATAAAAAAATCTTGTTTTCTTTAAATTTTGGTTATTCAATATTTTATTATTCCTTTCCATATTTTTGGTCAAATGTTTTAAGTTCATAAAAAAAATATAAATGATAAAAAATTATTACTTTCATCCACTTCAATAAAATGAGTAATTCCAAGGAAAAGATAATAAAGAACTCTGATGATAGAGACTACCTTTGGAGCGATGAAGAATTGGAAAAATGATAAATTGTGCTTGCCCTTCCCACACCAAGAGTTAATGAAAGTCATAATGTGGATAAAATCATCAGTAAGTAAACTGTTATTGGGGCACAACTTCATGTGGGGAAAAATAATTAGAAGAAATAAATTCAGTCTGCTGCCAAATCATATTACAAAAGGTAAATAATTTTATGAAAATAGTTAATAATACACCATCAAAACATATTAATAAAAATTTAGTGATTATTCCACACGTGCATGTTATGCACTTGCGTTTTATATCGATACAATATGAATAAATTAGAAAATATCAATTTTTAGATGTTTATGTTAGAGATAAATTTACACGGTTAGATATAGCCATCTTAATATTAGACAAAGGTCTTGGACGATCCCCCATGTTCATTACTACAAATATGATCAAATCTCATTATTAGCATTAAAAGCAAATACATAAAAAAAAAAAGCACTTCCAGAAAAATAAATCAAACCTGGTCCATGGAGCTGCCTCATTGATCACATCTAACAAATAGGTAACGACAGACTGTGAAAGTACCCTATAAAAAACAAAAGAATATGTCATGATAAAAATAAATCCAACTCTTCATGAAAAGAATAGACGAAATTATTAACCTATATTCTAATTTTTCGCCAGCACTTTTCAACCCTGTAAACACAATCATATCTCACTCCTTCCACGGGGCTTAAACTTGTACTCAGATTTTCCTCTAACTTCTTTCTCAGTTCAATGCTCTTCAACTAGATACAGACCAAAGTATGTGTAAGGTTCACATTTTTTATCCCATCTTACTTCACCGGTATCACTCTCGCTTCCTCATGCTATTAGCCAATGATAATTTCCATTCAGTCAATTTCTGATCTTTGGTCTTCTTGAAGAAGACTGGGAATCAGAAGTTGACCAAAGGAAACTTAGCATTAGCTAATAGTCTGAGGTATAAGAGGGAAGTGAGAGTCATACGTGGAGAAGAAAGATGAGATCGAATAGGTAAACGTTACACCTACTTTGGTGATCTGTATCTTGTTGAAAATTATTGGACTGAAAGAGAAGACAGAGACGGAGACTTCCTCTTGCATAGCATGCACACATCTTCTCCATGCATCGCAAGGAAGGGGAATTTCTTGGGCTATTTTTGAAGGTTAAAAACGAGTGAGAGAGAAAGATATCTGTAGAGATTGATTAGTTTTTTTTTTGATATGTGGAGAGAATGATGATGTTTCGAATATTTATAGAGAAATTAAAAATTTGGGGAAATAAGAAAGTGAGGGGGTAATTGTGTGGAGGATGAATGTGTTCAAAGTTTTCAGACAAAACAAGAAAAACATTTAAACATAAAAGGAATAATAAAGCACAAAATCTTCATATCAGATAAATGGTCAATTATTTATTTTCTTTTTCATATATTTCTTTTTTGTATTATAATTTTCCTTAAATTTTGGATTTGAATACATCCCGAATTCTTAAGAAATGATGTACATATATAACAATATATATTATTTAAAAAATATTTACATTTATAGTTTATTTTCTAAATTTTTTTTTAATGGAAACAGTTACATTTTTATTTTTTAACATGGTCAATATTAAATTTAAAAGTAATAAAAATTTTGTTTTCTAAAATTTGGTTAGTCAATATTTTATTATTTCTTTCCATATTTTTGGTAAAACATTTTAAGTTTATAAACAAAATAGAAATGATAAAAAGACATTACTTTCATCTAGTAAACTATGTTACTTGACTACACCATCTAATTAATACTGCTGATAAAAAGATACTTGTAAACACCTAATTAGATGTGGGAAGAAAGAAGCAAGATTAGCAAAATCCAATAGAGACAGTAAGCAAAACAGAATCTAAAGATCATAAAAGATTGTATCAATCAAACTCATACATTCACAATCACTCATATAGCAAAATCTAATGATTATAACGTCTGGAACCCTCAAAACTAGCAAAATCTTTCCCCAAATCTTTTTTCCTTTCCGATTTTTTTCATCATCATCAATGGCTTTACCATTGAAGAAGAATGGAGAGATTCTACAGTGAGGCATTGCATATGCCAAGGCGTATTGCATGTGGTGCATTTGTAAAATATATTTCTCTCTCAAATCTTATTATATGATCATAGATTTACTTCATTTATATGACAATACAAACATAAAGCCAACGGAAACTGTATCAGAAATCCTACAAAGCTTAAACTTGTACACAGATTTGCCTCTAACAATATTATATGTTACTTTCTTACGTACATGTCAAGTAATAAATCAATGCCATGAGAAAAATAAAGAGAATTAAGCTCTACTAGCTAACATCAAAATCCCAAGATCAGTGACCTTTTTAGGTTCTGGAATATTAAGCAAATGTCTTGGACGATCCTCATGTTCATTACTACAAAATATGATCAAATTTCATTATTAGCATTAAGAGCAAATATCTATAAAAAAAAAGGCACTTTCAGAAAAATAAATCAAACTTGGTCTATGGACCTGCCTCATTGATCACATCTAACAAATAGGTAACGACAGACTATGAAAGTACCCTATAGAAAACAAAAGAATGTGTCATATTTGACACAGCCCACAAGGTAAGAGTTAACGAAACTTGAGCTTCCAAGATCAAGAAACTATCCAAGGAAGAAGATTATTGATGTAACTTTGTTACTTGTACTACATCATATCATACTGCTGACCAATAGATACTACTTTTGACTTTATTTGTAATTTAAGGTCTTGAATTTGTCATTATCTCCCTTATTAATATATCATCTTTTTCATTATTAAATACACTAAAACAATATGGGTGATAATATAAATTTTGCCAAATTAATGCATTGGAAACAAAAAGCAACACTTATAATGAAATAAATTTAGAACCCTAAAACTATACATAATATGAAACAAAGAGAGTAGTAAACCTTAAACTTCCTAATTGGTTTGCTAAATTTTATAAATCTATACATTAAAAATGAAATATTTTTATTCTTTGGATTCAATAAATTAAATATAATATTTAATAATACACTTTTAAATCATATTAAAAAGATAACTAGTTTTATGGCAATGGTTGATAATAAGCCGCCAAATTATATTAAAACTTTCAATGATTGTACCACACGTGCATGTTATGGATGTATGCTTTGTGCCGACAAAATATTAATAAATTAGGAAATATTTTTGTTCTCAAGTTTTAATGACTTAGAAGAAATAATTCAGTCAGCCGCCAAATTATATTACAAAGGGTAACTACATTGATGACAATAGCCAATAATATGCAGTTAAATCATACTCATGTTCCTTATTAATTATATTTTTTAGAATAAAAATTGTTATTTCTCTGTTTCCAATGCATTTTTATTAGATATTGATGATGAATTGGAAATTTTAATAACAATAATTTGATATTATTGATTTTGGATAACACAGGCTTTTCCACTGTAATTTAATCAGAGGATAGGAATGGTTTGGGATCTTATGACAGAATATATTTTTCTTTTTCAATCCGTATAGGTAAAGTCATGGTCCTAGGGTATATACATATATCAACAGCTTAACACAGCCCCACAAGGTAAGAGTTAACGAAACTTGAATTTCCAAGATCAAGAAACTATCCAAGGAAGATTCTTGATGTAACTATGTTACTTGACTACATCATCTAATACTGCTGATAAAAAGATACTTGTAAACACCTAATTAGATGTGGGAAGAAAGAAGCAAGATTAGCAAAATCCAATAGAGACAGTAAGCAAAATAGAATCTAAAGATCATAAAAGATTGTATCAATCAAACTTATACATTCGTATAGCAAAATCTAATGATTCTAACGTTTGGAACCCTCGAAACTAGCAAAATCTTTCCCCAAATCTTTCTTCCTTTCCGAATTTTTCATCCTCATCAATGGCTTTACCATTGTAGAAGAATTGAGAGATTCTGCAGTGAGGCATTGCATATGCCAAGGCATTGCATATGCCAAGGCATTGCATATGCCAAGGCATATTGCATGTGGTGCATTTGTAAAATATATTTCTCTCCCAAATCTTATTATATGATCATAGATTTACTTCATTTATATGACAATACAAACATAAAGCCAACGGAAACTGTATCAGGAATCCTACAAAGCTTAAACTTGTACACAGATTTGCCTCTAACAATATTATATGTTACTTTCTTACGTACATGTCAAGTAATAAATCAATGCCATGAGAAAAACAAAGAGAATTAAGCTCTACTAGCTAACATCAACATCCCAAGATCAGTGGACTTTTTAGGTTCTAGAATATTAAGCAAATGTCTTGGACGATCCTCATGTTCATTACTACAAATATGATCAAATTTCATTATTAGCATTAAAAGCAAATATCTATTAAAAAAAAAGGTACTTTCAGAAAAATAAATCAAACCTGGTCCATGGAGCTGCCTCATTGATCACATCTAACAAATATGTAACGATAAACTATGAAAGTACCCTATAAAAAATAAAAGAATATGTCATATTCGAAACAGCTATATTTTTATTTTTTAACATGGTCAATATTGAATTTAAAGTAATACAAATTTTATTTTCTTTAAAGCTTGGTTAGTCAATATTTTATTATTTCTTTCCATAATTTTGATCAATTGTTTAAGCTTACAAACAAAATATAAATGATAAAAGGACATTACTTTCATCCAGTAAAAAAAAGAGTAATTTCAAGAAAGAAATAATAGAGAATTTTGATGACAATAACTATCTCTGAGCAAAGAAGAATTGGAAAACTGATCAATTGTGTTTGCCTTTCTGGCACTGATAGTTATTGAAAGCCCTAATGTGGATAAAATCAATAGTAAAGAAGTGGTTATTGCGGCACTATATTCTTGTGAATAAATGTATTAGAAGAAATAATTCAATCAGCTGTCAAATTATATTACAAAAATTGTAATTACGACAATAGATAATAATACACCGTTAAGTTATATTAAAAATAATTTTAGTGATTATATCCACGTGCATGGACTTAATTATGCTATGTAACAACAAAATATGAATCAATTAGAAAATATGAAATTTTAGATGCTAGTGTTAGACATAAATTTGCACTGTTTGATATATTTATCTCGGGTTTAATGCTAAAACAATATATATATATATTAGATACACTGTCAAATAAAATGATATTAAATTGATACTCTGTCAAATCATATTAAAAGAAATTGGTTTGTGGAAAGATAAAATTCAGATATGTGATAATCAGTAATAGGTTTGTAAATATTTATAAATGTTATATACTTAAAAAGGTTTTTTTTTCCTTTGCTTTGAGGTTCAGTAAATTAGAAAGAATAGTCAATAACAATATTATCAAGTGTACATTAAAAATGGTTTTGTGGACAATAGTTAGATGCACATAGTTTTTTTTTTTTTTTTGTCGTCAAGTTAGATACACATAGTTAGAGATGCCAACATGTTTGGTTTTTTTCACAACTGCAAAATCTAAGATTCCAAAATACACTGGTTTTAACAACTGAAACGAATAAAAAAAGTTCCGAAGGCGAAAAAAACATCAGATATCCACAAGAATAAGAATTGAAACCAACCTGAAATGCATAGAAGCTGCAATTTAATCAGAGAGTAGGAATGGTTTTGGATCTTATGAACTGTTTGAGAATAGCTTTTTCTTCTTCAATCCGTTTCTTCTCTTCAGTGCTTTTCGGGGTTACTTTCCTTTTCTCCTCCAATATCCATTTGAAGAGCTCACGTTGTTGCTTCTCTGGTATTGGCTCACGTGGCTTGACTACAACTGGCTCTACAACCACTGTGGATAACACAGGCTTTTCCACTGTAACAGGAGCAACCACTGAACCCGATTTAGCAGCCATCTCTTCATCAACAGGATCTATGACCTTTTTCTTAGTTCTAAAGAAAAGATAACCTGAAAAACGAATAAGGCACACACCACAAACATTTTCATCATTAAAATGAAAAGATTTGTAACTTTAACGTTTAGGTAAAATCATCGTCCTAACTCCTAAGGTATATAGACATTGACAACTTAGCACAAGCCCACAAGGATTTCTATAGACAGAGTTCTATTTCCAAGATCAAGAAACTATCCTAAGGAAGACTCTTGATGGCTAGGTATCGATGTAACTATATTACTTAGACTACATTATATAATCATCCTGACAAAAAAGATAATAGTAAACATCGAATTAGATGTGGGAAGAAAGACCAACGACGATTAGCAAGGTTTAGTCATGCTTCAACAAGATAAGTTTATTAGTCTGCAACATTAAGAAACATCATAAGGTTTGCATCTTCAGTATGTGATGGCATAAAGATAAGCAAAAATGGCAAAAGTTTATCAACAGAGACAGTAAGCAAAATATAATCTAAAGATCACAAAAGATGTATCAATCAAACTCAGACGTTCACAAATTTACTCATATAGCAAAATCTAATGATTCTAAGGTCTAGCGAAAATCTTTCCCCAAATCTTTACCCTAATTTGGACTAGGCACACAAAATTGAGAATGAGTAAGACGATTGACTACCTCCGACGGCGAGATTGACGGTAAGGAGAAGAGGCCAGACATATTTGTACCTCCGAGCGAATGATTCCTTGGGAGGTGGTGGTGGAGGAGGAGGAGCAGAACCAGCCATGTACGAAGCCGCGGCTGCTGCAGCTGGAGACGGAGCTGATGATGGAGGAACGGTGGAATTGAAATTGGCTTCGACGTGCTTCAGCTGAGCAATAATGGCTGGACACAGATCACAATCGAAAAAATGAGATCACAAAGTCAATTATGAAAGATTCGTTGAGTGAGCTGGGAAAGGTGACGACAGCTTCGAGAATAAACAAACAAATAAACGTAATTTAAATTTGTTACCCTTCTTCTTGGGTTTGTTGGTGAAAAGCTTGGGAGTTTCTTCACTCATGGCGATTCGATCGGAAGAGTTTCTTACTTGTTCGCAAATGTCTTCGGACTCTCTTTTTCCCTTCAAGTTTAATTTAGGGATTTTTTACTTAGGAAACTTTTTTTATTGTTTTTGCGACCAAAATGCATTTACAATTACATCTTTTTTTCCGTTTTTCCGTTTTTCCGTGGCAATGAATTGCAGGTTATTTGGCTACTAGTCAACGCCTGTTTTACCGATATATTAGTCGAGATAAAGGATATCCATTCTATGATGCAGAAGAAGAGACAATTAATCATTTTATTTTCGAATGTCTTCCGACAAGACAAGTTTGGGCATTATCGAATATTCCCTCAGCGCCAGATATCTTCCTCACGCAGTCATTGTTTTACAATCTAGACTATCTTTTTTAGCATAAGAAAGATTATGGAACAGACGATGAGAGATTAAGGGTATTTTCATGGATCATATGATATATATGGAAGGCAAGGAATAGAAAGATATATGAGAATGTTAGGGAACAATCCCAATATATTCTTGATCTGGCCACCCAGGAAGAAGAAGCTTGGAGGCGAGCTAATACCAAAGAAAACATACCAGAGATAGTAGGAGGGGATGACCACGAGGAGATTCTACTATTTGATACCCCACTTTGTTATACGGATGGATCATGGACTAGCACCAATCCTAGTAGCGGCATAGGTTGGATAGTCACCATAGGAGAGACGATGCAACATGTAGGGTTGAGAGGCTCGCGACGATATCTTTCCCTACTTCACTCGGAGTTGGAGGCCCTGGTATGGGCTATGCAGTGTGTGCTTGCCATTTCATATTTGGAGGTTATGTTTCTCATTGATTGTGCAGATCTCATCAAGATGACGACAAGTTCAGAGGAGTGGCCCTTATTTGTTTCAGAGTTACGTGACTTTTTACTTTTTAGAGATTCGTTTACGTCTTTCAGGATTAGATATATTTCGCGTAATGAAAATGTCTATGCCGATTATCTTGCGAAATGTGCGAAAGCACGTAATTTCTGTTTTTCCAATATAAGCATATTGGTTCCTGATTGGCTCTCTTTTGAAGAGAGTCATTAAACTGATAACGTATATATATGGGTTTTGTCAACAAAAAAGAAAAAAATTACATCCTTTTTTTCTATGAAAATTTTCATGTTTTCCTGATTAGTTTTCAAAAATCCGAGGGGAAATCTATTAAGGCAATTATTATTCTCATGTCAAAAAAAAGACGAAGAATATCACGTTTAAAATTTTGGATTATTCTTATCTTACCCCAATTCGAATTATCAAATCCAATCAAATATGTTTATCTTACCATTTTAATACTTTGTAGTAAATGTCAAATGTTCAAGGAACAAAAAAAAAGAGAGGCAAATAAATAGAGTAAATGGAGAAAAGAAAATCACTGAGCCCTAAAGCCATAAAAACATACAAAAATCAGTGATCAGCTCCATCCTCTTCTACTCCCACGGTCTCTAAATCCTCCAAGCCCTGTTTCCACAACATGAAACACACATTCATAAAAATCCAAGTTAACAAAATTTTGACAACAAAATTTTTTCATTAAATATTGATAATGATAATTATACCAAGCACTTGAAAATTCTTCTGACAAAGATCTTTGGTTAAGTTAACTGACCTGAAGGAGGAGCGGTGGTGCGACCCATTGAAGCCAACTCGGGGCTCACTTTCTGTCCAGCTTCTTCTAATATGTTGATAAGTTCTTTGGCGAATCTCGCATTTGCTACCGTGAAGAAAGCGTAAGCTGTTCCTTTAGCCCCGGCTCTACCTGTTCGTCCAATCCTGTGAACATAATCTTCCAGTGATCCAGGGAAGTCATAGTTTATCACATACTTGACATCTTTCACGTCTGTACAAAACAAAATACGTTGTTAGTTTGTCACCTGGCTAAAGAGAGTTGATGTTGAGCACAGAGGAGAAAAAAGATTTGAGTACCTAATCCACGAGCTGCAACGTCTGTAGCAGTCATTATAGGGCTTTTGCCTGATCTAAACTCTGCGAGAACCCAATCTCTCTCGGCTTGACTTTTATCTCCGTGTATTGACAAAGCAGGCCAACCATCCATGCGAAGCTGGCGAGTTATTTGGTCACAACCTTTTTTTGTATCGAGGAAGACAAGAATTCTGCTTCCATCCATTATGTCTTCAAGCAACTTCACCAACCTGGAAACATCGCCATAAATAGTTTGGATTCACCACAATGTCCATGACAAGTGAAATGAGAGAGAGGTAGGGAGAGTATTGGTAAAGAGACGTACTTGTTATACTTTTGGCTTTCGGATATGACATCAACAATTTGACGGATTGCACGGTTAGCTTTTAAGTCAGAAGATCCTATTATAACCTGCATTTATGACCAGTGAAGCCTGCTAAGTTTTTGTTGATAGCTAAAACCATTATGATAAACGTAAGGGAGATGTCTCTTACTTTGTATGGGTTATAAAGAAACTTCTTAGATAGTTGTTCCACCTCCTTAGGCCAAGTAGCACTCCAGTATAAAGTTTGACGGTCAGGCCGAATCTGCACAGGTTTTAAAAAGACTAAGAGACAACACAACTCGGATACACATATATGTGACTGTAACAGATGTGAGAAAACGAACATGTGAAACAATTTTCCGGATCTGAGGATCAAACCCCATATCCAGCATTCGATCAGCTTCATCCAAAACAAGATAAGTAACCCTTCGTAGGTTTGTGTTGTTTGACTCCATCATATCTATTAACCTCCCAGGAGTAGCTATAACGATTTCCACACCTAAATCCATAAATAATCACAATCAGAATAAGCTACCAAAAATAAGGAAACTAACAGTTTGAGAAATGACACGAAAAGCAATTCACCTTTCTGGAGATCACGCACTTGAGGCCCTTTTGGAACTCCACCATAAATACAAGTACACTTAATTTTTGACGATGAACCAAATTTAGACGCCTCTTGCTGTATCTGCACAGCCAGTTCACGAGTGGGAGCAAGAACCAAGACGATTGGACCATCTCCATGAGCTGGGGAAAGTTATTCAAATCAGTACAGCTTATACAACTTAACATCAAAAAAAGAACTTCACGAGCAGAAATCAAACGTTTACCTAAAATAGGTTGGGCATTCACATGGACTATAGCAGGTAGTAAATAAGAAAGAGTCTTTCCAGATCCAGTTTCAGCAATGCCAATAAGATCACGTCCCTTCATTGCCATTGGCCACCCCTGAGATTGTATAGGTGTAGGTTCTGTAAAACCAGCCTTCTTAATCTCTTCCAAAACATACTCTGAACCAATCAAGAAACTCTTATCACAATCCAAATTCAAGAGTGGGAAAACAAATGAAGCAGAATTCAAAGCTAGTATAGGATGAAATCAAGTTACCAGGAAAGCCAACATCACGAAAACTTTTGACAGGTTTGGGAATATCTTTGCCTTCAACAGTAATTTCCCTAAGCTTACGATATTCCTCAACTTCTGCATCTGTCATAGCAGCCACAGCGGGAGATTCAACATAGAAATTTTTCTCAAAAGGAGTTAAACCATCTAAATCAAGCTTCCGTGGAGATTCATTGCCATCACTATCCTTTTTAGCTGTGCTTCCATATGTTGAAGCTCCACCAAACCCTGAGTCACTAAGATAAACCAAATTTGAAATTGAAGCAAACTCATTCTTCTTCTTCTTCTTCTCTAACATTAAAATTAAGAGCGACAATAGAAACTAAGTCGGAGCTAAATTTCTTAGGTATCAATTTTCATCGTTTCCAATACGAAAGCAAACAAAGCTTACCTTCGACGGTCACGGTATGAGGTGGAATCGCCGGTCCGGCTATCGTAGCGACTCATGATCTTCTTTGAGTTAATTTCTCCGATTAAGATATTTGATCGGAAAACTTGAGAAAAAGGAGGTTACGGAAACTGAAATCTAGTCGTTAGGGTTTTACAAATTGGGACGAAAGGTGAGAGAGAGAGAGTGCCAGAAGAGAGAGACAAAGCTCGTATTGCTAAAGCTCCGTTAGTCTGAATTTATCTTTGTAAAACAGACAAATAAATATACGCCACGTGGATAAATTAAAGTCACCGCCTCATCATTATTACCGTCTCAAAAACAAAAGAAGCTGAAAAAAAAAAAAAAAATGGCGATTCTATCAGCAAGCTCTACTATCGTGAGAGCTGCTTTAGATACGAAGCCAAGACTTAATGTCAAGAAAAATCCTAATTTGAGCCCTTTCGTTCCACCGTCGTCTCCGTCATCATCTTCTCCGGTGACAAAGTTAACAGCAGGAACTAGCGTCCCCGTTTCTGATTTACTCAAAAATCCTGCAAGCAAAGGTAACGAATTTGGTTTTTTTGTTTTTTATGGAATTTGATGAAGAACTGTGTAGCACTATCCCTTTTTTATGTCCAATTCATGATTTTTACAGTAAATTTATGCTTTTATGTAGAAATTGGTGATGATAGTTGTATTGGATATGAGAAATGGTTTCCATGTCCACCAAAAGTGGAGAAACCAAGATCTGTTTTCAATGCTGCTTCATTAGCTTATATAGGCGACTCCATCTACGAGGTTAGTCTTCACTCTTCACTTGTCAAAATAATTATCATTTTAGTTGTCAAGACAGTGTCACTAAGATTTTAAAAGCAGTTTTGGTGCTTAAATTCTTGTTGTTTAGTATGCAAGAATATCAAATGATGATTGTGTTTGCGTTTATAGCATTCAGATAGTCACTATGAGCTTGTGCTTTAGTGATTTTTCTCTTGGCTCTGTAGATATATGCTCGTCGGCATTTTCTTTTCCCTCCACTTAGTATTGAAGAATACAATGACCGTGTTAGAGCAGTGGTGCGATGTGAAGCACAAGTATGTTTTCTTATCTTGTACCCTTTTGTATACGCTATGATGTTCTCTGTTTATTTCAAATTCACATTTTTGCTTTGCAATTTCATTCCATCTGTTATGTTGTTATTATTAACTTTTAGCCTGAAATATAAATCAGGATAGCTCTTTTCCCAGTTCATTAGCTTACATATATGATCAGGAGTGGACTTGTTATAATTGTTCTTGTTTAAGCTAAGTAGCTAACTATTCTCTGCTTCTTTCTTCTTCAGTATGCTTTACTGCAGAAGCTTGTTGATGATGATTTCTTAACGAATGATGAAAGGTCAGTTACAAAAACCCGTTATTAAACTAGGATTAGCATAAAGATTTTTGTCTTCCACCATCTCTCCATTATCTGAAAGATGCATGAAGATATCATGACTGTTTAAATCACATACTACACAAGGTTCAAGCTTTTTGTTTGGGTTCGTAAACAAATATTGATCAATCTGATGAAAACTTTGCTGGTCCAGAGATATACTTCGATGGGGAAAAAACGTAGGTTCGGTTAAAACAAAATCAACTAGGCGTGCTGGTGTTGCAGTTTATAACAAGGCCTCATCTTTGGAAACACTAGTAAGTTTGCTCAAGTCTGAAACCCATATAAGTGTAATACAAAGAAATTTGCTTTTACCTTATGCGTCTGTTCAATTTTCTACAGATTGGGTATCTGTATCTATCAAATGGGAAAAGATTGGAAGAAATGATGCAGAAGCTGGGATTCTCAAGTGGTTCATCAACAGAGAGGATGATTAAGGAGGGAAAGCATAAACTATCCTTAAAATAAACTCTACTATATTATAGTTACATGAAATACCTCTGTATCATTGAAAATGTTTTGAATATAGGATCCCTTAATCAAAAGGTTACAAAGGTTTGGTAATCTTTTTGTTTCAACTACGACTACACACCATCCAATAAAACCTCGAGGTGTCAAAAGTTACGCCACTTTGATCTAATCAATCAATCTTCACTGAGTAAATCTTTCTAACAAACCATAAACATGCGTAGAAACCGATTGAGCCAGTTAACACGAAAAACGAGTAAGAGATGATGATCATGTACCCGAAGTAGAGCATCCCTGAAACCAGTTTTGAGATCTCAAGCTTTGTGAAGAAGTAGACTATGGAGTAGAGGAAGAGGTAGAGTGAGGATGAGCCTGCTGTGAGATAAGCTCTCCACCACCAATTGCAATCTTCACTGCATAACTGAAAGTAGCAGAGGACGATTGTGATCTCTGCGCAGGTCACGATCAATATCAAGAACACGATGAAGAGGAATCGAAAGATGTAGTAGAACTGGTTGAGCCAGATCGATGTCAGAATGAAGAAGAGCTCGATAAAGACTGCTCCGAATGGAAGAATTCCTCCAATTAGTATGGAAAAAACGGGTTTCATATACCAAGGTTGCTCTGGTACTTGTCTCGGGATCTTGTTTGTTTTGACCGGGTCTTCAATTGCTGGTTTTTTGAAGCCGAGATAGCTACCAATGAAGACTAGTGGACAGAGATTCCAAACCAGAGGCATACCAGGGCAAACATTGTACCAAAGGGAATGGCTCCGGATGATCGCTCTCCCCATATGAGTGTGTTGAGAACGAAGAAGATTGCGAAAAGGATACCGGGAAACATGAATGCTGTCTTCAAGGTGATTCTTTTCCACTCGTTCCCTTTGAACATTTTGTGAAGACGAGAAGAGGAGTAACCAGCGAAGATGCCCATGAATACCCATAAGAGAACCATAGCAGTCATAAGCCCTCCTCTGTTAGATGGAGATAAGAAACCCAGCAATGCAAACATCATTGTCACAAGGGTCATACTGAAAATCTGAACACCTGTGCAGACGTAAACACACAGTAATCCAGAGTTCACAGGAGTCCTAAAGACATCTCCATGTACAAGTTTCCATCCGGTTTCTTCCTGAGCCTCGTCTTGGGTCTCAAGCTGATTGTAGTTTGAAATATCCTTGTATAAAGTTCTCATCATGATCATTGCTACCATTCCAGAGAGAAAAAGGAAAATCATAAGTGAGTTTATGATTGAAAACCAGTGGATTTGATCATCATTCATGAGCAAGTATGTGTCCCATCGCGAAGCCCATTTGATGTCACTCTCCTGCATATTTCAAAGGTCATAATATGTTTACAGAGCGCAAGTAATAAAAAATCATAGGTAAATTAGTTACCTTAAAGGTGACATCATATGTAAACACAATTTCTTTTCCTTCCTCAACTTCTTCAGGTACAGTGTTACTTTGGATCAGACTCTTTGTGTCTTTGTTGCATGTTGTTAACTGAGGATTCTTTTCATCCCACTCTTTGTATTCATGCAATACACTATCCAAAGAGAGAAAAGAAACAAAAGATGGTAGCTTATAAGAATCGGGAGACGACGTCAGAATCTTCAGTGACGTTGATAATAACCAGTAGACAATACCTGTTAGGTGTAACCTCAAAACCAACAATACGAGAAGAATCAGACTCTTCGTCTCTATGGTACATAACTCGGAAACTCAAGTGGTTATGGATAAAGTACTTCTTCTCTTTACTCTACAAAAGCGAAGCAAACTACTCCTGATTGGTACAAGAAAAATGCACAAAACGTAAGACTGTAGTCAAAGGTGTAAGAAACTTATTACCCCTTCGTAACTCCCTTTGAAGCCAGCACGGAAAAACCATGTTCGTAAGTCGTTGATTGAATTCCATCTTTTCTTTGTCTTAGAACAGCTACCGGAAGATTATCAAGAATCCTACAGTCATGAATTCAAATCATAAATCAAAAATACAACATATGAATCAAAGAACAGCATATATATATATATATAAACTTACATAGTAGCCCGATACTCATCATCAATTTTTTCCCTGAAATTTTTAGCAGAGTCAGCATCGACTTTAATCCGGCAACCTACTCTACAGGGCTGATCCTCCAACATTTCAAACTGAAACAGAATCCAAAGTCTCAACAACAAATCCAAACATGAGAAGCAAAAGAACAGGAATCATATAAGAATTATTTTGCTTACAGTATAAACCGAATTCTCAATGTGATCTCCTCTGAGAACCTCGCCCAGTTCTCGTCAGTATTCAAGATCTTAGGAGGCTTACAGTAATTCAGGTAGTAGAAATCATAAGGAAGTTGAGTCTTTGGTGATGATAATTTGTTCACTTTCACATAAAGAGAATCACCCTGTTCAACATAAATTTGCAAACATGAGCTTGAAAGCTTCAATTAGAATCACTTTTAAGCTGATTATAACATTCTCTCATCACAGATCTCTACATTCTCATATTGGCAAATACTCTTCCTATACACTGAAAACGCTCGAAGATCCTTCGACATTACTAAACGCAATAGTTTCCCACAGATCTGGACTGAATTAAACGCCGAAACAATCGCAAAACATCGGAAACCCTAGATCGATATCTTCATTGAATGTGAGATCGGAATAACAAAAAAAGAGAGTACCTTCTGAAAATCGTGAGGAGCAACACCGGGAAGATAAAAGGTGCGAACAGTGGAGAACAAGAAGAAAGAGAGTAAGAAAGTTCCATAGATTCGAATCCTAATCGCCAACTTCGTCTTCTTCGTTACTATCTTCTGTATTTTGCTCTCTTCGAGGCTTCTCTTAGATAGAAGAAAGTAGCCGAGAGCAATGGGAAGATAGCCAATGCAAGACGAAAACGTTTCTCTTTGAAACGGTGACGTTCTGTTAAAAAATTTTCCTTTTATAATGTGAAATTGAATATTCACGAAATATATCAAATCTTAGAAGTACCAAAAGATTCGAGCGTTAATCTGAGATGTCTTTTTCTCTGAAAACCTTTTCTTACTACACCTCTCCAGATTGAAAACGCAAGAGCTACCAATTGATCTGAGAAAATGATATATTTCCCCACGAGAAGTATTGTATAGTATCAGATAGAGCCCAAACTATAAATTCGATGCAGTTATCCGTCAAATGAAAATTAAATACTTAGATCCCCATCAAATGAAAGTTCGAAACTTATTCTCCATCTCAACTAAAGTTCGAAACTTAATTCCCCATTAACCGGGTTTTATGTTGGTTCACTATTTTGGAATCAAGTATTAACCATTGACAACCAATGCTTAATCGAATTATGACCAGATTAGAAATAATAAATCGGTTTATGACTCGATTAGAAGTGATAAACCAAAGAATCCAATTTCAGTCTCATTTTAACCTAAACCCCCAAAATCAAAAATCCCCAATTCGAAGAAGAACCCTAACCAACGAAACCTTAGAGACCCCGAATCAATAATCGAAATCGTAGCCATCAAAATCAAAAGCGAAAGCTTCGATGGCTTTAGTTCTCAAAAATCCGGTGAGTGGAGAAGATTTCGATGAAGAAGAAGTGGAACGCGATGAACTTTTCATGGATAAATCTGTTCGCGAGTTCCGTGTTGAAGATTCAATTGAGCACGATGTCTATCCGGAGAGTGACTGTGACCAACCTAAAGCTGGTGTAGAGAGAGAGCACGTACATATCAGACGTGGTGATGGGATATTGTACTGAAAGCAGGTATTCTTCAATGGAGTAGCTTTCAAGGAGTGTGTGCTCGACTATGCTCTGAGAAGTGGCCGGAATATCTCCCAGTACAAGTACAATAAGGATAAGATAGGTTTTGAGTGTGTAGGTGGTAATGCTGAGGGTTCGAAATGTGGATTTTTAGTTTATGCTGTGATCCTTCCTAGAGAGTCAATATGGAAGATTACTAAGTTTGTAGAAGAGCATTCATGCATACCTAATGGAGATGTTGATATGTTTAAGGTCCCAGCCATAGCTAGGATGTTTGTAGACAAGATTAGAGAGGAACCTGAGTATTATATGCCAATGAAGATAGAAGAAATAGTTCAGGAGAGATTCGGAGTGACAGTATCTAGGCATCAATGTCGAGCTGCTAGGCTGAAGGCATTGAGGTGGGTTGAGACTGAATATGATCTCCAATTTGCTCGTCTTCAAGATTATGCAGCTGAGATACTAGTTGGGAATCAGGGATCTACTGTGGAGATTGATACAATTCCGAATGAAGCAGGTCAGGATGTATTCAACAGGTTCTATGTTTGCTTTGATATCCTCAGGAAAACTTGGAAAAAGACATGTAGACCTCTCATAGGAGTTGATGGCATGTTTCCGAAAGATAAGATCAAGGGACAATTATTGGTTGCTATAGGTAGAGACTCCGATAATGCTATATATCCAATAGCATGGGCTGTGGTTAAAGTAGAAAACACAGAGAATTGGGTGTGGTTTGTGAAGAAGCTGAAGTCTGACTTATATCTAAATGATGGTGATGGATATATAATGGTGTCTGATCGGCAAAAGGTAATGTTTTCTTGATAGTATGATTTTTTTTGATTCAGAATTGTTTAAGTGTAACATTAATTGTACCTGTGTTACATGTTGTAGGGTCTTATCAAAGCTGTGGAGTTAGAGTTACCAAAGGCGGAGCATAGAAAGTGTGTGAGACACATCTATGGGAACCTGAAGAGTAACCATGGAAGTAAAACTAATATGAAACCTCTTCTATGGAATCTTGCATGGAGCTATAATGAAGCAGACTTTCTACAACACTTAGAGAAGTTATTCTGCTATGATTCTGGGGTCTACGATGATGTTATGAAGATGAAACCAAGGACTTGGTGTAGAGCCTTCTACAAACTGGGTAATTATTGTGAGGAAGTGGAAAACAATTTCACAGAATCCTTCAACGGCTCAATAGAGAAGGCAAGGAAGAAGACTTATGTGCCTATGTTGGAGACAATAAAGATACTTGCAATTAAAATGAAACGTATAACAGAAAGATCTGCTTCATCTCATGCTCACAAAGGCAAGCTATCTTATCTCTGTGTTTTTTTTTAAATCTATAGATATGTTAATCTCTGTGTTCGTTTATGTATATTTAGGGATTTGCGCACCTTATGTGGCAAAGTTTCTTGCCAAAGAAAAGAAGAAAGCTGCTGCTTACAAGGTCACTAGAGACACTAATGGGATGTATGAAGTCATGCTCAGTGGATGTTCTTACCGGGTTAACTTGGAGAAGAGGACTTGTAGCTGCATGAAGTATGAGATATGTGGGATCCCTTGTGAACATGCATATGGAGTGATTCTAAAGAAAACGTTATTAGCTGAAGACTATGTATGCCATTGGTTCCGGACAGCTATGTGGAAGAGAACATACACAGAGGGACTTGTTCCATTGAGGGGTGCAAGGTTCTGGCTTTCAACTGAGGGAGCTAATGTCCATGTTCCACCTGAACCAGCTGACAAGAAAAAAGAGACTAAGGCTGACAAGAAAAGGAAACGAGGAAAAAATGAGTCTCCAACCAAGAAAGCACCAAAAGAGAAGAAGAGGATTATGCACTGTGGAATTTGTGGAACAGCTGATCAGAATTCGAGTTGAACTCCGTCTGGTTTAAGTTGAACTCCGTCTGGTTTTATTTGAACTCCATCTGGTTTTAGTTGAACTCCGTCTGGTTTTAGTTGAACTCCATCTGGTTTTAGTTGAACTCCGTCTGGTTTTAGTTGAACTGTCTGGTTCAATACCAAAATAAATTTTACACACACACAAAAAAAAACAAAATAATTGTAACAAAATACTTTTGTGTCATGTATGTTTAAAATTTTATGAATGCAATAATTTTTTAACTTACCAAAAATTTATAAATTTGAAAAAAAAAATCATATTTGTTTTTAAACAACCCATGTGTGATTCTACGAATGGAGGAGCAAAATAATAAAAATACTTAACAAAGTTCTTAACATTAATTTTAGTTATTTGCAATTAAATTAAATGCTAAGTACCCCTTATAAGCACCAACCAATGGAGATGGTCTTAAACCCCTAAACCACAAAAAGAACCAAACATTATGGATATATGATTAAAAATACAACTCAAATGAAATTAAACCAAACCAACATACATCACAAAACAAACATCACAACATCACGAAATAACATCACAAACATCACAAAACCACATTATTGAACTCATAACAAGACACAACAACACACGATATGATGCTCGTCTTCATCCAACTAGTTTACTCGCCCCAACCATGATTATGCATCCAATGACTACAACAATCATCATCTTCTTCATACGAGATACTGATTCTTCTAAAACGTCTTCCACCCTTTCAAATATCTCTTTCTCAAGCTTCATTTGAACCTTTTCACACAGAACCTTCTCAAACTCATTTCTCTCTGTTGCAAGCTCTTTCATGTCTTCCTCAAGTCTCGCATTCTTTATCTGTAATGTCTCAATCTCGTTTAACAACGCCTCATCAACCCACTTGAATATGTGGTTATCATTCTCGAGCTACAATATGAACGATCAACAGCCACAATGACAACCAAATCATACAAACATCACAAAAAAAAATATGAAATTAAAAAGCATCATATTATCATGTCATTACCTTATGAGATGCAGCAAATTGACAACGATAGTAACAGCAATAAAGATTCGGGACTGATCGCGAGATTAAACCAAGAACTGGTTCTCCACACCAACATATCTTCGACACACCTGTCACTCTTCCTCTTCGGGTACTCGAAGTTCCACTCAAAGTTCCAGAAATATTGCTCATGGCTTTACATACAAATCAAACGAGAACGATTATGCATAAACAAATTTTAAGAACACATGAATCATCACATTCAATTCGCGATAATTCGAGCTTAAACATAAGTAATAGGAAACAAAATTAGATACAATACAAACACTTACTATCAATTTCGGAATTCGATGAAGAGAATCGATCAATTTGAAATTTTAGGGTTTTAGGGTTTCAGATTTTGATTTAGGGATTTCTGAAATAATACCATTGTAAATGGGGTTTTATTTGGGTATTCGAGATTGAAACGGGTAAGTTTACTCGGGTTTTTGTTCCAATTGGATATGAATATCGGTTTGGTTTAGATATTTTCACGGTTTTGTAATGTGGTTTGATGGTTTACCATTATATGGGAAAGTAAGTTTCGAACTTTCATTTGATGGGAATCTAAGTATTTAACTTTCGTTTGATGGATAACTACATTGAGGTTATAATTTGGGCTCTATCTGACACTATACGATACTTCTCGTGGAGAAATATATCGTTTTCCCAATTGATCTAAATTGAACTTTGTGACACAATGGTTTCTTGAAATACTTCCTTTGATTAATATTTTTTATATATAATATGTGTAATGTTAAAATTTCTGCTTAAAGGTTTTATATTTTAAACGTTTTATAAAAATTTAATAATATGTGTAATGTTAAAATTTCTGGTTATAATTTATAATATTCAAACGTCATATAATGTTTTGTAAAAGAGTTTGCAAAGAGCATGAGGGAAAAAAAAAAGAGGTTGGGTGTTTGGCACAAGGTTAAAAAAGGAAAAAAAATAAAAAAAGAAAAAGGAAATAGGAGTGTTTGGCAATAAAGTGATAAAGGGTGCAAAAATAATAGTATAAATTAGATTCGGACCCGCACTACGTGTAGGATTATATTTATAAGATGAATTTATTTATTTAATATAAATTTATAATGTATTGGATTGGTCCACTTTAAGTAACATCACACTCAAACTCATACTATTATTAGGCATGAGCATTCAGGTTGAATTTGGGTAGAAACCGATCTAATTCAGATATTACGGGTAGAGAAGTTTTGTACCAGTATGAATATTCATATAATTTCAGATTGGGTTCAGGTCGGGTCCAAAAAATATTACCCTTATAAACCCAAAAAAAATTGAGTGTAAACCGGATAAGTGGATGGTTAGACGGTATTTTGTTTTCAATCTGGTTTATGAATATGAATGTTTGAAAAACAATGGTTTTAGTTATATTTCACAAAGAGAGAAGACGACCGTGCCAAGTAACTTAGGTGCGGGGTTAAATTTATAAAATAAATTTATTTGATATAATAGTTTTAGTTATATATATTGTAAAATTTAGAGGTCATAAATCAATTTTGGTTAAAATTAAGAAATAATTTTATGTGGTTAGATGTATTATATATAGAAAAATAAACATATTTATTTCAGAACATAAAACCCGTCCAATCCCATATCCCTTAAAAATTATGTCTCATAACCGTTACTTTTAAATAAATTACTTGTTTGGAAATATTTATTTTATTTGACGGTTAGGTAAGAAAATCATATTCGGTAGTTGTATTTTCCGTTTATGATGGGAATTATATAAAAAATCATATAAAGTTTAAAAATAATTATGTGTGGTTAAGTGTATCATATATGAAAAATATGCATGTTCATTTCAGAGAAGAAAACCCGTCCAATCCCGTATCCGTTGGAAATTTTCTGTTCCATAATCGTAAAATATTACTAATTATTTAAATAATAAATATAGGTTTGTAAATAACAAAATATTTATATTAATCCGTGCTGTGTCCAAATCCGATGTTTTATGTTTTGGATGTTATGAAGCACTGGTTGTTTAATAATCAAAATATTAAACGCTAAGTATTTATTGTATTTTGGGTATAATAATTGTGAATTATTAGTATAGTTATTATATATTATTCTGAAAATTCAGTATTATGTGTATGTTTGATATATGTATTTTGTTTTTTAGATATGTAAAGATTGAGTGTTTTAAAATGCAAAACATGGTAAATGTAGAAATTATTTTGAATATCTTAATTTTGAATATAAAAGGGCGTATTGTTTAGGAAAGAACAAAATTGTTGATTAATAATATAAATGATTACATCCAGATGTTAATACAAAAATTAAATTTATAAGGCCAAATTATATAAACGTTACCTATTATGGTATAATATAAATAATTAGTAATATTTGTTTAAATTGTCTTTATTTAAAATCCTATAGGTATATTATAAATAATTAGTAATATTTGTTTAATAAAAGTTATGTTCTATTTATTTGAATTTAAATTAACGGCCCATGAGCCAATTTATTAAATAGTTTGGTGGGCCTAATTTATTGAAACCCAAAACATAGAATCAATATTATTTTTTGTTTTAGTAAATAGATTACTTGTTGATAATTATAGTTATAAAAAACGTAAAAACAAACCGACCAACTTTAGCTTCCCTTTTTTTTTTAAAGAAACCTCTGGTCCATTCCAACTCGGAAATAAAAAAAATCTTCTCTTCAATTTGTTATTTTGTTCGAATAAATATTTTCTTCAATCTTCAATTCACAACTAATCCACCTATTTTAGTCTGATTATTCAATTTGTGTTACTGAACTTAGGATTCTACAAAATCATCTCAGATTATACATACATGAATCTCTTTCAGTTGAAGTAATTCATCAAATTCGTATATCACTCTTCATCTTCACACGATTTGGTAGAATCCAACGGTTAACTTGCATGTTTGGTTCTTAGCATTTGGGGTTGAGAATCTAGTAAATCTCGGTAAACCATTTTTCTCAGATTTAAATCTACTATGTTTTGTATTTTGACAATTAGTTATTATAAAATTAAATGTCTAGTCAATCGATGTATTTTTTGAGTTCCTAAATCGATATGTTTGTGAAAAATAGATTTGATGATATATTTGTTTCTTGCTGATAATAGATGTCAAAATAAAAGCAAAATCAAAGCAAAGAGAGTGTTCATAGGAGCAGGATGCAACAGAGTAGTCATTTACATCTTTTGATAACTATCGATTTCATTGTATGTTTCTGAATTTCGGATTCTGCAAATGTGTGTCCAGTCATTCGCTTCTCCATCTCAGCAATTTTTGTATTTAGAAATTTTGCAGGTATGTCCTTCTCTTTATATTGCTTCTTCGATTTTCAATACTATTTATTGTTGGCTGCGTTTAAATTATGGTCTAGTAGCATGAGTTCATCTAAAGTTTGAGTCAGTCTTTTAATTGGTTTCTTAGATTTATTTTGAGAAAGGCATACATGCTTGTGATACGTCTTAGACTGTTCCAGATGACGGTGGCTCGGATTCCGTCTTCGGGCAAAGCTCTGGTTTCTTTCTCAGGTATGGCCTTCTCTTTCACCTTAGATTCGAATACTTGTTGGTTGCATTTTGTTTTTTTAATAGGTACTGTTACTTACGACATATAACCTCAATCAATTATGCCAACACATCTTTAATGCTGACACGAATGCTAACTTTAAATCAAATTATAAACATGAACACAAATAAACCCACAGATGAAAGTGAATCTTCCAAAAGGCAACATAAATGAAAATGCAAATACGAACATGAAATTAACACAACACATCTCTCTTTATTCCATTCGTTTTTTTTTAATCCATCATCTTCTGATCTCTGCCAGATTTGTTCTTATCCTTGTGACGGTTGTCTTCAAGATGATGATGATAATTTTTCCCATCGATCTCTGCTAAATTGAGAAAAAGTAAAAGAAAACTCATCCAACTCCCAGACAATAATGAAAACTACTACTTTTTTTTACCAAAAAAAAAACTACTACTACTCTTGATCAATTATTCCGACAAAGAGTAAAAAGAACCCCAAACACCATGAGATAATAAGCAAATATCCTTACTTTTTTGTAGTCTTCTTGTTTATTATTGTATTTTATACATTTTTTTCGTTGGTGTTGGTACGGAATAGACCACAACCAAGAAAAATGAAGTAGTGCTTGTGCCTTCATTAAAATCTGTACTTCAAATTACACTATATAATAATATACTTTTACCTGTTTTCTGGGGCTCCTCTCTTTTCCTATTTTCTCTTTTTGTAATATCAATTTCTATATATATATATAGTCACACAAACATAAAACAAAACAAAAAAAATACAGAAATCCCTAGATCGAAAGAAGATGGCGGATACTCTGCGGCGGATGTTGGATAGCGGAAAGCTAACGGACGAACAGTGCCTCTCTATTTTGAGGGGATTAGATTTGGATAAAGAAGTGGGTGGATGCACATCTGAGGTATTAGTATTACTTTTGGCCATGGCGATTGTAATTTGTATTTTTGATCCTATTGGGTTTAGGTTATTAGATTTCGTTCCTATCCCCCAAACCAACTTTCTCACTCTCCTCCTTGTTGTATTAATCATCAGATCACCACCCCTGTCCATAGTAGGAAAAGGAAAAAGAAAGCGATTCAAGGAACAAATGAGGAAGAAGAAGCTGTTATAAGTAGTGTCGACAACCGGAAATCTCTGCTGGAGTTGTTGGACATCCGGAAGCTCTCTGTTGAAGATAGGTACCTTATGTTTGGCCAATTGGATGAAGAATTTGATGAAGAATTTTTTGAACAAGGGGAAGTAGACTTCGATACTTTCGTTTGCCAAATCGAAGATTACCTTCGGCAAATCGCAGATTCTCAGGTAACCCCTAATATTACTCTTTTTTTTGTTGCCCCCCCCCCCCCCCCAATGGATTCATAGCCATATTGTAAGTTGTATTTTTGGTTTTAGGGTTTCGATTTGGAACCTGGCGTTCGTATCCCACGTCTTGAAGGAATGTCACCATTTTATTTTGGCGGAAACGAAGAACAACCACCTACCGAAATGGTTCTCTACGGCCGGTTGGGAGTTCATTGGTTCAACTTTGAGAAGAAGAGGGACTTGAAGTTCATTCGCATACCAAAATTGAATACCGAACATCCCTTTGCTTGGTCTTTCTATATGACTGTCGATGTTAAAGATGTTGATGCTGCTGATTCTCTCACTTTGCAAACTTTGGTCAGAAGACCTTTCTTTCACGAGTGGAAATTCTACATTGAACGCTGCAGAATCAAACCCACAACAGGTTTTCTTTATATTTTTATTTAACCAATTGAACAAAGAAAGAAAGAGATTTGTTTCTCTACTGACTTTTGTTTGTTTCTCTCTTTTGTAGTGGAAATAGATACCGAGATTAACATCTTCGATGTTGACCGGGTAGGTGAGTTTTACCGACGATGTATGCCTACCTTTTTGTCGGAACCACCAGAAGAAGCTGATGATGATCCTCTGAGATTCTACGAGGTTCAGGACAAGGACGTTGTTAAATATGATTGGCTTCGTTTGTATACCGAGTTTGCACTTTTCCAAGTTTGCGAGGCTGGATCTCATTCTTTCCTGCCAGAGGAGATGGAGATGAAGAAGATACTTGTGGAAACCTTAGAAACTCATACTGAGCCGTCTCTGAAGCTCAAGTCTATGAATGCTATCTTCCACATAAGCTTCAGGGCCAACAGTTGCGACTACACATCTGTAGTAAGGAGAACTACAGATGGGATTTCAGGACATATGTTCCTCGAAGTGGATAGCCACCGCAAAGAAACCTGAGATTGCTTCTCTCGACAAGTTCCTTCAGGAGAGGATCAAACAGCTTGGTTGAAAAAACACAACACTTAATTATTTTGTTTGTTTGTGTTTCTGTTGACGATTTCTATGTATCAAGCTTTTGCCGTTTGTTCTCTTTTCGTTGGAATCTCTGAAACACGAGAGAAGTTAATCTAATCATGTTCATAACAATGTTTGTTATAATAAGATTTGTACCAAGAAAAAGATTTACTAAAAGAATATGAATGCTGAAAGATATTTCCCTCCTTCTATTAAATAAAACTTTGGTTTAAAATTTTATTTTTACCTTTCATATTTTCGGTCATTTTAGAAAGTATAGTTATTTATAGTGCAAATTTAAAAATTCTAATAGCTTTAAAATACACAACAAAAATCTCTTCGTAAGAATCTATCTACTTAACTATTACAAAAAAAGTTAATTTATAAGTGTTTCCAAACACACCAATTAAAATAAAATAAACTATGATTAATATTAGAAGTGTATCCAAACAGATTAAGATATTAATATTATGGAAATTAACATTAATTCTAAATTTCTTAAAATCAATCTACCAAATTTAAATCAATATATAGGGAAAACGATGTATTTCCCTACGGAAAATATCGTATAGTGTCAGATAGAGTCCAAACTATAATCTCGATGCAGTTATCCATCAAACGAAAGTTAAATACTTAGATCCCCATCAAATGAAAGTTCGAAACTTACTTCCCAATATAATGGTAAACCATCAAACCACGTTACAAAACCGTGAAAATAACAAAATCAAACCGATATTCATATCCAATTGGAACTAAAACCCGAGTAAACTTACCCGTTTCAACCCCGAATATCCGAATAAAACCCCATTTACAACGGTATTATTTCAGAAATCCCTAAATCGAAATTTGAAACCCTAAAACCCCAAAATCTCAAATTGATCAATTCTCTTCATCGAATTCCGAAACTGATAGTAAGTGTTTGTATTGTATCTAATTTTGTTTCCTATTACTTATGTTTAAGCTCGAATTATCGCGAATTGAATGTGATGATTCATGTGTTCTTAAAATTTGTTTATGCATAATCGTTCTCGTTTGATTTGTATGTAAAGTCATGAGTAATATTTCTGGAACTTCGAGTGGAACTTCGAGTACCCAAAGAGGAAGAGTGACAGGTGTGCCGAAGATATGTTTGTGCTCGAGAATGATAACCACACATTCAAGTGGGTTGATGAGGCGTTGTTAAACGAGATTGAGACATTACATATGAAGAATGCGAGACTTGAGGAAGACATGAAAGAGCTTGCAACAGAGAGAAATGAGTTTGAGAAGGTTCTGTGTGAAAAGGTTCAAATGAAGCTTGAGAAGGAGATATTTGAAAGGGTGGAAGACGTTTTAGAAGAATCAGTATCTCGTATGAAGAAGATGATGATTGTTGTAGTCATTGGATGCATAATCATGGTTGGGGCGAGTAAACTAGTTGGATGAAGACGAGCATTATATCGTGTGTTGTTGTGTCTTGTTATGAGTTCAATAATGTGGTTTTGTGATGCTTGTGATGTTATTTCATGATGTTGTGATGTATGTTGGTTTGGTTTAATTTCATTTAAGTTGTATTTTTAATCAAATATCCATAATGTTTGGTTCTTTTTGTGGTTTAGGGGTTTAAGACCATCTCTATTGGTTGGTGCTTATAAAACGGTACTTAGTATTTAATTTAATTGCAAATAACTAAAATTAATGTTAAGAACTTTGTTAAGCATTTTTATTATTTTGCTCCTCCATTCGTAGAATCACACATGGGTTGCTTAAAAAAATATGTTTTTTTTTCCAAATTTATAAACTTTTGGTAAGTAAAAAAATTATTGCATTCATAAATTTTAAACATACATGACATCAAAGTATTTTGTTACAATTGTTTTGTTTTTTTTTTTTTTATATAAAATTTATTTTGGTATTGAACCAGACGGAGTTCAACTAAAACCAGACGGAGTTCAACAAAAACCAGATGGAGTTCAAATAAAACCAGACGGAGTTCAACTAAAACCAGACGGAGTTCAACTAAAACCAGACGGAGTTCAACTAAAACCAGACGGAGTTCAACAAAAACCAGACGGAGTTCAATTAAAAGCAGACGGAATTCAACTATAACTAGAAGATGTTCAACTAAAACCAGACGGAGTTCAACTAAAACCAGACAAAGTTCAACTAAAACCAGACGGAGTTCAACAAAAACCAGACGGAGTTCAACTAAAACCAGACGGAGTTCAACTAAAACCAGACGAAGTTCAAATAAAACCAAAGGGAGTTCAATTAAAACCAGACGGAGTTCAACTATAACTAGACGGAGTTCAACTAAAACCAGACAAAGTTCAACTAAAACCAGACGGAGTTCAACTAAAACCAGATGGAGTTCAATTAAAAGCAGACGGAGTTCAACTATAACCAGAAGATGTTCAACTAAAACCAGACGGAGTTCAACTATAACCATCTGGAGTTCAACTATAACCAGATGGAGTTCAACTATAACCAGATGGAGTTCAACTATAACCAGACGGAGTTCAATGCCTTCAGCGACACAGAGAGAAAGAGAGAATACAAAAACATGAAAAATTAATCTTGCATCATAACTAAGAACATGTTTCTTAGTAACCCGAAATACAAAAGTGAATACAAAAGAGAATTAAGTTTTTGTTTTTAGTAATCCGAATACAAAAGTGAATACAAAAGATAATAGAAAAAAAGAAGACCTAAACTTGTGCCTTTTTTTGGTCATAAACCAAATACACAAGAACATAAAGTTTTGGTCATAAACCAATATAAACCCAAAAAAAAACTTCAGTTTCCTACAATGACCAATCTTCAATCCTTCAGTCTTCAATCATTCATCCTTTGAGATTCAGCTTGAGAGAGACTGCCTTGAGATGGTTCTGTCTAAGAAAGTTGAGAACCCTGCTAAAACCAAAATACCAAAAAAAAAAAAGACACACAACACGAATTGATAGACAAACCTGTGTGGTTTTGTTCTTCTTATGGAACCTCGAATTCTGATCAGCTGTTCCACAAATTCCACAGTGCATAATCCTCTTCTTCTCTTTTGGTGTTTTCTTGGTTGGAGACTCATTTTTTCCTCGTTTCCTTTTCTTGTCAGCCTTAGTCTCTTTTTTCTTGTCAGCTGGTTCACGTGGAACATGGACATTAGCTCCCTCAGTTGAAAGCCAGAACCTTGCACCCCTCAATGGAACAAGTCCCTATGTGTATGTTCTCTTCCACATAGCTGTCCGGAACCAATGGCATACATAGTCTTCAGCTACCAACATTTTCTTTAGAATCACTCCATATGCATGTTCACAAGGGATCCCACATATCTCAAACTTCATGCAGCTACAAGTCCTCTTCTCCAAGTTAACCCGGTAAGAACATCCACTGAGCATGACTTCATACATCCCATTAGTGTCTCTAGTGACCTTGTAAGCAGCAGCTTTCTTCTTTTCTTTGGCAAGAAACTTAGCCACATAAGGTGCGCAAATCCCTAAATATACATAAACGAACACAGAGATTAACATATCTATAGATTTTAAAAAAAACACAGAGATAAGATAGCCTGCCTTTGTGAGCATGAGATGAAGCAGATCTTTCTGTTATACGTTTCATTTTAATTGCAAGTCTCCTTATTGTCTCCAACATAGGCACAGAAGTCTTCTTCCTTGCCTTCTCTATTGAGCCGTTGAAGGATTCTGTGAAATTGTTTTCCACGTCCTCACAATAATTACCCAGTTTGTAGAAGGCTCTACACCAAGTCCTTGGTTTCATCTTCATAACATCATCGTAGACCCCAGAATCATAGCAGAATAACTTCTCTAAGTGTTGTAGAAAGTCTGCTTCATTATAGCTCCATGCAAGATTCCATAGAAGAGGTTTCATATTAGTTTTACTTCCATGGTTACTCTTCAGGTTCCCATAGATGTGTCTCACACACTTTCTATGCTCCGCCTTTGGTAACTCTAACTCCACAGCTTTGATAAGACCCTACAACATGTAACAAAGGTACAATTAATGTTACACTTAAACAATCTGAATCAAAAAAATCATACTATCAAGAAACAATTACCTTTTGCGGATCATACACCATTATATATCCATCACCATCATTTAGATATAAGTCAGACTTCAGCTTCTTCACAAACCACACTCAATTCTCTGTGTTTTCTACTTTAACCACAGCCCATGCTATTGGATATATAGCATTATCGGAGTCTCTACCTATATCAACCAATAATTGTCCCTTGATCTTATCTTTCAGAAACGTGCCATCAACTCCTATGAGAGGTCTACATGTCTCTTTCCAAGTTTTCCTGAGGATATCAAAGCAAACATAGAACCTGTTGAATACATCTTGACCTCTTTCATTCGGAATTGTATCAATCTCCACAGTAGATCCTTGATTCCCAACTAGTATCTCAGCTGCATAATCTCGAAGACGAGCAAATTGGAGATCATATTAAGTCTCAACCCACCTCAATGCCTTCAGCCTAGCAGCTCGACATTGATGCCTAGATACTGTCACTCCGAATCTCTCCTGAACTATTTCTTCTATCTTCATTGGCATATAATACTCAGGTTCCTCTCTAATCTTGTCTACAAACATCCTAGCTATGGCTGGGACCTTAAACATATCAACATCTCCATTAGGTATGCATGAATGCTCTTCTACAAACTTAGTAATCCTCCACATTGACTCTCTAGGAAGGATCGCAGCATAAACTAAAAATCCACATTTCGAACCCTCCTCATTACCACCTATACACTCAAAACCTATCTTATTCTTATCGTACCTGTACTGGGAGATATTCCGGCCACTTCTCACAGCATAGTCGAGCACACACTCCTTGAAAGCTATTCCATTGAAGAATGTCTGCTTTCGGTACAATATCCCATCACCACGTCTGATATGTACGTGCTCTCTCTCTACACCAGCTTTAGGTTGGTCACAGTCACTCTCCGGATAGACATCGTGCTCAATTGAATCTTCAACACGGAACTCGCGAACAGATTTATCCATGAAAAGTTCATCGCGTTCCACTTCTTCTTCATCGAAATCTTCTCCACTCACCAGATTTTTGAGAACTAAAGCCATTGAAGCTTTCGCTTTCGATTTTGATGGCTACGATTTCGATTTTTGATTCGGGGTCTCTAAGGTTTCGTTGGTTAGGGTTCTTCTTTGAATTGGGGATTTTTTATTTTGGGGGTTTAGGTTAAAATGAGACTGAAATTGGATTATTTGGTTTATCACTTCTAATTGGGTCATAAACCAGTTTATTACTTCTAATCGGGTCATAATTCGGTTAAGCATTGGTTGTCAATGGTTAATACTTGATTCCAAAATAGTAAACCAACATAAAACCAGGTTAATGGGGAATTAAGTTTTGAACTTTAGTTGAGATGGGAAAGTAAGTTTCAAACTTTCATTTGATGGGGATCTAAGTATTTAACTTTCGTTTGATGGATAACTGCATCGAGGTTATAGTTTGGGCTCTATCTGACACTATACGATACTTCTCGTGGGGAAATACATCGTTTTCCCCAATATATAGTTTAAATAATTATGATTCTCATTTCACCTTAATTTGATCTTATTTTAAATTTATTTTGAATTATTATATAATTACTAAATTTTTAATTTTTTCTGCATATGTTGTGATTCGAATACATTTTTTGGTGGAAAAATTACATATCCTTTGTTTGCAGGAAAACTGCAAATTTTTCATTTTGGTGGAGAATTACGGATTTGCAGTTTATTAAGAAAATTATAGAGTCGAGTTTTTTTGACAGAAAACGGATCCGTTTTTTTGCGGAAAAATTGTAAATTTTTTATTCTGGCAGAACGGATTTTCAGTTTGTTAGAAAAATTATGGAATCGAGTTTTTTGGTGGGAAAGAGATCGGTTAATGGCGGAAAAATTGTAAATTTTTTATTTTGACTGAATATTACGTATTTGCATTTTGTTAAGAAAATAACATAATCAATATTTTTTTGCGGGAAATGGATCAGTTTTCGGCGGGAATAATATGAATTTTTAATTTTGGTGGGAAAGATTTGTATTTTATTAAGAAATTTATGGAATTAAGTTTTTTTTTGGAGGAAAACGGATCACTTTTTTTGGCAGAAAACGGATCATTTTATTAAAATTCTCTCTATAGATTTAAACTCTATAAAAGATCTAAAATATTAATATATTTAAATTCTATAAAGAGTTTAAAATATTAACATTATTTAAACTCTATAGAAACAAGAAATCACTATATTATTATTTGAGAATTACATTTAGAACAAATTTTATGTGTTAGTTATACTTTTTTAATACACTAAGAATATAAATGAGATTCAAAATAATCTAAAACATTGATAGGATCATAATGATCAGCGGGTTAGTAAAATATCTATACGGGTATCTCGTTCTCTTACCCGTTGGATTCAAATAATCAAATCCAAAACATATAACTACTTACAACAAAATAAAATGGGTTTAGAATAAATAGGTTTAGAACACATTTTCTTCAAGTTTAAATTGTAATGAGGATATTTATTTATGTGATAGAAATTAATTATACATAAGATTGACAATTGTATTGGTTTTCATTTAGTTAGAAATTTTTTAAAATTTCGATTAATTTAATATCTAATTCGGTATGATTTGTTCTAAATTGTTTCAACGAGAGTAAAAAACATCATTCATTTGGCGTAATTTTAATTTAAATAACAGAAATTTAATATTGTTACATAGAAATAAAACAATTTCATGTTTAAAACACGTTAAATATATTATAAAAAATAAAATAATAATAAATTACAAAAATATATTAAACAAAAAAAATAAAAATATTTATAAACAGTAAAAACCTAAAAAAACTATAATTTATATTAAAATAATTAATTTGCGGTGTATCACGGGTACGAATCTAGTAACATACGCAAATAAAATCTTCAAATTGGGGAGTAAATTTCAAGAATGTGTTAATATTATTTAATAATATGGTCTCTTGACTCTCTTCTTATTTATTTTGTTTTCTCAATAAAGGGTAAGATACTTTCCACTAAAAAGAGTCAAGACTGAATAAGTGAGTGTGAATCTTCACACTCAATAAATGGTGACATTGACTCGTCATTGATTTGAGCAGACTTCAAGCTCCTAGCACTTAGGCTCAAGACATCAACACTTTGAGTTCCTTTGTTGAAAGCAAAAAGTTTTGCATTTTCTCCAATTGCCAATGTTGGATACACTCTTGAGGTGATACATACTCTGCCTCCTCCACCATAACTCTCCACTATCGAGTGATCAATCTACATAAAGAAAAAAAAGAAAATAAATAAAACACCTCATCTCAATACTGTCATATTTGCATCTATTGAAGTAGAAGAGAAGACTTGTATAAAGAAATATCTTTCATATACTTTAAACTTACCAAAGTCCTAAGAGAAAGTGTTTGGTGGGAAGGGTCTATCGCCATAAAAGCACCAAACGTTCTTTTATCATTTTCATCATTCAATGAAGATCTGTAGTTACCATTAGGGGAAAAAAAAAAATCTCGTTAGCATTTTAGGTGAATACGAGAAGAATCTAAGTGTATCTTTTGATTGATGTATATACCGGCTTTGGTCACTGCACATCAACACCAAGTACTTGGTATTCTTGTTAGTATCGTTTGACTTGAAGATTCTGAAGTAAACCGATGTGTACTCTTCCATGCCACTGGATGCCAAAACCATCAAACCAAATGGTCCTAAACTAGACTTAACCGATAAATTGTCCTGACTACATATCTTTTCTGGGTCGGTCCAACTCGGTTCAGTCACATCCGCCTTTTCCAATTCCTTCACCTTGAAGGATACCTCAACATCTGCCTGCTCAATACCAAAAGAAATAAAGAAAAACCATTATTTGCTACTAAAAGAATAACTAAGTAGTTTTAGGCCAAGTTAAGGATCGAGTCTTACCTGTGCAGCAGTGACACCATGAACTTGGAGGGTAGTTCCTGCTTTAAGAACTTTGTTTTGCCAGTTGACTTGTGTCCCACGCAATGTCTCAATCTCTTCAATGGGCCATTGTAGCAATTGCTTTCCAGATTCATCGAGCCATATTTTCCTCGGAAATGACTATCAAATCAAGATTTAAGAAAAAGACACCGGTTAATTTGATTACTCTCTAAACTCAAACCGAATTAAACAAAGATACATGCCTAAATCTAAATGTAGGGCAAATTGAAATGTACCTGAAGACCAGACCAACCCTTCTTAATATCATCCTTAGCCGGAGAAGATTCATTAACCCAACCCCATAAGATCCTTCGTTTCTTAACATCATCGTAAAACGTTTTCGATGCGTAAAATTTACCATAATCTAACCTCGGAGGCGGAGCGGATCCGTTTTGTACAAACCCAAGATCCGGTACATACACATCGTTCTCACGATCGTAACTCCCAATCGTGTAATAGTCATGTAATGTCTCAATCAAACTCACTTTGAGAACGTGCTTAATATCATTATTCTCACCAAACGACGACGTCTCTACACCGTTCGATCCGGTTATCGCAACCGGGAAAAAATCAGGACATTCCCACATTCCGGTTAAGTCTTCGTAGTAAAGAGGCTTCGTCGATTGCGTCCAATTGAAGAAATCTCTGCTTTTGTAAAGAACCGCTAATCCTCGACGATCGTCCGTCGAGCTTCCGATGATCACTCGCCATTCCCCGTTGCGTCCAAGCCACGCGGTGGTCGGATCTCGGAACCGGTCCGGGTTGATTCCGTTGACGCCATTAGGTGCCATCAGAGGATTTCGAGACGATTTTGACCATTCTCGGAGATATGGATCGGAGATATTGACCGGAACGGCGACATTTTGGACTTGACTTTTGTTTTTGTCAATGCCGGTGTAGAGGATCACCGGTTTGCCGTTTGGTAGAATCGTGACGGAGCCTGACCAACAGCCGTTGACATCTGACGGCTGAGATGGACTGAAAGCAGGGGGTTGTGGGGTCCAGTTTACTAAGTCGACTGACGTGGAGTGGCCCCACACGATTCTTACATCCCAAACGGCACCGTATGGGTTATATTGATAGAAAAGATGGTATATTCCTTTGTATATCATTGGTCCTACCGAAATAAAAAAAATGCGTATTTTTGTCTATTGGATTTAAATATATTTTTACAAATATGAATTAAAATTTGATAAAAAAGTAGAAAACTAACCATTAGGATCTGGAAATATTTGTCGAATTGAATTTCATCGAATATAGCGGAGTCAACAAAGAATAAAACGATGTTAATAAGAGGATCCAATAAAACATATCAAGATCAGATCAAGATTTAGATCGGTAGGGTATATACCGTTCATCCAATTGCTGGGAGGTTGGAAGTGATAACCGGTCCGGTATGGTTGGTTGAGATCTTGATGTGAAGCTTCAAGATGGATGATAAAGTTACAGAGCAACAACGACAGTAACAGTGGCAGACCAATGTTGGAACGATTTACTTTCGCCATTGTTGTTCTGTTTCTTTTCTCTCTCTCTCTCTTTCTTTGTTCGGTCTAGATGTTATAAGTACGAGGTATTAACGGATAAATGAATATTAGTGATTAAATTTGGTTATCTAAAACTCTCATATTGTTAGTTTTTTCACATGGTGTAAAGAGATTGTTCAAGTGAGCACGTAATTGCATTGCAGAATAATTCCATTAATGAAAGACCAATCTATTAGTTAAATTTAATAAAAACAATCGAGTCAAGCAACCAGCATTTCTTCAAAAATGATGCCGTTTATAAAAACACTTAAAAGCAAAGAACTATTTTACTCTTCAATGTTTAGACCCATGAATTTGAGGAGAAAGATTGAAGCCCAAAATGTTGACAAAAACAAAATTAAGCCCAAAGTATTTACTATTTAGAGTACTTACTTTTCTTTTCTTTTATCTTTTTATAATTGAAATCAAAACAGATTTATAGTTATGAAATGCAACCAAGTAAAATAAATTGAGGTTTATTTTTTTTTAACTAAGTACTATATAACAGATATATATTATCATACTGCATAAATATTATATTAGTTAAATCGTAACATATGTTTTTGTTACGTCTCTAACTGCTGAAAACATAGCCGAACCAAATCCAAGTTGAATTACAAATAGTGTTTCCCTTACAAAGATAAAACTGCATTAGCTTTGTTTTATCTTTTCTACTTAGCTTTGTTTCTGGTTTCCTTGGTTTGGTTATACTATGTGAAGAGCTTGCAATTAATTTCCGGGTCATGCGAACCGGCCTTGTTCGTTTGATCATTGATATTTGATGGGACCCAAAACGATGACGTTTCAAGTAGAGCAGAAACGGAAACATTGGGAACGGGTGTCCGAAGGTCGTCTCTAACCGCGTGTTTCGCACATGAGATCATGTACAATGACGGTTTAATTCAACAGTTGAATAAATACAATGAGAGTGTTGATTTTGGGTGTTTAAATTATGTGGATTATTTGGTATTAAATTAATTTAACATGTTGAATTTTGTTGATGATGAAAAAGAAATGACACGTGCGAAGTTTTTATTGAATACTGAGAAGGATGGTGAGATAAAAAAGAGAATAAAGTTTTTATTGAATACTAAGAATGATGGTGAGATAAAAAAAGAGAATAAAACATGTGTTGTGTTATTATTAGTTGCTGAAATTTTTTATATATTTTTTTTTCACTTTAACTATTTAAGATCAATTATTTAATAATAAATTAATTTACTTTAATAAAAATATTACACCAAAATTTATAATTTTTCATATTTTACAGATAAAAACTTGTTTTATTTGATTTGGACAAAAAAACTATTTTACTCTTATTTTTATTAGTTTCAAATAAATTATTGTTTGTAGTTTTGAATATATATTTTTGAACATTTTTTTATTGAGATAGATTAAAAAACTTATTTTTATTTTAGAAAAATTAAATATTATTTGAATCTAATTTTAATCATTAATTATGTAATATATAATTACAAAAACATATATAAAAATAAAATAAAATTATGGGTTAGTGTGTTGAAATTTATTAAATAATATTATTGTAAATAGTAAAAGTTGAATAAATGTTGAATGGTTATTTGAAAAAAATTGAAGATGAAGTGAAGTATTAAAAAAAAAAAAATATAGTGTTGAATATGAAAGCCATTGTACATAGTTTGAGTCAAAACAAATCATGAATCTCTGCTTAAGGTACTATCCAATCGTAGAACGCCACGTGTTTCTGGTCTTCTACGGTTTCATTGACCTCTCACTTTCAGTAGCTAGTGTCTGTAGACTGTAGATGAGATTCCCTCTCCTAATTAAAGTTGCAGTAGTCAGTAGATAATGCCATACCATAACAATTTATAAATCTTTTGTACAGTTTTTATAAAAATATTAGAGCATGAGTGCATTCTTTATTAATCTAGTTAAGCTAGAAAATAGACGATGTAAGTTTAAAGTAAACTTATATAGTATAATATGTGCACCTCATTTTTCCATTTGTCTTAATCAATAATCAATCTTATCACTATTATAAGTCTATGATTACAGGCCGAAAAAGACTTGGGCAGAGGTTTCGTTATTAGGTGCTATGAAAATATATTAATTATTGATTTTTAATGATTCACATTATAAAAAAACATTATTTACCAAACCTGAATTATACAGCGACACTCTACTTTTATTTCAATTAAAAAAAAAACATGATGGAGGTTATACTAAAAAAATAAGTTACAGTTTTTTCTAATTGTCAAACTATATGTCGAGATATTATTATTTGTAACGTTCGGAGCCACGCGCTGCTGATATGGAGACGTGGACATGTAATTTTGTATTGACCTATAGTTTTCCGATAGCTTTTAATTATCTCTAGGCTCTAGCTAGTATACTATGGATTCTAATGGTAAGTATAATGAACTGTGTAAATATTTTACTCAAAATATCATAATATTTTATTACCAAAAATATCACCATTAATTTAATATTTTAGAAATACAACTAAAATTTTTCAAAAATATTACAAACACAAAAATTGATTTTATAAAGTTTATAATTAAAAATTTTGAGTTTAAATTAACTATTATAAATTTAGAGTATAATTTTTATAATTTAAAATATAAGAGATAGAAATTTATAGCTTAGAATTTAGAGTTTAAAAACTCTAAATCCTAAAAATATATACATGAAAATTTTACAATATTTTACCACAAAATATAACAATATTTTTACCAATATATATTTTAAACTTAGGGGAATCCTCCTGGAACAACGTCACATCCGGATGGGACTAATAAAATAGAATGGATTCATATTTTACAGATATACTGTATATGATGAAACATATACAAATTTTTAACTTATATAAAAATAACAAAAATTTAAAATTAAGAAGATTTGTGATCATTTTATTTTATAGTATAAATGAAAATATTTTAAATTAATAGTATTTATAGAAAAAAACATAATTTAATGATATTTTAAAAAATTATCCTTTCTTTTTTAACAAGCAGAAAAGTATAGCATGCATGTAAACATAATAGATAAATCATAACTCTAAGCATCATGCATAATAGATAAATCAGACTGAGAAAAACGAAAAATTGAATGGTAAACCGTAAACATAACCAAATGTACTACAGTTGTAATAATCAAACTTTGATCATCCTTTTTCTAACACATTTAGAGTAATCGGGATAATATTACTTAATAGCATGCATGTGTCCGCTAGTCGTATAATTGGTTTCTTGTATAAAACGTCAGATAACCATCAAAAATAAAACTTTCTGTTATCTTGAAATGTCATGACCGGATTGTGGTGCAAATTAAGGGACTCTTGTACGAGTTACATTAATCGATTTCATGTTAAACTACTAGAAAAAAATTATGTGAAATTTTAGAAAGTATATGATAAATTGGCGCTATTAAACTTTGAGACCATTATGTATAATTGCAAATTTTTCTAAAAGTGTATTAGAATTGTTTTATCTTTTTTTCTGTCATCATTTAATTTGTTTAATCTAGAGGCGTGCCTAATTGGGTGAAAAGAAGGTATTTGTCTTAAGGTATTTCTAATCACATTTTATTTTAAAATAAAATTTTATTATAAAATAACATTTGCTTCAATTTATATTTCTATTTCACTTTAAAATAGAATAATTCTATTTTTTTCTGAATATAGAATAACTTTATTTTTCTTTTATATTTTACACTACTATTACTCTAAAATAGAGTAGAACATTGAAAGAAAGACTATTCTATTTTAGAGTGATTTTATTTTAGAATAAAAAATAGAGGAATACATTGGAGATGGTATTAGGTCTCCAAACATTGAACAAAATTTAAGGCCCATATTTAAAAAAAAATTGTTTTATATATTGATAAAAAATGTATTTTAGTGTACTTTCTCTTGAATTTAAAATTTTATTTCATATACTTAAAAATAATATAATTATTTCTAATATTTTACAAATTTTATCTTAAATTTTAGTAGTTTTATAAATTGAAAAGTGTTAGTTAAAAATAGATTACAAAATAGTATAAATTATATTTTATAGCTTAAGAAATATTTTATATTGTAAGAAAATAGTAAAAATTTAATCTTTATAATTAAGAATAATTTTTATTATTTTAACTTTATTATAAAAAAGTATGTAAAATTTTATAATTTATGACTAAAAAATTTTAATTTTTTTTTTCTTAGATCTCTTGAACTCTTGGCACGGCTCTGATTTTATCTCTCCCTCACGTATGATAACTTATATATATACCATTCATAAAACAAGGCATGTTCATTTCATGGATCAAACTCTTAATTAAAATGATAGAGAAAGAAATTCGTATATTTTAGTGGCACCATAACATTAATGATTATTGTTTTGGTCAATATATGTTTTAAATTTAAAATGAAGATAAGATATGAGTTTTTTTTTTTTTTGTCATCGATAAGATATGTGTTTAGTGGTGTCTAGTCTACGACCTTGGACCGACCATGGTCTACGTGTGAAAAATAGTTTTATCATTTTTCTGAAAAAATCAAAATTGTCAATGATTTGTGTCCATAGCTCGATGTAGATTATAAAGTAGGTTAGGGCATGTGTCACTGAAACATAATTTTTCTCAACATAATTAATCCATTTAATTTCATTTGCTCTTTCTTTTTTTCTTTTAGCATGAAAAGCCTCAAACGAGGCCCAAAAAAAAAGAAACAGAAAAGTGAACCTTTTTACCCTTTAATCAATGAATCAATCAAGTTTTTAGTACTGTAAGTATATTCTAACTTTATAACAAAAAAAATAAAATTCAGTAAGATTCATATTGACTATATAAAATTTAGTCATGTTATTGTATATAATTTCGAGAGAACTGTTGTTTTGTTAGTGTTGTCACAAACAAAACATCATAATATTCCTACTAAAACTAACACATCATAATATTCGGTAGATTAAATTCAGATTTGACAATGTTGTCACAAAAGTAGAAACAAAGAAATTACAGGTTCTGATCCATAAATTTCGTACAAATAATGAAGAAGACACACTCGACTGAATAGTCAAAAAAATAATAATGAAATCAATAACTCCTAGGGAAAATATATGACATTATAATAATATTCTGCATGCACTAAACGAATTCAAACATGTCTTCTCACTATCTCGAGAAACGTACAAAATTATAAACTTATTTCCATCTCCTCTTTCTGCTAGCTTTTCAGTTTTCACACAACTGTGACAAAAGTATATAAATATTTGGCCCACCTTCCTTTTATGAAACCAAAAAAAGAATAATTATTAACATTTTCCACCGTATATACAAAAACAAATGAAATGATAAAAAAAAACAAATTTACAGGCTATAATAATTTTTTAAAAAGGACAGACTGCTCTGAGTCTGAGCTTTTGTGTAAGTGTAAATAAAAATAATAAGAATAAAAAGACAGAAAATGCCAACGGCAGAAGAGTTTTTATATTTTATTTTATTTTACTTTTTTCAATTAGCGGTAGGGTTCACCAATTTTTATTTGTTTTTGAATATATAAGTTTCACAAAGTGAGAAAGATAATAATAGAGTTTCTCTCATCCACAATATCGCTCTCCCTCTCTCCTTCTTCTAGCTTAGGTATTTTAGATTTTCTTCCTTGTGTTCTTTGTAATTAATTTATTCCTTATCTTCGTTATTCATGTTCTGTATGTAGTTCTTGTTGGAATCTTCTACGTTTTTTTTGTCTTTTGGATTTTTGTTAGTTATAAGCAAAGCTTTAAAGCTTCTTGGTTCATGTTTGAAATGAAACAAGGAAAAAAAAATCTGGTTTTTATGTTAAGGTTTCAAACTCTCTTTCTCTTTCCCAAAGATAGTCTCTTTGCGTTGAAACAAAACAAGAAATTTCTATTATATGTTTACTAGAATCATGGGTTTCATTTAATTTCTTGGATGTTTCTGCTTATGTTTTTTTTCCCACTACTTTTTGTCTGTACATAGATCTAAAAAAAAGTGTTGTCTCTCTTTTTGACTTCTTAAGGTTTTGTTTTTAAGGATTACGATGAGGAACAGAGATATGTTATATCATCATCAGCAGCAAGTGGAAGAGAATATGTCGAATCTAACATCAGCAGCTTCAGGAGATCAAGCAAGTGTGTCTTCTGGAAACAGAACCGAAACTAGTGGCTCTAACATTCATCCAAATACTCAGCAACAAGAACAGTGTTTTGTTCAACAATCATCTCTAAAAAGGAAGAGAAATCAACCAGGAAATCCAGGTTTGTTTTTATAATATTCAACAACTTACCAAAAATCCAATTTTTTTCTTGGTTTTCTTTGGACGTATTCACTCTAATTATTTGATATATACAAAAAAAAGTCATCGATTATTGTTTTTTTTTTTGTGAATTATGGGTCGTCTAATATTCCCTTTTTACCCTTTTAATTTTGTCCTCGTTCTCATCTCTATTATTAAAATGGCAAAAACCAAATAAAAGTTTTTAGTTTTTCTTTGGAAAATCTCTTATTATTCTGATTTGGGTTTTGTTAAAATTTTGTCTTAAGAGTATAGATTGTTACTATATAAAAACCTAATGATTTATTTTGGACTTTTATATATTGATGTGTGTTTGTTTCATGACCTTTCAATCAGACCCAGACGCAGAAGTGATGGCTTTGTCACCAAAAACACTAATGGCAACAAACAGATTCATATGTGAGATTTGCAACAAAGGTTTTCAAAGAGATCAAAACTTGCAACTTCACAAGAGAGGACACAATCTTCCATGGAAGCTTAAACAAAGGTCAAGCAAAGATGTGATAAGGAAGAAAGTCTATATCTGTCCAGAGCAAGGCTGTGTTCATCACCATCCATCAAGAGCTCTAGGTGACTTAACTGGAATCAAGAAACATTTCTTCAGAAAACATGGCGAGAAAAAATGGAAATGTGAAAAGTGTTCGAAGAAATATGCAGTGCAATCAGATTGGAAGGCTCATGCTAAGACTTGTGGCACTAAAGAATACAAATGTGACTGTGGAACTCTCTTTTCTAGGTAAAACATTTTCACACTTGATTTATATATGTTTTTTTTTTATAGTAATATATACATGTGATGAAATTTGTGCATTCGTTTTTAAGTCTAAGGTTTATTTACAAGGTAGAAGACAATAGTGTATGATGTTATAGATGTGTGGTGTTATGTGAAAATGAGTGACACATATAATGCATACAGTACCATCTGTTGGGATTATGAGTAGTTTCATTTAATTTTTGAATAGTACGAGAGTAGTAATTAATTTAGTAGCTCAAAGAATCTACATTTAAAACAACTATTTATTATTATGGTACTTCTTTTTTTATTTTGTTGTGTATTTTTTCCCATTCCTTAAGTTCTAGCTAGCAGTAATATAAATATTTTAAAACGGTCACATTTATTGCATATTGGATGTATCATCTTATTATTCACACGTGACACACCCCACAAATAATGCATGCTTTAGATGGACCTACAAACCTAAAAAAAAGTCATTGTTTTGTTGAATATTTTTAAAGTAGTTTTTTAATTATTGGTTATGATTTTGATTATTTGTGGAATATTAATTGCAGGAGGGATAGTTTCATAACTCATAGAGCATTTTGTGATGCATTAGCAGAAGAGAGTGCAAGAGCCATACCAAACCCTATTATGATCCAATCTTCTTCTCCTGATCTTTCTCATCATCATCAAACACAACAAAATATCAACTTCTCTTCTTCAGCCCAAAACGTATGCATCAGCAACAATACTCTCCATGGACCTATGAAGCAAGAAGAATCATCACATCACTTCCAAAACATCCCTTCTTGGCTTACCTCATCAAACCCTAACCCTAATGGCAACAGTGGTAATAATTTGTTCCCTCTTTCTTCTTCTGCAACCACCGGAAGATCCAACTTTCACCACTCATCGCCGGCTATGTCAGCCACAGCTTTGCTCCAGAAAGCAGCTCAAATGGGTCCAACAAAGTCAACAACTCAAGAGGAAGAAGAGAGGTCGTCGTCGTCAAGGTCAAGCTATAACCTTATCACGACTACAATGGCTGGAGCTATGATGACTTCACCACCATCAGAACCTGGATTCGGATCATTCCAAGACTACTATATGATGAATCATCAACATCACGGCGCTTTCAACGGTGCTTTTGTCGCCGGAGATCAAGTGAAGAACGATGTAGTCGACGACAGTGGAGGAGAGACGAGAGATTTCTTGGGGATAAGGTCGTTAATGTCTCATAACGAGATTTTAAGCTTTGCTAATAATCTTGGCAACTGTCTCAACACTTCTGCTACAGAGCAACAACAACAACAACAACACAGCCATCAAGATTAATATTATATGTATAGAGACTTTTTTCTAGTAAGTTAGTTAAAATATATGTTGATTGTTCTCGAAAGGAGATGCAAGCAAGGTTATACCAAAAAAAAGGGGAAATTAATTTACATTTTTGTTTTATGATTCGTCTGTTTTTATAATTATGTTTATGATTTATCATTTTCTGTGTACGCATGAAAAACGTAAGAGAGCTCATCGGCGTTGCGTAGATATTTTTGATGAAATGGTCAAAGTGAAGTCAACATAATAGTCACACCGCACGTGTAAAAAGACACGTGTAGAAAAGTTAAACCATCATCGACCGCTTACAGATGATATTTATATTAGGCTCCCATTGGTCAGATAAAAAAATAGTGGTGAAGTAAAACGATAGAACGTTTGTTGGTAAGAAAAATTGCGGTAAAAACTGAAAGCGATGATAAAACGACCACTTTTGTTTTGTTTGAGAATTTTTTTTGATTTGGAGATTTATATAGTAGTCTATCATTGATTCATTTTGACAAAGTAGTGAATATAATCAATCATAAATTTAACATATATTATTGTATGCAACATTTACAAATCTTATAATCAATAACACATGTATTATTTGTTTCTTTTTATTCAATATTATTGAACTAGTGATTTGAAAAATACATTCGAATAGATTGTTACTGAAATTGTTTTGAGCATAAATTTTAATAAAATGATTTTTAATTCAAAAATACAAATATCTAAATGTCATGGTTTTAAATGAGATGGCCAAAAGTCTTAATAATAATAAATATAATTTTTTCTTAATTAGTAGAAAAATAATATAAAAATTTACTAAAACGTACATCTTATATTCGTAGAAACATCTCATTTAGTCACATTTTGTAATTTGTTTAATTTATCGGCGAATCAATTAATCTTTAGCACAACAACAAATGTTGCCATGACCTCTAGGACTAGGTTGGCATAAACCAATGGTCTCCGGTGGGAAATCGGGTGGTCCACATTGACTCTTACAATCTCTGTTGCTATTACATGGACCTTTGTAGACGCACAAGCCAGGATGAACAGCATTAATCTCTCTTACATCTATTAATCACCATCATTAACACAAAAACATATATATTACCATGATTAAAATTATATAGAAATAGAGTAATATGATTCTTGATTTTAGATGGGATTAGAGAAAAACATATTAGTACCTTTTGACTGAGAAGTAACTAGAAGACAACATATGAAGAGGATGACTACTAATCGAAACTTTGACAATGCCATTTTGTTTGATATGATGACCCAAAATTCAATGATCAAATTACAATGATATATATAAGTTCGAGAGAGAGTCGGTATAATATTACAATTGTTATTGTGTTGATATTTCTGTATAAGTAAGTGGGTCAAATCTTTGTTAAAGTAAGAAAATCTTTCCTATCAAAAGAAAACATATAGATTCAAATCTCCAAGAATTATTGCCGAATCGACTTGGTATGATATGGATTTGTTTCTCAAAAAGGGAAATCTATGTTTAAAAATTAAGATCTGATGATATCAAGCAGATATCCTTATTGAATCTTCGTTCTTATACTTACTTAAATAAGTCCTTCAAAGTGATCTTAAAATTGATGTTATCTTTGGCACAACATGTGGCTATGACCATTAGGTCTGGCTTGACAATTGTCATAAGCCAATGACCTCTTGTTCACATTTTCTGAAGATATTACATTCTTGTAAATTATACAAAACGAATTAGTAACCAAATGCATTAACAAGATGCATAGCTCTTGAATTATTTTGCTATATATAATTTGAAAATCAATGTTCAATGTTAAAGTGTAAATTTCACTCTTTTAACTTCCAATTTTGGTTGAAACAGAGTTGGTTTAGGGATTGTGTTCATCATAGACCTGAACTTGGGTCTTCAGAGTTTGCTGCTACAACTCCAATTCCTTTGTAGGAGTTTGCTTCTTCTTCTTCCGGGAAAGCAACTGAGTCGCCATTTAAACCGTCAACAATCTCATCGATCTTCTTAAACTGATATGGCCACTTGCTATTATACAAAAACTGCCTCAGATCAAATCTGTTGTCCTCTGGAGAGTAACTCTGTAACATAAACCCAAATGAGTAATGAGTTTTTTTCTCTCTCTTAAAGACAGATTCAAACATGTTTCAGATCAGTAAGTACCTCAGCGTGATACGACGGTGTGAGGACAGTCATTTTATGTCGATTGATCGAATAATATTTGAAGAAAAACTTCACTTTCTCTGCTACTTCAGCTGGGCTTAGCTTTGTTCCCCACTTGTAACATAGATTCTACAAAAATCACACACCAGCTTCAGTTTCAGTGTATCATAATGATTTAGTAATAACATTTATGGCTAGAGAAAATCAAACCTTGAACATAGAAACTGGCCCACACCGGAAAATTTTCCTCATTCTACCATAGACTGAAAGCTCTTCATATGTCATTCCCATGTCGACTTCATCGAGCTGTTTTCAAAAACTCAAAATGTCTAAATGGACAACTTTGTTGGCTTTAGGTAATATACTCAGAGACGGTTTTGTTATTTACCTGAGTATAGTCAGAACGAATGGGTTCAAGCTCAGCTGTTGGTGGAGCAGCTTCTATCTCTGCCAAGGATGGATATCCGAGATTCGTCGCAGCCCATTTTAAGAACAACCTCAAATCCATTTTACTGATACTTCCTATTGGATTTATGTCTGCTGAGCTGCAATCATACTGTTTCAACCAAGCGAGAATGAAATATATATTTATTTAGCAATCTATGGGATTTGAGATGTCGTAGCAGCAAAAAGAGATTAGTCCATTACCTTTGTCAGGTAACCACGTAGTCCTTCATCAACGTTGGAGCTGCCTAAAACAAGGTAAAAGCCTGGTTTGCTATGAACCCAAGGTAAGAGAGACGCTAACATAAATGCTAACACCATTCTCATCCGAGCTTGAATGTTCTGCAACCCAAGGTTCTCTGCGTTTGATCCTCCATCAACCTAATACACAAAACCAAGAACCATTTCAACATTTTGGTATCCTTCTTCTCTTTCCCAGTTGGATCATATTTCATTTGTTCCCACTTTACCTTATACCGAGGCCGCTTGCCTGTAACCGTTTGAAATAAAGATAGTACCGCAGAGACAACGCCATCTATGCAAACATCAAGATGCCAAGCACCGATCTCCTCTGCCAGCTGCTTTGCACGCCTTTTTGTCTCCTCAGAACTGCAAATTTGAGATTTCAATGTTTCATGTTAATCACACAGCTGAGACCAAAACTCATATTCGCTTTGATACTGGTAACGAATTTTACCTGTTTTCGGAGCCCATAAAGACAGTGTAAAATATTCGCTTGGCAAACTCTTTGCTATCAGTAGGAAACTGTCCATTAGCATAATTCCCAATTCGGTTCGCATCAGCTTTCACTTGCTCATCTCCTTTTGCAATCTCTATAGGAGAAAGAAGATATAAACTGAGAAAACTTAATATCATGGGAGTCTAACAAGACAAAACAACGTCACACAGAAAAAGCGCCAGTGTACCTTTAACAACAAGTTGGCACATGCAGCCAACAATAGCTGCCACGGAGGAGCTATCTGCTCCGCCAGAAAGTGGAAGCAAAAACCCTGAAGCGCCACTTCTTCTCAAATAGTCCCACATCCAACAAGCCGGACCAAAGGCTATTTCTTCTTGTGGAGAGTGGTACATGATCTACATTACTAATGTACATTAGAATTGAAATTTTTTAATGTTAACTTAAGATCAAATACTTGAGGATGGAGAACCTTCTGCGGACTGCTTAGTGACATTTTCAGGTTGAAAGACTGTGTCAGCCTACAAGGCACAGCTACTGAAGATACTTTAACCTTGCAGCTTGCTTGTTCCTGAAAACTACTTATAGATCCACGAAGACTAGCAACCTTTCTCGATCCAAAGGAGCAAAAAAAGTTCTAAGAAATTTCCATTTATATATCACAAAACAGAGAGTAAAGCCAAAGGATAACTGTAGGATACCGCATCTAGATCAACTTGGGAAATGATGACTTCAACGTCCCTCAATGAGAATTGTGAGCCTTGAGCGACAACATTCCCGTTTACAACAATGCATGCACATCCATCTACACTTGCGTAAAAAATGAACAAATCAAGATTGATTACTCGGAATAACAAATTTCAATCCTTCAAGGTTCGTTGAGAAGTATTTTTATACCGTAATATAAGCGGCTACCATCGCATCCCTGTTGATTACTGTACATATACACCCCACCGCGAGCGTGAGTAGCCCCCATGAAAGCATTCAAACGAATATCTAGCTTTCTCAGTTGGTGATGACTCCCACTTGCATTCATAAATACCTCAACACCGTTCAACGCAAGCTCGGCATGAGGAGGAACTGGACTAAACAGTTCTTCACAGACTTCAGCTGCAACAGCTCTGATAAAGAAATGTAACAGATACGGTTTAAAATCACAAACAAAATCATTGATACCATTTATGAAAGGAAGCATTATAACCAAACTCACGTGTCCAAAAACTGGATGAAACCATAACCAAAAGGGACTGAATTCTGAGACAAAGCCTCTGAAATTTCAATAGGGAGCTGAAATTCATCGAGATGTTCTCTCTGCTTCCAAGCCGTGAACCACCGTAGCTCCCTATAGTTTCCATCATTCGCAAGCCACATTTTTGGTCGAATCATGATGATTCTTCTGTTCATACAGAGAACCTGACAATTGTACCGCTCAGCTCCTTTAATCACAGGCATTCCTATGCTACACAATATTCCATCTGACCAATCACCAAGCAGCAATTCCTTCAAACACTCCCATCTGAAATAACAGATTCACAGGACTATTAGATAATGACACGAGAACTAGATTTTCAGAAATTCCAATCATCTACAATGATAGTACCAAGTCATTCATGCGATTCGTCATCGAAATAGAAACTAAAAATAGAAGCATACGCATGAGTGATGGTGTCGAGCTCCAAGAAGTGATCCTCACAGCCATAGCCAGTGACCTCGAGCTCAGGTCCAAGCCTCATGACAGCACCATTGGCCTTTGCTTCGGTGATCGAAGCCTTGATATTCTTCATGTTGCACTCGAAATCCATGGCCCATTGGTTCAAGTTACACGTCGCGACTTTCAACAGCCTCATCTTAGTCGCCTAAAGAGAAGAAGACAAGTCGTATACTCTATATCAAAGTAGTGTAAAATCTGACTTTACACAGAGGAAAAAAAAAACTAAACAGGAGAAACAGCAAACGAAGCATTATCGATTCAAAATTTAAAACTTTTTCCATGAGAACAGAATCTGGTCTTTTAGTTAAAGGAACAAACTTTCTATTAGTTTGCTAATACTAATAATTCAAATTCTCTGTAATGATCAAAGTTGCAATTAAATTATAAATCTTTACTAGTAACAGTTTAAGACAGAGAGCGTCAACGTTCCTGAACAACAAATTTGAATCTCATTTTATCCACAAATTCGATCTAATTAGTTTCTTAGATTAATGATTGAAAAGCTTTGCAGTAACTAAAACTCAGAACACACTGAAATTCAGAGAAGGTCCAATATTCGTGGAAATTGTAAAGCTATGTGAGCAAAGGAAGATTCAATTACTTGAATTGAAAAAAAAAAAAACTGGAGAGGAAGAAGAAGAGACTCACGAGCGTGACGAAGAAGTGATTCTGCTCTGATAACACAGCTCCAACGAAGTCAGATTCTTCTATGTCAATTGAACAAGACGAATCCAATTTCTCTCGATCAAGTGGAGAAGAAACAACTGAAATATGGGCCAATACTTACAACCCCCAAACAAAAGCCCATCTTGTTTATTCACAAAACAAGCCCAATACAAACGACGCCGTTTTCAATAAATAAAAACAAAAGCCTAATCCAAACGGGATCATTTAATAGAAGTCGTTGCGCTTAATACACCGCTAAAAGATAGGACGGCGTTTTTACTTCCCCGTCCTCCTTTTACAGACGACGACGAAAAAAATCGATTTTTCAGATCGGATTAGTAAAAAAAAATGGATCAATTCTCAGGAGGTGCTAATTGGTCGATGATCCCCAACGTACAAGCGCAGGGTAACTTCGGTACACCAGCGAATCATGAACAACTACTTTCGAATCATGAACAACTATTCCTCCAGCAACAACAACAACAACTCCAACAACAACAATTTCATCAACAACAATTGCAGCCACCAACACAAGAGGTTCAGCAATTCCAGCAATTTCAATTACAGCAACAATTCATTCAACAACAACAATACCAACAACAACAACAACGTTTGTTACAATCTCCTCCTTCTCAGCCATCGTCATTGCAATCGCCTCCGACGGTGGTTCATACGCCGCAATCGATGATGCTACATCCACCGCAACAATTGGTTCAGACTCCGGTTCAGACTCCGCAACAGCATCAGTCTTTAGCTTCTCATTTCCATTTATTATCGGTATGAAATATACAAAATTGGATTTTTGTGGAAATTATGGATCCTTTGTGGTTTTAATTTCTTGTTTGATTTTACGCAGTTGGCGGAGAAATTAAGCGATACGGTTGAAAACGGATCACGAGATCAGAATTCTGATGCCTTGGTTTGTGTTTTTGTTTAATTGAAAAAAATCGAAATCTTTAGTTTTCTTAGGGCTCTTGAATGTTGAATTGTCTGTGTGTGTGTGGAATTTGCAGGTGACTGAATTGAATAGCCATTTTGATAAGTGTCAACAGTTGTTGAATTCGATTTCAGGATCACTTGGATCTAAAACTATGGTAGGATTATTTACATTTTAGTTCTGTTTAAATCTTGAGATTTTTGCTTTGATTAAGGATCTTTGTGTTGTGGTTATTAGACTGTTGATGGCCAAAAGAGAAGTCTTGAAGAAAGTGAGATATTGCTTCAACTAAGAAGGTGAAAGCTAAAATTGTCACAAAAAACATATAGCTTTTATTTTGATGATTAGGATCTTGCTCTTACTTTAGTTTGTGTTGTTAAAATCTTTGGTTAGGGACTTGATTGTGGAATATAGGAAATCTATTGAAGAGCTTGTGAAGGGTGAGCCTTAGTTCCATATATTTGCTTCCAAGATGTTTGATTTCAGCAATTTAGCTTCTAAAGACCAATTATTGTAGCTTTTTCATGCTGTTTCCAATGAACCATTCGAATGTGTCTTCATCGATTTGATGTTGTATCACAAGTAAAAAAATCCAACAAAATAGTCACATAAGCTTTACATCCTCTACAAAGTTGGAAAATGCTTTAATACAAAACCCTTGAAAACCTTCAAATTCTGGAACTTCAGCTCTCACTCTTACTACAGTGTTGGTCTCAAGATTGTAGTAAAAAGGGAAGAAAGAACTTGTGCAGCATAGTTTGGACGGGCCGTCAAGGTGTAGCTATATTGAAACTTTTAATTAAGTATGTATTCACACGGATTTTGAAAAATATTGTCTAACCACATCCAAAGTTTTTTTTCGAGCTGTATCTATATTTCCGTTAATTTTGACTGAAAGTTAAACAGTTTGTCTTAATCACTACCAGACTTGAAAGTTTTCATGTGGATACACTTTCACGGCCCAAAAAAAAAAATGTAAATAGTATTTAAACAATTTTTACTTTCTACAAAAAATAAATAAACTCAATTTCTTTTTCTAATTAATTATGGACAAAAGTTTAAATTATTTTTTACCATCTAACTTTAAATAATCCAGATTCTCAGATATTCTAATTTTTAAAATAGATCCGGATGGATCAATACCGATCAATTAAAATTATTTCAATTGATTCATCCTGATCTATTATAAAAGCTATAATATTTGAAGATCTGGATTATTTAAAGTTGGATGGTAAAACATAATTTTAATTTTTGTCCATAATTAATAAGAAAAAAAATTAAGTTTAGTTTTTTGTAGAAAGTAAAAATTGTTTAAAATGTGACAAAAGAAATTTTTCACTTACCGAATTCTTCAGTTAGAAAATGATAAAATCAAACTAATTTTCCAAGATTTTATAGAGTGCTCGACGGTTATCGAATTGCATGAAATTCGAAAGTTACAACTTCCACAATCCCTTAAATTTCGTTCCTCATAATTGTCAAGTCAATTAACCTTAAATTCAACTAATTAACATGCAATTGAAGTTCTAAACGGTACAAAATTGAAATTAAATTTCGACATACCTTTTTCAGATTGGAGCTTTGTTTTTGCGGAAGACCGATTCCGGTGACTCCGCCTGGTTTCACCACTTTTCCTTGTCGCCATTTCACAAGAAGATGTAAACAAGAAGAAAAGATTTTTAAACTTAGAGATTGAGCTGGAGCTCCAATTTCCGATTGTACACCGGTGCCGGAACCCTTCGGTTGGTCTTGTCAGAAACCAAAGAAGAAGAAGAAAAATTTGGCCGTTGGAGTGTATCCACATAAAAACTTTTAACTCTGTTAGAAGTTAAGGCAAACTGTTTAACTTTCCATTAAAATAAACGAAAATGTGGATACAATTCGAAAAAAAACTTTGGATTAGATATTGTTTTTCAAAATCCGTGTGGATACATACTTAATTGAAATTTTTAATGTGACTACACCCCAACGGTCTTACTTTGGGCAGAACACAACTTCACCACTACTAGTCACTCCTCCAATAGCGTAATAGTATATTGAATTTGATCCCCAGCATAGAAGGAGAATTTTGTAAATATGCTTTGACCATTTAATATCCTCTAAAATCCACAACACAAAACCATAATTACACTTGTCAAATGCACATGCACCTAATTTACCCTTGTAGTTTATCAGAGGATATTTCCATCCTCCTTTACCAAATGGATTAAAATCATCTGTGCTTAACCCCAAGTAGACATTCCGTATTTCCCTGGTAAAATCCGGGTACATAAAACGAAAATGTTTCCAAGCTTCTGCATCTGAAGGATGTGCAATATCACCGGTAAAAGTATGCTCTCCATGCCACCTCATTCCTTTTGCAGTTCTCTCTGACTGATACAATCGTTTTAACCTATCAACGTTTGTAAGTACCACATTCGTTGATAAGGAATGCGAGACCGACCAGCCGAAACTTTGAATCTTTCTTTACCGCAAAATCTACATGATTCCAAATTTGCATCTTCTCTCCAAAATATCATGCAGTTATCTCGACAAACATCAATGATTTGATTGGTAACCCAAGCCCAGCTACCAACTTCTGAATTGCATAATAGCAACGTGGTGCAAGATTGCCTTATGGGAGGTAGTCATAGAACATGTCAGCAAATGCATCAACACAATCTTCAGTTAGATTGAAATCTGTTTTGATTCCCATCATCCTGGTTGCTGCAGATAATGGAGAATGTCCTTCTTTGCATCCATCATATATTGGATGCTTAGCTGCTTCTAGCATCTCAAAAAACCTTCTTGACTCTGGGTTTGGAGATTGAACAACATTTGAAGTTTCGATAACTTCTGGAAATCCATCTATAATCATTCCTTCTACATTATCTCTAATTGTGGTACTATCTTCTTCCACAATCCTATCAATATTACTTCCTTCTACACGTCCCACTCTACGACTAATACCCGACATATTAGCGAAATCTTCACCATGTAAAAACCATATATAATATTCTGGCTTAAATCCTCTATTATATAAATGCCTCCAAACTAAATCTACTTTCACTACTTTTTCATTCTCGCATTTTATACAAGGACAAATCGTCATACCTTGTTCCCGCGCAATTTCTTGATTAGCTACCAACCCCATAAATTGCCGTAGTCCTTCCTTATATTCTTCTCGAACCTCACCGGTCTCTTCATCAGTCCGCTTATACATCCACTCTCGAAGCTAATAAATGGGATGTGATGCCATAAGAATATTAATAAATATTTTTTCTCTAGTTTTTTTTTCTCAGTTTTTTTTCCGTTTGTTTTTTTGATGTGGGATTCAAATGAAGTGAGTTTTGTATTTATAGAAGTGGTTTGGTCGGAATTTTGTCAGAAATTTTCCGATCAAATTTCGACCAATGTCCGACTAGTTTCCGACCACATAGTGTATTCGTCAGAAATTTGTGGGAAATTCAAATTTCAGATCTAATATTTTTCGACTACTTTCCTGACCAATTTCCGACAGAGTTTGCAGATCATTTTCCGACCAAAATCGTCAAAAATTGATCGAAAATTCAAATTTCAGATCCATTATTCCCGACCAATTTCTGATGGATTTTCCGACGAAATACCAACCACTATTGGTCGGAAAATGGTCGGAATCCACCTTCCAGATAACGGTCATATTTTTCCGACCAATTTCTGACCAATTTCCGACCAAATATTTGGTCAAAAATTTCCGACGAATTTCCGACCAAACATGCTAACGTCGGAAATTCGTCGGTAAAAGAAGAAAAATTTCCGACCACCGTATTTTGTCGGAAAATTTGGTCGGTAAATACAACAATTTCTTGTAGTAATAATAAGATTTGCAACATGGGATTTTCCTCCATAAGAGTTGTTTTCCAGTCGTCTCTAATGTGAGAACTTGATGCTGAAGCGGCCACCAAGTTAAGCACAATACCTTGAACGTTTTGTTAATTGGATCATATCCAAAATAGGTTTGTGCCTTGTACCAATTCGGTGACACTACTGTGGGTAAGGTTATAGACTCTCCTGTGATGGGATTAGAAATCACAACCACTGTATGATTCCCAGATTCAGTACGTTGATGACAACCAGTCCGTTTACAGTACAACAGAAGTCAGAAACAGCAGTTCCACGGGAATCTTCTGCGTGATGTAAGGTGGCTGTAATAGACAAGTTGTCGTCTAGTTTTTTTTCAGGCTGAGGTAATGAGTAAAAGTATAATTTGTTTCCATCTAAGACGAAAAAGAGCCTCGGTGGTGGTTCCGGAGACTTGATCGGGAACAACTGGTTGTAATTTGGACGGCGAGTTATGGACGACCAGAGCTTTGATACGCAACGAAACTTTCCTAAAGACTTCACCGACGATTTCGAGAAGATTTTGATGATCATATCAACAGGGATCAGATCAAAGTATCCTCCTCCAGAGGTAGAAGATGTTTTACTGGATCGAGATAGTCTGGTTAGGGTTTTCTTCATAACCTGCTGCTTACGTTTTCTCATCGTTGCTAGGTTTTTGGGCGATTTTAGGATCTTTCTCCATATCTATGCTTTAACTACTCTCTCCAATAAGGTGGGTTTCGTTACGCTGAAAACATTTGGGCTTTGTTAAGGCCCTTGATATTTTTTTAAGTTTGTCTAGAGGAATTTGGGAGGATTTTATTCTCATAACAACTTCCCTATATTCACCCAAAAACTCATTAAAACTCATACGATTCAAATTTCAAAATATATCGTTGAATACATAAGTAGACGTGAGCATTTTTGAGTTTCACGTTCGGTCAAAACAGAAACTCTTGTGTTCCTAGTCTTTCAGTTTTTGTTTTGTTTTGCTTTGTCATTTGATGACTAAAAATTATGGAAGGGAGTTAAAGACCATTTCTGGAAGAAAATACCAAAATCATACATATTAGTTCAATAGCTCTTCAGTGATTAAAAGTTTGGTCCTATGCTTGTAAGAAAGCAGCTTCCAGTTTGTAAAGAGAAATTTGTATCCATGACTCAATTCTAAGTACATGCATGTATATCTAGAAGACGTATCCCTAGTGATTTAGAATAAGTGAATAACTCAACTGTAAGTCAATTATTAAAGCAGATCTTATCCGAGGAAATAAGTAAAAACAACTTAAGAAAAATAAAGAAACCATTGATTTGTGTTGTATCACAAGTAGAAAAATCCAATAGAATACTCACATAAGCTTTACATCCTCCACATACTGTGAAAATGCTTTAATAGAAGAGTGACCATCAAATTCTGGAACTTCAACTCTCACTTCTACGACAATGTTGGTCTCGAGATTGTAGTAAAAAATGTAGAAAGGAACTTGTGCAGCATAGTTTGGGCAGAACACAACTTCACCACTGCTAGTCACTCCTCCAATATCGTATGAATATCCTAATCCCCGCCACTGAAGGGGCATTTTGTAGATATGCTTTGACCATTTATGTTCCTCTAAAACCCACAAAAAACCATTATAGTCGTCAAATGCACATGCAGCTAATTTACCCTTGTAGTTTATCAGAGTTGGAGGTACCAACATAATCATATTCAATTCGAATTGATCATCAGTTCCGTCCGTAACAAAGTCGAATTTCTCAGACATAACATCAAAGCAAATGATCATAGTTTTGTAGAAGGGTTCTGTATATGTATAATAATACAAAATACCATTGATGCATATCCCATCATCTGGAGGAGAATAAGATATACAACATGGGATTTGTCTCCATAAGAGTCCTTTTCCATTCGTCTCTAATGTGAGAACTTGATGCTGAAGATTTCCGGGAAGCGACCAAGTTAAACACAATACCTTAAACTTTTTGTTAATTGGATCGTAACCAAAGTAGGTTTTGGTCCTTCTGGCAATGTTCCCATAGGTTAATAGTTTGGGTGAGGTTACATACTCTCCAGTGATGGGATTAGAAATCACAGCCACTACATGATTCTCATCTTCCATACGTCGCTGACAAACCAGTCCGTGTACACCGGTACTGCTACTTTTGATTATCAGATCAAAAGGGATCAGATCAAAATATCCACCTCCAGAGCTTGAACATTGTTTATTGGTTAGGGTTTCCTCCATTACCTGCTGCTTACGTTTTCTCTGGCGATTTCAGCAGCATCTTCTCCCATTCTTTAACCACGTCAGATTGGGCTTTGTTACGCAGAAATTAAATTGGGCTTTACTAAGGCCCAATAGATACTTTTGTTCTTTTTTTGTGGTCCGACGGAATAATTTTTTGGATAAATACGCAAACTCAATGAGTGGGAGGGAATCGATGCCGTGCCGACTCCCCGACTTTAATAATTTTCTACTTTTCTTAAAAAATAAAAGAAATTGAAATAGTGGAATTAAAAAACAGAATCGATTTTGTAGCTCTTCCTCTCGTAATTTCTTCTTCTTCAGACAGAAGCTGTCCTTTGTCCGAATTTAGGGTTTCCATTTTTCTTTTCCTTCTCCTACAATCAAATCATCGAAACCCTAATCTCTCGCTGGTTCAGGTGAAAATTTTGTTTCTTTTATGCTTCTCGTTTCTCTTATTTGTTTCCTTTTGTTATTTGCCGATACTTAATTCCATGATTTCAACCATTTTTTTTTTTTTTTTTTATCGATTAGATGATTTTATTGTCTGATCTAGATAAGCTCTTAATTTTGTTGTATCAGCTTCATCTCAAAATGATCGCTTTTGATTTATTTTTTTCCTAAGAAGAAGTTGACTCCAAAACTATTGATTCCGTTGAAATCGATGTTAGATCATGAGAATATTTTGTTCTATAGATTCGATTTTAGAATTCTATGATTAAGTATTTTGTTATATGAATCGATCAGATTCTAATTCCCTGATTTGATAATCTCAATTCTATTTATGTTCAGGCCTTGTTGTTGTGTACTCCTCCCCTTGTTTCAACTAAGGTTCATGTCTGATCTTGAAGTTCAAGTCCCCACTGCCTTTGGTAAATTTTCATCTGAATTATATTTGGTTGTTCTTTCTTATGATCTTCTTATATATGCTAATGAATATTCTTTTGTGGGTGATGTTAAGATCCGTTTGCTGATGCAAATGCTGAGGACTCTGGGGCGGGAACAAAAGAATACGTGCACATTCGTGTTCAGCAGCGTAATGGTAGAAAAAGCTTGACAACTGTCCAGGGACTTAAGAAAGAGTATAGCTATAGCAAGATACTTAAAGATCTTAAGAAAGAATTCTGCTGCAATGGCACTGTTGTCCAAGACTCTGAATTAGGACAGGTGTTTTTCTTTTAAACTTTTATTACATCGCTTTAAAACTCTGAATCAATAACTCTATTATTATTAAGTCTGTAATGATTTAAATATGTTGTTTGTAGGTTATTCAGCTTCAAGGTGACCAGAGGAAGAACGTCTCTACGTTCCTTGTTCAGGTAAATCACACTTTTATTCGTTCATGGTTTTGTAGTGGAAGATCGTATTCTGATGATACAAATGTTTGAATCAGGCTGGGCTTGTGAAGAAGGATACTATCAAAATCCATGGTTTTTGAGCAAATTCTATATACACTCGTTGTTCATCTTCGTGTATTTAAGGAATCAGTCAGTCTCAAAGGAAGTATAAAACATCACTTAATGTATTAATGTTTTTTCTTATATTTTGTATCAGAAAAAATATATAATGGTTTGCTTATGAACGCATATAAATTGTATAAACGTATCCTTTGCATATGTAGTGTGAGATTATCAATAAAATTTGCTTTGTGAATTGGCCAATTGAGTGATAATCTTCCATGAATTGCAATACAACGCGATAACCGAGTACTAAACCGGAAATAAGAGGATGTTAACGCCTTAACGGACTGATGCGAAAACCAAACCGGTTATGAACCATTTGCTCGCGTGATGATAAATCAGTAGCAAAATATACCCAAAAACAGATTGGTTTTTTTTTTTTTTTATAATCGTCAAACCCCATATGTTAAAAAATTGGTTTAGTGAGTCGTCTAGTTAAGAATTAATGTGATTACATGAGAAAAACAGAAACCATTTCATTTCGCAAGATGATGATAGGTACTTTGCAAAATATGTTTAATCTTAAGCGAATTTCTAAGCAAAAACAGATGGTTAACTATTAAAATAAGCTAATAAATAACTTGAAAATGATTTGTTACACTTTTGTCATGCTTCGTGTTGAATTTTAGTCTAGAGAATAATTTGGTTCTCCTATTTTAACGTTGACTACAATACAATGTATCATCAAAATGATGTAATTAAGTTACTTTTTCAGTATTTTGGCAACAATATAGAAACAAATTTAGCTTTTGTAAAATTCTTAGACATAACTAATTAAGGAAGACACTAATAAAATGTAGTATTATTTTCCTTCAAAATTCAACAAAAAGGTAATAGGAAAAAAAAAAAAAAATCACCTAATTAAAAATAGGAAGGTGAAAAAGAGAGAAGAGAGGTAAACGGGAAATGCTGCGATGGTATTGAGTTACAGTGGGAGAGAGTGAAGGAGAGGAAGAGAAAAAACCGACCATACCAGAAGAGAGCCTCTCCTTCTCCCTCCATTTTTTTTCTTTCTCTTTCTCTCTCGTTTTTTGCCACCACCAAACTTTTTTTTTTCCTCTCTTCTTTTTTTTTCGTTCCTTCTTCTTCTCTTCTCTTCTCATCAGAATCGTTGATTGTTTAATTTACCCCAAAAAAAACACGCGTTTCTTCGTATTGATCATGAACGAGCCTCCCGATTTCAGGTAAATTTTCTCCGATCTAACCTCCATGACGTGTTTGTTCAATAGATTCTCGCTGGCTTGTGTTGCAAGTTTTAGGGATTAGATGCTTCGATTCTAGATCTTTCGTTTCTCAATTTCAAATAAATCATCATCGTTTTATCGAATTCGTGACACCGGCGAATTAATTTAACCTAAAAATTTCAGATTCCAGATCTTTGATTTGGGGATTTTGTTTTGAAATTTTGCAGTAACGAAGAGAGTTAAACTGGTGGTGCTTGTGTGTTAACGTTTTCCGGCGACAAAAAAAAAAAAAAAAATGGCTCGTCGTAGAATAAGATCAAGGATTCGAAAAAGCCATTTCTATACATTTAGATGTCTAAGACCAAAAACACTTGAAGATCAAGGACCTCATGTTATCAACGGACCTGGTTACACTAGAATCGTTCATTGTAACCAACCTCATTTACATTTGGCTACTAAACTTCTTAGGTACAGATCAAACTATGTATCAACCACTCGGTATAACCTGCTCACTTTCTTACCTAAATGCTTATACGAGCAATTCCACCGAGTCGCCAATTTCTACTTCTTAGTCGCTGCGATTCTCTCTGTGTTTCCTTTATCTCCGTTTAACAAATGGAGTATGATTGCTCCGTTGGTTTTCGTCGTTGGGTTAAGTATGGGTAAGGAAGCCTTGGAGGATTGGCGTAGGTTTATGCAAGACGTTGAGGTGAATTCTAGGAAAGCTAGTGTTCATAAAGGGAGTGGTGATTTCGGTAGAAGGAAATGGAATAAAATCCATGTTGGGGATGTTGTGAGAGTCGAGAAAGACGAGTTTTTTCCAGCTGATTTGCTTTTGTTGTCTTCGAGTTACGAGGATGGGATTTGTTACGTTGAGACGATGAATTTAGATGGCGAGACTAATTTGAAAGTTAAGAGATGTTTGGATGCTACTTTGGCATTGGAGAAGGATGAGTCTTTTCAGAGTTTCTCCGGGACTATCAAATGTGAAGATCCTAATCCGAATCTGTATACGTTTGTTGGGAATCTTGAGTGTGATGGTCAGGTTTATCCGCTTGATCCTAATCAGATTCTTTTGAGAGATTCGAAGCTTAGGAACACTGCTTATGTCTATGGTGTTGTGATATTTACTGGTCATGATACTAAAGTAATGCAGAATTCAACGAAATCTCCTTCAAAGAGAAGCAGGATTGAGAAGAGAATGGATTACATTATCTACACTCTCTTTGCACTTCTTTTGCTTGTCTCTTTTATAAGCTCTCTTGGATTTGCTGTGATGACAAAGCTTTTAATGGCGGATTGGTGGTATTTGAGACCAGACAAGCCTGAGAGCTTAACAAATCCTACTAATCCTTGGCATGCTTGGGGTATCCATTTGATCACTGCTCTCTTGCTTTATGGCTACTTGATTCCAATCTCATTGTATGTTTCCATTGAGGTGGTCAAAGTCTTGCAAGCACATTTCATAAACCAAGACTTGCAGTTGTATGATAGTGAGAGTGGGATTCCAGCTCAAGCACGAACATCGAATCTGAATGAAGAGCTTGGACAAGTTGATACCATCCTTTCTGATAAAACAGGAACTTTGACATGTAATCAAATGGACTTTCTGAAATGCTCTATCGCTGGTACTTCTTATGGTGTTCGTGTCAGTGAAGTGGAGCTAGCTGCTGCGAAACAGATGGCAATGGATCTTGAAGAGCAAGGCGAAGAAGTTACAAATACAAACCTTTCAATGAATAAAGGCAGGACACAACGGTATTCGAAACTGTCCAGCAAAACGTCATCAGATTTTGAATTAGAGACTGTAATCACTGCTAGCGACGAAAAGGATAGGAAGCAGACCACTGGTGTTAAAGGGTTTAGTTTTGAAGATAACCGTTTAATGGATGAAAACTGGTTAAATGAGCCACACTCGGATGACATTTTGATGTTTTTCCGTATACTCGCTGTTTGTCATACTGCTATACCTGAGGTTGATGAAGATACTGGGAAGTTTACTTATGAAGCTGAGTCTCCTGATGAAGTTGCTTTCATTGTAGCTGCTAGGGAGTTTGGTTTTGAGTTTACTAAGAGAACTCAATCAAGTGTGTTTATTGCTGAACGGTTTTCACCTTCAGGCCAGCCAGTTGATAGGTGAGACTGTAACTATTAAATACAAAAAAGGGATCCTTTTGAAAATTTATTTATAAATGGGACCCTACTGCTTTAAAAATCTTTCTCATGGGATACTTTTGAAAATAAATTTCTGAAAGAATCCATTTTAGACAATGTCCCCTAACCTAATTCAGTTTATTCAGTTTTCTCTGTTGATCACTCTATGTCTAATCATGTGGTGGTTCATTTTTACAGAGAATACAAAATATTAAATTTATTAGACTTCACTAGTAAAAGAAAAAGAATGTCTGCCATTATCAGAGATGAGGAAGGACAGATTCTTCTACTCTGTAAAGGAGCTGACAGGTTTGAAAGCATAAACTTAAAGCTAGTTCCAATTTGCTTTTCACTTCTTGTAAACCAAAATTTAATGCTTTTTTTCTGCAGCATCATATTTGACCGGTTATCAAAGAAAGGAAAAGATTACTTGGGACATACTTCAAAGCACTTGAATGAATATGGTGAAGCGGGTTTACGCACATTGGCACTTGGTTACAGAAAGCTGGATGAGACCGAGTATGCAGCATGGAACAATGAGTTTCACAAAGCTAAAACTTCAGTTGGAGCTGATAGAGATGATATGCTTGAGAAGGTATCAGATATGATGGAGAAGGAATTGATCCTTGTTGGAGCTACTGCTGTTGAGGACAAACTGCAAAAAGGGGTATGAAGCAGAGTTTAATTGTGATTATTACAAAAGAAACGACCTTTTCGAAAAATCTTTTCAACTTACTGTTTGTAGTTCACTTCAGGTGCCTCAATGTATAGATAACCTTGCCCAAGCTGGTCTCAAGATATGGGTTTTGACAGGAGATAAGATGGAAACAGCAATAAACATTGGGTTTGTTCTTCTTTGTTGTTGATACCACAGACCATTAAATATTTTCCTCTTAGACTAATTAAGCTCTTTTGTTGGGCAAATGCAGATATGCATGCAGTTTACTTAGACAGGGTATGAAGCAGATACTCATTTCACTTACAAATGTGGAGGAATCATCACAAGACTCTGAAGCTGTATGTATTAAGTCGATGCTATAATTAAAACCTACATTTTACTGTTTCAGTAGAATCTTGAATGTGGTACCAAAAATCGTTGAATTGTCAGGCTGCAAAGGAGAGCATTTTGATGCAGATCACAAATGCTTCACAGATGATCAAAATTGAAAAGGATCCACACGCAGCATTTGCTTTGATCATAGATGGAAAGACACTTACATATGCTTTAAAGGATGATGTCAAGTATCAGTTTCTTGCCCTTGCAGTTGACTGTGCATCAGTGATTTGCTGTCGTGTCTCTCCCAAACAGAAAGCACTTGTATGAATAACTCTTAAAACATCTTTATTGGTTTCAGAACATGCATAACCATATTTGTGTTTATCTAGGTAACAAGGCTAGCCAAAGAAGGAACAGGGAAAACAACTTTGGCAATTGGTGATGGTGCAAATGATGTTGGAATGATTCAAGAAGCTGATATTGGTGTTGGCATCAGTGGTGTTGAAGGCATGCAGGTACTTGAAAACAAACTCTTCCTTAGCACAATGAGACACAGTTAAGTTTTGCCTGTTGTAACTTAGAAATTTTGTTTCTGTTTCTTTGTAGGCTGTGATGGCAAGTGACTTCTCCATAGCCCAGTTTCGGTTTCTTGAGAGACTACTTGTTGTCCACGGACACTGGTGCTATAAACGAATAGCCCAGATGGTAATATATGCATTGATATAACTCATCAGACAACATTCATCACTATAGATTACCTGATATTTATTCGTAATTGTTGTCTTCACAGATTTGTTATTTCTTCTACAAGAACATAACGTTTGGTCTAACTCTCTTCTACTTCGAAGCCTTTACCGGATTTTCTGGTCAATCAATATACAACGACTCCTACTTATTACTCTTCAACGTTGTTCTCACTTCTCTCCCTGTCATTTCCCTTGGAGTTTTTGAGCAAGATGTTCCTTCTGATGTCTGCTTACAGGTTATAATACTACTCTCCATCAGCTTTCACATAAAAAAAATAAAAAATAAAAACCTTTTCTCACATCTTGATTCATTTCGTCATATTTTTTCTTATGTTCTAGTTCCCTGCATTGTACCAACAAGGCCCCAAGAATCTATTCTTCGACTGGTATAGAATCCTTGGATGGATGGGAAATGGAGTTTATGCATCCATAGTCATCTTTACACTCAACCTTGGAATCTTCCATGTACAATCATTCCGCTCAGATGGCCAAACCGCTGACATGAATGCCATGGGAACCGCCATGTTCACAACAATCATCTGGGCAGTGAATGTTCAAATCGCTCTAACCATGAGTCACTTCACTTGGATCCAACACGTAATGATTTGGGGAAGTATAGGAGCTTGGTATGTCTTCCTTGCCCTTTACGGTATGTTACCACCACAACTATCCGGTAACATCTTTCACATGCTCGCCGAGATTCTAGCGCCTGCACCTATCTTCTGGCTTACTTCACTACTGGTCATAGCCGCCACAACACTTCCTTACTTGTTCCACATTTCATACCAAAGATCAGTGAACCCTCTTGACCATCACATTATACAAGAGATCAAACATTTCAGGATTGATAAAGAGGACGAGCGGATGTGGAAACGAGAGAAATCCAAGGCGAGAGAGAAGACAAAGATTGGGTTCACGGCTCGAGTCGATGCTAAGATCAGGCAGCTAAGAGGAAGGCTTCAAAGGAAGCATTCGGTGTTAAGTGTTATGAGTGGAACATCGTCTAATGATACAGCATAGAGTTGATGATTGAGACCAAGTAAGTTTTGTTTTAACCATTTATTATGTTTCTGTGATTTTCTTTCTCGGGAAATCATCAGATGGAGAATGACAAAATTCTATTGAAGTTAGATGACAGAAAGAGACTTTTTTTTAACCCTTACTATTCAAATGGTTTATACAATTAGATAAAGGTAGAAGACAGAGGGAAACATTGAATTGTGTTTGTGTTTATGTTTTTGTGTGTGTAAACTAGTAACTAATGAAAAGAACAGAACAAAAAAAGATGTGATTACTGATTAGAGAAGTATGACATATAGTTGACATTTTTCCCTTTGAAATGTTACTATCATTTCTTATTCTTTGCTTTTCTTTCCTGAATTTTTCTAATTTTTGAAAGCTTAAGCAGTTGTTTTTCTAATTAAAAAGAAGCATTCAAAACTATCTTCGTCTTCAACAGTATTCAGTTACGTGCAAAAAGTTTAAAGCATTCTTGTTATTATTACTGAAGTGAACCAAAACTCTACGACTCCATTCTAACTGGACTATGGGTTATAAGAGGTGTAAGTGACAAAAATCGATATGACATGACTTGTAATTACGGTAGATACAAGAGAAGAAATAAATAAGGCATGTGATTAAAAATAAAAATGGTCAGAGACATATGTTCGAGAGAGTTGATGAATACTAGAAACTTAAAAAGAGGTATCGATGATTCAGAGAGAGAGAGAGAGAGAGACGGGTCAAAAATCAAAAATATCAAACTTGCAAAACAAATAACTTTCTTCTTCTTCTTCTTTCTTCGTTCTTCTTCACAGCAAATCGGCCACGTTTGATGGGAGCTCCTCAACGACCACATTGTAGAATTTCTGAATATCAAACAGCATCCTCTCATCATCACGAGTCACAAAGTTAATCGCCACACCCTTCCTCCCAAACCTTCCACTTCTTCCGATACGGTGAAGGTAGTTCTCTGGCTGAGTTGGGAGGTCAAAGTTAATGACCAAAGAGACTTGCTGCACATCGATACCACGAGCCAACAGATCGGTTGTGATGAGAACACGAGATGAACCAGACCTGAACTCTCTCATGATGATGTCTCTTGTGTTTTGGTCCATGTCTCCATGAGTTGCTGAGACTGTGTGGTCACGGCTTCTCATTTTGTCTGTGAGCCAGTCGACCTTGCGACGAGTGTTGACGAAGATGACACTCTGAGTGATTGCTAGAGTCTCGTAGAGATCACAGAGAGTCTCAAGCTTCCACTCTTCTTTCTCCACGTTCACGTAGAATTGCTTGATACCTTCAAGTGTGAGCTCGTCACGTTTCACCAAGATTCTCACTGGTTTGCTCATGAACTTCCTTGTGATCTCGAGAGCTTCTGGTGGCATTGTTGCTGAGAACACTCCAACCTGAATCTTTGGTGGCAGAAGCTGGAATATGTCATAGATCTGCAGATTCACCAGAAAACAACCAAAGTCAAGATCAGAGTTTACTCAGGGAAAGATTCAAACTTGTTGAAGTATTTAACGTACCTGATCCTTGAAACCACGGGAGAGCATTTCATCAGCTTCATCGAGAACAAACATCTTGATGCAGTCAGGGCGAAGAGATTGTCTTCGAAGCATGTCAAACACACGACCAGGAGTTCCAACCACAACATGAACACCAGCCTGGAGAATACGCTGATCCTCACGGACACTGGTTCCACCAACACAGGCATGAACCTTGACGCCTTGGTAATCACCAAGGGCACGCATGACCTTCTCAATCTGCTGAGCAAGCTCTCTGGTGGGAGCCAAAACAAGAGCCTGGCACTGGACAAGGGTATAGTCAAGCTGCTGCAAGACACCAGAGCAGAAAGTTGCGGTTTTTCCAGTACCAGACTGTGCCTGCTGGATCACATCAAGACCCTTGCAAAAGGGTACAATTCCTCTCTGCTGAATAGCAGAAGGCTTTTCAAAACCTATAAGAGCACAGATGAGATTATGTTTAGAGGAATCAGAACCAAAAATATAACATAGATTCTTCAACACTTACCGTAAGCATAGATACCCCTAAGAAGGTTCTCTTCCAAACCCATGGCATCAAAGCTCTCATGGACCTCATCATATGAGGTGAAAAACTCATCCTGTCCCTCGAGACTGTAAACAAATAAACAATAAGATTAGCAAATCACACCCCAAAGTATTGAAATTTATACATCTTAGGGACTTACACTTCATTGAGCTTCTGGTCAAACTGATTCGTATCAAACTGTGAACCTTCTGGTGCCGATCCTGCCATAACTACAACAATACACACAAAAGAAACAAATTTTAGACCTCAAATAGCTAAAGATAATGAACAGACAACTCTTAAATCTAGCCATATACTTATGAAAAAACAACGAATGTAACAGAAAAGCCAAACTTGAAGTTCATATAGAGAAGAACACAAGCATTAATATCTGAATCTATTCATGTCAGGAGAGAAATAGTGAATATGGTTCATCCAATACCATAGATACCATTCTAATATCTATCTCTCCATAAAAAAGGAGTATAATAACAACATAAGTGTAGCTAATCAATTTGAGGGGATATATGTTAATATCGAAAATCAAAGCTAACCTAAAATCAAATCGAGAGAAACAAAAACAAAAAGGATTTGAAGAGTTTCAGCCACTAAGAATCAGATTCGACACAGATTTATAAGAATCGGATCAAAAATTATAGCTTTGAAATCGACCCAGAAGAAATCCGAACCAAATACATCGGAAAAGAGACTAATTCAAACTCGGAAGATCCAATTTGTTAACCTAACAAAGTAACCAATCGCAGATAAAGGAAAAAGAGAGATATATACAAACCTTGAAGCTTGAGTTGAATGAAAGATGAAAACTTTGAGAGGAAAAGTATAAAACTTTGGTAGAGAACTTTCTTGTAATCTCCCGAACTTGGATCTGAACCGCGATGAGATAAAGCAAAGATCAATTATAAAAATTGAGGTAGAGAGAGACTGTCCTAAACGTGTTAACCACTTTTATACTCTTTTTTTTTTTTTTCCCTGTCGCCTTTAGGGTTTTCTTTTCTCTTTAGCAATTCTTTTCCATTTTTTCACTTTTTTATTTACATTTACACCCCTAATTTCCTTTTTCCTTTCAGTTTTTCACCCACCTTTTTTAAACCGAAAACATGTTGGTATGTCAAAAGAGACTATGAATCACAGTTGCATACTAACACACACACACATAAGAAAATATCAAATTGAAATATTATTTTCTTTTCCAAGTGGAAACATGAATAGTTTATACACCAAACCAAAACTTTTTAATTAGAAAAAAGACCAAATTTTCTTTTGGTAAAGCATATACTTTCCAGCAACTTTTGGTGCTTTATGATGTAGCAAAGCATTTCAAGAGTCATCACTCATCAGATACACAATTTACATATCATCTATTAGAAAAACATTAAATCTAAACATTCAATGGTAAACACTTTTTTTAATGACCAAACAGTAAACATTTAGTTTCCCACTACAACATTTATTTACAAACTACAAAAACAGAACCGATGCACACTAAAGGGTTAGTACTGTTCAATACCAAGTAACCGGGTTTTGAATGTATCTAAATTGAACTAAACCGGAAACTAGCGCTATTTACTTGGTTTACGATTGTGTCAATCAGTATAGCTCTTCACGGTAGAAACACTCTTTGCCAAAAACACCTACAAAAAACAAAGCAAGAGAAAGTGATAATGATATTTCGCTTTCTTCAACCAATCGTTCTGCTTCTTCGACTGCTTCTACTGCTATAGACCTTTCGTTATCAGCCTCTGCAACTCTCTCTGCTACAACTCCAGGTGCTACTTCCAACACTTTGTTTACTAATTCTGAGATCGTGTAGCCATCTAAAACCTGCATTTTACAAGCTTTTCTAAGTTTTATCAAACAAAACTTGACATTTACAATGAACATGTCTAGTTGATCATGTTATAATCAACAAGTAACTGCGCAGTTAAGAATATAAAAAACCTTTTCCAATTTGCCTTCAGAAACAAGAATTTTCAGGCAGTCACTCACAAGCTCCCTAAATTGTGTCTCCTCGTACAAAACCTGAATTTGATCAACCACAGAGAATATCTTCAAACTGGAATCATACCTTTTGGATGATTAACATAAAGTAAATAGGAGTAAGATTATTACCATGTTTTTTTCTGCCAATTTATCGATTCCTTCTGCTATTTTGTTTGCTACTGCGTCTATCTCCTGAGTTTCTTTTGATGTTGTTAATATCGCAGAAGTGCTTGGTAGCTCTGGTGACATCGCGGAATCTTTTGGATGGAGGGTGAGTTTTGGCTTCGTTGCTTTCGTGATAGAGATCTTGTAACGCTTCCTTACCTGCATTTGTAAAGTAATTTCTGATCAAACATTACTACATACAGGCTTGTGACGAGACTCGCATCAAAGGAAACAAAAAAAAAACTAGTTACCTTTTTGAGCTTGCGGTCAGAAACAAGGATGATCAGGATGTAAATCAAAAGTTCCCTAAAGTTTTGTGGAACCTCGTGTCGTTCCTGCAATAGATTAACCCACAAAGAATAACTTCCAACGATTAATTTGTTAAGTTACAATATCTGAGCACATCAAAGAGGTTCCAGCAGGCGGTTTGTAATGTAACTCAAATGGTATCAGTGTCTTCACAGTCACCATGGTTTTGGTAGACTGGTCACTACATATATCTACAACCTTAGAAGTAAACATCTGATTGTAGAACTATCTTAAAACTACATAGCTTCTATCCGCTGTATTCAGTTATTGGCTCACTTCAGACCAAGAGACACAATCTATGAAAGGAACTCAAAAAAGAATATCATAAATAAACCATGAAAACAAAGACTTCATTATATAATATCCTATTAACCTCGATAAAGCTGAGAATCTCACTGAGACGAGAACCATCTTCATCATTGATTGTTGATAAAGCCTCAAAAACCATTGACGCATAGCTGGCAAAAGGTAAACGACCGGGTCTAGAGAAAAAGTTGTTAGAAACTATTAAACCTTAAGAACAATACAGATATCAGAAAAAGAACATTCCAATTTGATGAGTCTCCAAAGATAGCATACCTAGATTCACTGTTCATATCTGATGAACTATATGGAGAAGACGAAGTCATTGCAGGGGAAGTGGAAACAGATTCGAGTGTCTGTGTCTCTGATTTCTCCTTAATCTCACTGAGATCAGAACCATTTTCATCACTGCTTATTGCATCATCATACCTGACAACAAGGTAAATGAAAAAGTTCAGAATCTATTTAAACCATTAAGCAGAATCTCCAAAGATAACAAACCTTGATTCATTGTTCATATCTGATGATGAACTACTTGGAGAAGAATCATTGCTATCTGATGAAACGGAAGCAGATTCGAGTGTCTGTGACTCTGACTCAGTTTTTTCTATATTTCGCCATTTATCCTTGGAATTGCGCAACAAGAATCCAACATTCAAGACAAAAAGAATTCGATTCTCTAATCCACATAATAAAATCTCGAATCGATTTTGGGAAAAACAAATTCGATACCTTGAGGTCAATGTTAGTGCGATCTACAAGTTGATCAGCGAACTTTGGATCTTGACGAATCTTCTTCCAATTTCCAACACCGTGCTTTTTTATCCCGTTGAGAAGCGCTATCTCTTCTTCAACCGTCCATGTATTATGTTTCCGATTTCCTTTCATCTCTAAACCCTTCCTTCGTCGTCTCTCTCGAAACCAAAATATACAAAAACACACACGTACGCTTCACTAAAATCAGTCTTCTTCTTTGTCGTCGTCGGCGTCTATGGTTAGTTATCAGTCACCGGAGAAGAATATACCTTAATTCAGTATTCCCGCTTTTCTATTTATTTTCATTTTCCTCACAAAAAAAATCAAAATGCAATTCGCAATATAGAAAGGCCTCATCATAAAAGCTTTTAATGGGCCTACGTTTAGGCCCATAACTAACATAATCTGATCAGGATTGTAACTACTAATCTCGACCGTTCAAAAATGCTTCGGTTTTAAATGTTTTTGGTCCTTATTCAAGGGCTTATAGCTTAGATACATAGACTAAATGGAGTAGTCAAATTATAGAATAGGAAACTTTAGCACAAGTTTAAGTAGCAAAACTGCAACAACACAAGATAAAACCCTCTGATAATTCGGTTTTTATGCTGGATAAATGATATCAGAGAATGGCATCTCACAGCTTCCTAAGGAGTAGGAAGAGCCTCTGGTCGAGTTCAAATTTCGAAATTGGATTTGGTTCTCCCTGAAGCAACATAAGGAGGCCGCCGAACGAAACATATAGCTCTCTGGAACCAAAACAAGATGAAATTGGATCTATTTGGATTAAAGATTGAATTAAGATTTGATTTAGAGGGGTCTAGGTAATATGGGATTCTTACGCTTTTGGAGTTGGACCGTCAAGCTCAGAGATCTTGTAAAGCTTCCCGTGCATGATGTATTCATACTTATCCGTAAGCGTTTTCTTTGCTCCCTGTATATAGAGATGATAACTAACTAAGATTAGTGTTCAGATGAACACATGACATTCTTGGTATTCAAAGTTTAGGTTTTCAATATTCAAAAACACCAAAGCTTGTTCTAATTCCATACGTTACTCTTATTCCTAGATAGACAAGTTCACTGTTAGGTTTATCAACTGAATCAGCCAACCAAATCCTAGCTCCTTCCTTAATGCATTAAACATTAAGAGTTATATCCTAACCAAATCCTAGTACAAGTTCACTGTTACCATCAATGAAATTTTGCAGTAAACAAGAGTGTGTGTGTACACAAGACAGATCAAACGAATACAAAAGAAGTAGACTTTATTACCGGAGTAAAGTATCCGGTATCAGGGGTTCCATCGAGATTCAGAGTAGGTGTCAAAGCAAGTGTGAACTTATCACCAACAGCCATCGGATAAACCTCTGTGTTAACATCTAATTGCATAAACATGTCACAGTTGTTGCTTGTAGCTTGAACGCGAGTAACTGTAACCACAAACACAGATACAATTCATTGTAGGGTTAGGTGAAAGCCTCTAAATTTGAACAAATCTTTTGGAGACACTGAAAAAGTTGAGATATTTCCACAATACCTATGACCAATACATAAACGAAACAGCTATGAACAAACGTTGCTTTAAGCCATAAGAAACATTAACAAATTGTGATTGAGGGTTAAGAAAGTATATACCTTTATCGAACTTTTTGCCATCAGGGTCTAGCTTCTCGACCACGAAGATATCCTCGAACATTATAATATTGCTTGCCATCTGAAAACACGGAAATCAAAACCCTAATTACTCTTAATTCCTTGACAAAACCCCAGATTCGACGCTGTAAAAAAACAATTAGAAGAGCAGAAATTGAGAGAAGAAATACAGATATATTCGAAACTGGAGCTTTAGTTGAACGAGAGAAGAAAAGTTGAGAGTCAAAGTGAAGACCTGAAAATCTCAGAAACTCGGCTTTGAACAGCGATGGGACTTGGGAGAGTCGAGAGAGGTAATGAGGAGAAAAGTGAAAACCAACAAAATAAAAAGGTAAAGAGAGACTGAAGATTCGGGAGAAACCCATTATAAGCTATTATTGGGCCTACAATAAGCCCATTATACAGTGTCAACTATTCTCATAAATTGATCATTGGTCTGAATTCTACGTATTCTCGATTTGTTAAAAAATACTTCTTCGTTAATAAAGTTTGTTGCCTTAGAAATCGTTGTAATTAAATTCTAAAATTTTATATACAGAACTTGTTTTTAAAAAAAGTCGAAAATATTGACTCGACAACGAGAAACCATTTATGAGTTGACCACAAAACTAAAGAGAAGTGAGAAAAAGGAAAAGTGATTTAGCTTAGTCGAATGAAATCACTTTTTTACACAAAGCCAAAAACCCAAAAACAATAAAAGAACCGGTCATCGAATACATCCACATTGAACCGGACCAGAAAATGAAGCTTTTACCGCAAGAAAACTTTTTCACCTCTAGCACCTGCAAGTAACAAAGCAAAAAGCGAGTGATTATATATACTGTATTGATGATATTGATGATGATGATGTGGTGGTTGAGAGGGTAACATTACATCGGCTATATATTTCTTCGGCTAACAGTCCATCTATGCGGCTTTCATGTAGCTGCTTGACGGTTATATCGACAAGTTCGACAGCCTCTTTTACTTGAAGCTCACAGTTTTCTGCCACTGCCACTAATCTTACGGCTTCGTCGAGTTTTTCTTGTCTCTCGTCTCTTGGTATACTTTGCACCTCTTGTGTCTTCGCGGAATCTCCTGTTGATAGCTCTTGTGGCATTGCAGAATCTTCTGATGGTACTGCGGAATCTCCTTGTGGCATCACGGAACCTTGTGTATCCACGCTTGCTGTTGGATTTGTTGAAGCTTCAGGAGTAAAAGCATCCTTGGGGATCTTGTAGATGTTTCCTACCTGCATTTGCAAGTTTTTTGTAAAATCAGACATTATGAACAACAACATATCATTATATATATATCAATAAAAAAAAACTCAAGACTAAAAGTAGCAATTATCTAAATCTTCTAATACATATCTAAAACTCCTTAGACCTTATTATCACTTAATATTTTTTTCTGAATTGAACAGACTAAATCTATAGATATCTTTCATTAGTATTATATAATCTTGATAAATAAATAAGAAGCTACCTTTTCTATTTGGCCTTCAATAACTAGTTTTGGCAGCTCCTCTTTCAACAGGTCCATAAAATTGTCCGGGAACCCTTCCCTTCCCTGCAATTTACAACAACCACAAGAAACAACTTTCAACAGAGAAACGTAGAGAAGAGTGATCAAGAACAATGCAGGAATCAGCAAAACCTAAACTTCAGCGGGAAAAAATGGTATTCAAATGGTATTACGTGTATTACAAGTCAATGGTTCAGATCTAACCTTATTATATTCGTAAATCCCATTGACATCAAGACCTTTCCCACCACCATGTTTATCAGTGACTCTATATAAAGCGTGGAATATCAATTCATCACATGTATACCTGACCAAATTAAAAGAGGGGGAAACAAATCTGTCAAAAAGATACAATTATTGAAATCAAATATGATCAATGTTAAAGATTCCAAAAAAGGTCACAAACCCTGAAGCAACGCACGCACTTCTTCCTGAACTATCAGAACTCCTGGCCGTTGAAGAAGAAGGTTCGTCACTAAACATAGAGATACACCAAATCTGTTAAAAAATTCTGTTAAAGAAATCCAAAAGATTCACAAACCTAGAGGCAACATTGTTCTCTTTTGATGAAGTGTCACTAGAATCCTTTGCCGCTGAAGAAGAAGGCTCGCTGAAAAAAAGTGATACAAATTCAGAAATATCAAAGATTAATTCTAAGTATTTGCTGTTACTTGTTGAACAATCCAAAAGATCACAAACCTAGAGGCAACGGTGTTCGTTTTTGATAAAGTATCACTAGAATCCTTAGCTGCTGAAGAAGAAGGCTCGCTGAAAAAGAGATACAAAATCAGAAATATCAAAGAAAGAATGTTGTTAAAAGAATCCAAAAAGATCACAAACCTAGAAGACGCAGCGACGTTTTTCGTATCTGATGAACTATCACCAGAAGATTTTCCCGATGAAGAAGAACGCTCGCTGAAAAAAAGAGACAACTCAGAAATCAAATATCAAGTTTTAAAAGATTGCTGTTAAAGAATTCAAAAGATCACAAACCTAGAAGATGCAACAACGTTGTTCGCATTTGATGCAATATCACCAAAATCATTGGCCACTGAATAATAAGGCTCTCTGAGAAAATAATAGATACAACTCCGAAATCAAAAGATCAACTTTAAGAGATTTCTGTTAAAGAATCCAAACCTAGAGGCAGCGACGTTTTGCGTATCTGATGAGCAATCACTAGAATCCTTGGCAGATGAAGACGAAGGCACATCTCTGAAAATTACAATCCCAGAGATAATGACGTTTTTCATATCCGATGAACTATTATCAGAATCCCCTCCCGCTGAAGAAGAAGAAGGCTCGTCGCTGAAAAAGATAATACAAATATATGAAAACCAGAAAATCAAAAGATCAATGTATGTTAAAGAATCAAAAGTTTCCACAAACCTAGATACAATTTTCTCTTCTGATAAACTATCGTCAGAATCCATGGCTACTTAAGAAAGGCACGTCACTGAAAATAGAAAGAAATTGACATATTAGGAGTTAAAGATCAAGCAATTGAAACAGAGTTTGAACATTCGGTTGAATCAGATTACATACATTGATCATTCGCGTACCTTGAATTCGAGATCTTCTTGAAGAATACCCAATCGCAGTTGTCTCGTCGGAGAAGAAGATGATAATCTCTGTTTCCCGCTTTTCTACTTCTCTTCCAACTGCAAAAATCAAAAATATAAAACATAATCTGAGAATCCCAATTATAAGCTCTTAATGGGCTAACGGTCAGGCCCATAACTAAAGTCAACTTTAATCTCGACCGTACGATTAAGCCGCACTCTCTCTATCAAGGTTTCTCACCAGTCGCACACTGTGGTTCAGATCATCGCTGTCTTTTGGTAAATCAAAAAGCTGAGAGAAACAAAAAAAACGAAAATAAAGTGAAATTCTAAAAAAAAATCAATAAAGAAAAAACCCTAACAGTCCAAAAAAAAAGTTTCTTCTTCCTTAGTCAGAGTTACATACACAGAGTTGCGAAACGATAATCGGATCGGCTGAAGCAGTTCCGATTACGCATCAATGGCTTATTCATCACGCATCATCAACCATTCCAAGAAGGTATAGTGATTTTCTCCAATCGGATCGGCTGAAAGCAGTTCATTTCTCCGATCATTTTGTATGAAATTATGAAATGATTCGTTCGGTGTTGAGAATTATCTCAATTGGGTTTTACAAACGAGATTCAATTGAATTGTGATTCATCTGATTTTGTTTATAGTATGAGATTCTGAACATACGAGCAATGAGTTGAATTAGCGTAGTTTAAGAGCTTCGTGATCAATCTGGTATCATTTGTGATTTGATGGTTAAGCTTGCTTCTGGGAAGTAATTGAGATCTATAACCCAACTTGTTGTTTATGTACTTTTGACAGTTGAAGGATTTTTCCACTTTACTGCGGCGTGAACATGCTGCAACAGTCCGCTACTTTTCGAACACTAATCGGGCTCCTCTAATCGGAAAAGGTAATGTTCTGTGGTTAATACATTTGTGAGACTCTCTGGCTTGTTGCTTTGCTTCAGCTTGTTTTGTTAATTGTCTTCAGATATCAATGCCCGTCTTGGTTATTCCTCACTGGAGAGGATTTCCAAATGCAGCACAAGCACTGTAAGTGTCCCTTCTTAGTGAATCATGTTAACTAATTAGCAGAAACCTTAAGAGTTTTATGTGGTCCACTGGTCCTGATGTCGTTAATTCCTTTATATAGGTACCTGTGTCCGTTAGTTTTTCAACTTCGAGTACGAAACTAAGCAGTACAATGGGAAGGCCAATATTTGGAAAAGATTTTTCATGGTTAAATCTCTTTCTCTTACTCTATGTGGCGGATGTGCATTACCCTTTGCTGCCTTCTTGTGTAGATACTTTTTCTTTTCCTAACTATAAGCTTATTTTGTTCTGTATACCAGTTCGATGCAATCAGTTAGAGGATTTTCTTCAGGTTCAGGTAGTTAGCTTTTCATCTCAGAGCTTTACTTTTGTTTAATGCGCTTTTGTTCTCTTTACTCGTGTCCTTTCCACCTTGCTCTTACATACAACTTCACCAACTCGAATTTAGCTTAGGAAAATCTAATTTGTAAAAAATTGTGTAACTTGAAGCTGCTAAATGGTATTAGCGATTGGTTAATTTTACATAGAATTTTCTGAAAATGTATTTCAGATCTGCCTCCTCATCAAGAGATCGGAATGCCTTCTCTCTCTCCAACGATGACTGAGGCATGGACCTTCATTTACATCTTGATCGAAACTTATGTCTGTTTATCTTTATGTTCTAATAAACTAATTTGCCAATTCTCAGGGTAACATTGCCAGGTGGCTGAAAAAAGAAGGTGATAAAGTTGCTCCTGGTGAAGTACTCTGTGAAGTTGAAACTGTAATGTCAATCTAGATTGATTCTCATCTTCGAATTTCTATTTTCGTGTTGGGAAAATAACTCTTAACTAAATTATGTTCTTTAGGACAAAGCAACTGTTGAAATGGAATGCATGGAAGAGGGCTATCTCGCCAAGATTGTGAAGGCGGAGGGAACAAAAGAAATTCAAGTCGGAGAGGTATGAAAATTTCTGGTTTTTGTGGAGTTATGTAATATCATGGTTTCTCTTGGGACTCAGGGTATTGATTTAAGTTCACAGTCCATTTGTGGAAATGTGAACTGGAACTATTTCAATAACGTCAAATGTTTTTGCCTTCAAGTAGGTTATTGCTATTACAGTGGAAGAAGAAGAAGACATTGGAAAGTTCAAAGATTACAGCCCATCGTCTATTGATGATACGGCTCCTCCTAAAGCAGAACCAGCTCCTCCCCCACCAAAGGAAGAGAAGGTTGAACAGCCATCATCGCCTCCAGAACCAAAGACTTCCAAGGCTAGCCCACCTCCTACAGGAGATCGTGTTTTTGCTAGTCCTCTTGCAAGAAAGTTGGCTGAAGATAATAATGTTAGTATTCACAATGTTCTAAAAAATCTTTTTGTTTTTAATCATACTTAATTTATCTTTTCATTTCATTAGGTGCCTCTCTCAAGCATCAAAGGCACAGGTCCTGAAGGAAGGATAGTGAAGGCAGATATTGATGAGTACTTAGGTCTCTATAACTCCGGGACTCTTTACAGACTTTTCTTACCTCCGTTTAGAGTATTTCACCCATCCTTGTATCCTAATACATCTTCCAATGGTGCAGCTTCAGGTGGTAAAGCAGCTACTGTGAAGCCATCTAAGTCCACCGATCCCAAGGTTCCAGCTTTGGACTATGTTGACATCCCTCATTCTCAGATACGAAAGGTAAAGACCATATAACCTTTGTGTGGTCGTTAAGCCAGTTTCAATAGGCTCTGTAATCTCTTTGCCTGTATAATTTTGACAGGTCACAGCCTCACGTTTGGCATTCTCAAAGCAAACTATCCCTCACTATTACTTAACCGTCGATACATGTGTTGACAAACTTATGGGGTAAGTATTAAGTTTCGGATTATGTATTTTGAATGGATGTCAATGGGTAAGTTTCGGATTATGCTAGACAAAGCAATTTTTGTATATGCAGTCTGAGGAGTCAGCTCAATTCATTCCAAGAGGCTTCTGGTGGGAAACGGATATCTGTCAATGATCTTGTTGTTAAGGTACATATTACTTGTGTGTGTATACTTACAAGCAAGCCAACTGATCCGCTAGTTTCACTTACCATCTTCATGCGTTTCAGGCTGCTGCATTAGCTCTCAAGAAAGTTCCTCAGTGCAATAGTTCATGGACTGATGATTACATCCGCCAGTAAGTACATCGACAAACTTTTGAATATATATGGTTTAGAGAACATCTTAACCTTTTTGTCTCTATAGGTTTAAAAACGTGAACATCAACGTCGCAGTGCAAACCGAAAATGGGCTCTACGTTCCTGTTGTGAAGGTGTCTGCAAATGAACACTCAATATATTGTTTTAACCCTTTTTGTCCTTTACTACTGCAAAAACTGTAGCTTACTGAATTACATAAATTGCTTGTTTCCAGGACGCAGACAAGAAGGGTCTGTCCACAATAGGAGAAGAAGTTCGGTTATTGGCTCAAAAAGCAAAAGATAACTCTTTAAAGCCAGAAGATTATGAGGTGAGACAATTCAGTCACTTGCTCACTAATCATATCTTTAATAAAGCAGCTAATAATCTCTTTTTTTTTTGTTTAGGGAGGAACATTTACTGTCTCTAACTTGGGAGGACCTTTTGGCATCAAGCAATTCTGTGCAGTCGTTAATCCACCTCAAGCCGCCATTCTAGCAGTTGGATCCGGTAAGTGCTCTTTCATTACAGAACAGAGTATGTTAGTATCTTCCAAGAAGATCCAGTAACCAATTCCTGTTATGTATCTGAATCTTAAACAGCTGAGAAGAGAGTTGTCCCTGGTAATGGTCCAGACCAATTCATCTTTGCTTCGTACATGCCTGTAACACTGAGCTGTGACCATCGCGTAGTAGATGGTAATCTGGTCCTTTTATCATCATTGATTCACTCATCATCATCATGATTCATGAAATCGTCTAACATTGTATAAATCTGATATTGTTTGTTCTTCAGGTGCCATTGGAGCTGAGTGGTTGAAAGCATTCAAAGGCTACATCGAGAATCCTGAATCTATGTTACTCTAAAAGAGAACCACGCAATGATAAACACACATCAAAGCTTGTAAGAGTCTCTGATCTCCCATTTCTTTGGTTTAACACACTGTACCAATTTGATATCTTTGTTTTGGTACGTTGGAAAACTCTGGTTCTTTCATAGTCTTTTTGGGTTTTAAGAGATTTTGTTTCTCTGAATAAATTATGGGGAGATTCAGCATTTCTCTACTGTAAACTGGAGTTTAGGGTTCTATGCTGGTTCTGATTGATTATGGGGGCGGTAGAATAAACCCCATTGTTTATTTTCAGTTCTGTGAACTATACCCCCATATGAGAATTTTTTTTAATGAGAAATTATTGTATGTGCGTAACCATATATGGATTGATTTGATTTGAGTGAATGAGCTTCACAATCAATTTCGAAGACAACATTCTTATTATCTTCTACATTTTGAATAACAAAAGCTTGTGTTAGTGTTTGCTTCGATCAATTAAGCAAAAAAGAGTCCATCTAATACATTAATATTGTTCTTGTCGAAAACTGTCCTATAGAGCAGAGATAAAAATCATCAGTTTTATGTTGTACCTTTAAGAACAGTTAAGTTTGTGATTTGCCTCATGAACGAGCACATGGAAAAAAGAAAAATAAAATCCTAAATGTTCAACTGAAACCAACGTTCAACGTTGGTTTATCCAAAACCTCGGGGTTAACATTGGAAAAAGGAAAAGTTTAGGGCCGTTTAAAGATAGATATCTACTCAAAGTTCGATGGGTTTTTTAGCTGAGAAAATGAAAAATGAGGATATGATGATTTCTGTTTCTGATATTTATTTCTATAATATTTTATTCAATACTGTTTCTGATATTTATTTCTATGATATTTTATTCAATAATGTTTCTGATATTTATTTCTATGAGTTGTCCTGATTTATTTTAAAATACAAATTTATTTATACGTTCACCCGGAGCCCGAAGGCCCCCAAACAAATCACATTGCCATTTATGAAAGAAAAAAATTCATATTTTAATATATATTTTTCAACGCCAAAGAGAAAATTGAAAGCTTTTTACTGCCGTTTTATTTTCCTGTCCCAAATCCAGAAAAATCTTGAGCTAGGTGGGATAGAGACAAATAAAAAAATGTAACATAAATTTAGAAGAAAAAGGAAAAAAATAAAAAACGTTTGGCAACGAAAGCAAGAATCTCTCTTGCCGTCGGTCTCGGTCGCGAATCTCTCAGGCAATCTCTTTTTCTCTCCCTTTCTCATGCTCGTTGAATTATTTAAGCATTTTCTGGCGATTTCTCTTTCTCTCGTTTGATTTTACTTGGAAAAATTCATTCTTTTTTATCTCATGAACAATTGATTGCTCCTCTTTCTCGGAACCCTCAGACTTGTAAAGGTTTATGTTGATTCGTTATTTTCCCTCTTGTCTCGGATCATCATCATTATTTTGGGTTTTATGAGATTTTGGTAATGTTCATAAAAATCTGTATAAAGGACTCAGCTTTACATTTTTTGTCTGATAGATTTTCAAATGTATTATTAGATTGCTCAAAAAACAATTACTAAAATCTGTGTTTTTACTGATTGATGTTCAGGTTTCTTGCTAAGAAGACGTTAAATTGAAGATACCATTGCAAGTTCTTTCGCCATGAATGAGAGTACGTACTCAGCTTTGTGTTTATGATTCTTGTGATACCAATATGATTATTCTTAACTGTTGAGTCCCTTTGTAAATTGTTGGAATATGTTAGCAGATATGGAGGAACAAAAGAAAGGAAAGTATGTTCTAATCCGTGATGATGAGGACTCTCAGTTAGGACTTTTCTATAAGCCCCTTCCTTGCTTAGGTTGTGGAATCGGATGGTTCTCGTGAGTGTTTCTTCCTCACTCTTTCTTCTTATTATGTTGGCTTTCAGATTTATTGTCTTGCGTAAAGCAGATTCTTTTATCTGTTTCTGTTAGGTTCCTTCTTGGATTCGTCTTCCCATTAGCTTGGTACATTGCTACATTTCTGTATTTGACAAACTATTACCGTAGAGATCCACGAGAAAGATCTGGTCTTGCTGCCTCTGCTATAGCTGTGAGTTATCTCATCCTCAATGACAAAACACCAATCAGCTGTAAAAGAGGATTTTTCCCAAGTTATTGATTTTGCTACATAATGTTTGCTTATTGCAGGCTTTGATATTCACCGTTGCACTTGTGATAACCGTGCTGGTACTTGTTTTCTCGGATCACTAGAGTCTGATTACGCATTGCATATTCTTTCTGAGTTTCCAATGAAACAACTTCAAGTCTGTTTCCACAACAAGTAAAAAACTTTCTAGTTGATGAAGAAGAGAACATCTTGTTTCGATGAGAAGGTAAAAGCTAGTAGTCCCTTATAGATTCAAAATTTGGTTTGTTTTGTACATAAAATCTCAAATTCTAAACAATCAAAATGTGATATCTGTTGGAGATATCTATGTAGTTCATGTTTGTGATGGTGACCAAACAACTTCAAAGTCTCTTTTTTTTTCTTGTTTTCTTATTGAACCTCAAGAACAGAGCAAAATGGAGTAAAGGAAGAAACTTTCTCTGATGTTTAAAGTTGTTTGAATCATTCATTAGACATCTCATAAGTCTGCACCATGGAACATTTGCATACAAAGATTGTATAAAGCATAAGCCTTTAAAAGGACCATTTGGTGAATCAGCAGATTAATCTTGAAAAGAACAAACACATATATATGTCCAAATCATAAAACTTACAATTTCTTTCCACCTAAAACAATCTCATCTCTAATCATCAACTCTAATAAATGGTTATTTATCAAATTAAGAAATGGTTAAAGAATCTCAATGAGTGTCTTTGGTGTTAAAAAGTTGCTTTCTTTTGAAAACCAACAAGCCAACAACAAAGACCTGTAACAATGCTATTACCACAGCAAACACTACTCCCACCGTCTCTCCTCTGTTTAATCCACCTCTCTTCTGTTTCTCCCGAGGCGCAGGAGGATGAGGAGGATGCGGAGGAGGAAGCGGCGGTGGTAGTTTCTTTTCGGGAGGAGGGGGTGGAGAGGATTGTGGTCTCGGTGGAGGTGTAGAAGGCTGAGGAGGATCAATTATCGCTGTGACTAGAGGCGGTGGAGCATTGCCTGTTTCGAAAGTCACATTGACAAGTGGCGGTGGTGGAGGAGGAGGAGGAGGAGGAGGCGGGGGTGGGGGTGGAGGTGGAGGTGGAGGCGGAGGAGATTGAGGAAACAGAGGTGATAGTTGTGATTCAACGAGGAGGAAACTATGAATGGTGAAAAACAGAGCAAGAATCAAAATGTTGACGAGATAATGGAGAAAAGCCATTTCTTCATGAGATTGAATCACCGGAAAATGGAACCTTCGTCACCGAATGTGGCATCTGTAAGAGAAACACAACATTCTTTGTTGTGACTGAGAGAGAAAGAGAGAGATCGAGGAAATAGCAAGTCTGCGCTTCAATCCAGACTTGTGACAGAATTGAATTCGTAAAATGGATCTCACGATCGTTGAATGCTGGAAATATTAATTCTTTTTACCTAAGAGGGTAAATTTTCCCGGGAAATTTCAGAGAGAGAATAACTGATTTGGGCTAAATATGGTTGAGAGATGATGAAGGTTGTTTTTCAGGTAACAAAATTATTTAGAATGTAAGTCACTTATAACTCTTACAAAAATTTGTATATAAAAAACAAAAAAATAAACTGTTCATTTGTTATACACCCAAACAATTTTTTTTAATATTCCGATACCTCATATTTTTCATTTAAAATGAATTGAACACGTCGACAAAACAAAAATGAATTGAACACTAACAATTTAAAAAAAATTCCATCAACGATTTTTGGTAATTCACGTAGAGAATTCTTTTACTTTTTTGTTACTTGCTAGAGAGTATATAACTACGCCCCTTTTTTACCCGACGAAAATACACAGAAGATTAAAATCTAATCATTTTTTTTCTTTGAAGTTTCATATGTTCTTTTTTATGTACACGTATTTAGGGTAAAAAAAATCAATTCCATTGCTAGATTATGTAAAGAAACTTTAATCTGGAAAGTCTTCATCATCTTTCCAACAAAGCGAGCATCGAGCACGACCCTGAAACAATAAAGCTCAAGATATAGTTTGAGTTAATGGTGATGCTCACACTCATCATCAGTTTATGTAAAGATATGACTTAGATTTTGGTTAAACCTCTACAAATTCAAGAAACCAGAATGCTAAGTTGAAGTTTAAAGAGAGCACACAAAGCAGTAAAGTTTTGTAGATCATCGAAACCAAAGAAGAAGGTGAGAATAACAGCAAAAAAGAATGTGCTTACATAGCTTGAGAATTCTGTAGTGTTTCAGTTTTATCCCCATGCCATGGAAAAAGCATAGTTAACCACCAATTTACCATCAAATCCAAAGTTCTGCAAATACCACACATGTACCATGTAAACAATAAGAAGAAGATAATCATCCAAAGGGGTAGTTATAGAAACAGAGATTCTTGATACACAAACAGAGATTTAAAACGAATACTTACATTATACAGATCAATCACTGATTCATCAGGGTTTGGCGAGAAAGCACTATTCACATACACAAACTTACAAAAGAGAAATGTCAGACTGATTATCACATTCCATAAACTTTTAAAAGATTCATAAACATAGAGAAGAAGAAGAAGCTGTGTTTCTACCAATGAGTCAGAATGAAGTTGTCTTCGTAAAAAGTCAATCACTTTAGCAAATTTCTCAGTCCCTGGAATCTGTTACACGAAATCACAGAACATTCACAACACAGAATGATGAAAAAGAATGTGAGAAATTGGAATGAGTCAGAAATATTTTTATCTAAATTGTAAAGTTGTAACTGATCAACATGACTATTGGAAAAAAGAATTGAATTTTAACCTCAAAACCTAACCAGAAACGCTCAAAATTCATCAACTAAAAGCCAAATTTATACAACTTATCGATTGATAAAACAAACCCTAATAAGCGGTGATAAGAAAGTACCTTGAACTTAGCTTGTTTGAGTATAGGAGCTCCTCCAGTAGCTCTTAGATGAACAACAACTATTAAAAAAAAAAGATTAAACCCTAGAAAATATCAAAACCAAGTCCTACGAGAAATCATCACAAATCTTCAATATATTTAAATTCCCATTTACAATAACTATTACGTAATTGAATTGATACGTATCAAACGGTTCATATATCCAATCGATCCAATTGTTGAATTTCATCGATTTTAATCAAAGGCTTACCTTTCCGAACAGAGCTCGGCGACTCCGTCGCCATTGATGGTTTTCTTAAGAGGGAATAATAACTGAAGAAGACGTTACTTTTCTTTTTTTCGTCTACTTGGGAAAACAATTAAGATTATATTGTGGGGTTTTAAAGCCCATATTAAGTTGGGCTTTGTAAAAACTAGTGTCCGCCCTTTGAAACAATTTTGAATTTTCTTAAATTGATGTATACATAATGTGGAACGACAAAATAAAACAAAATTTACATGTAATAACATAATAATTAAATACTATTTGTGTACTTTAAATGTCATTTTCTTTGTTTCCATCTCAAGTTGTGGCGTATGAAAAAAATTAAAAAATTAAAAAGGAGAGACAAAGGCAATAATTGTGCAGATAGAGATGAATTTGGATTGATCGACCAACAAACAGCAACAACAACTATTTTTTTGTCTTGATCTATCCAAAGTTGATGCATCTGATATATATAGCCTAAATGTTTTTGTTGGATATCTTCCTAAATGCAGCATTATTGAAATTGGAAGTTAGGTGTAATTTCACACGTGGAGTAACCCTACATATATATTGTTGGGACTAATTAATTTGAGTATTGTACCTTCTAAACATTTAACTTTTAATTAAAAAAAATCTTGGGATCAATAAGAAATTTTCTTCCATATGAAAATAAAAAGAGTAGAAAGCAAAAAGAAGATTGAGAGAGGAAGGTGAGGCGATAGAGATGTTGATACGACGCTGTGTCGTCTCTGAGACAAAAAGCTGCACGTCAGTGACAATCATCTTCTTGGGTATCCAACAAAAACATTCTTCTTTTTCTTTTGTTTTTTTCAGGGTTTACCATTTTTCACATTTTTCTTTTATAAATCCGATGCTACAAAGTATATTCTCTCAATTTTTATAACAAAGTATTTTTATAAATATTAGAGGTAGCACTTTTCGGTATAGATGATGAAATTAAATTAGTTTTAAACTATTTTAGCCACAAAATAGTTATTGTTAAATGTTTAAGTTCATTTTTCATTTTTCATTCTAATATTTAAATTCATTTTCCTAGTTCTGATTTTAACAGTATTTTTAGCTTTGTCATGTTAGTATTTCTGGCCTAACTATTTTAGTTATTTTCAATTAAAAATATAATACAACGAAACGATACTTGTGAACAAAAAATCAAAAGTTATTTATATATATTTCTTAAAAACATGAGAAAATAATGGAGCTCAGTCATTTTATCCCTCATTTTCAAATTTTCGCAGCCTGTGGGGGCCCACAGGTGACGTGAAGAAGGAAGATTAATATAGGGATCGGAAAAAAACTTAACAAAAGAGGAGTTCACACGTGTGCACGCGCGACAACCACAAGACATAAGCGACCACCCGTCACGTGCGGGCTAAAGTCATATCCACTTGTTTTGGTCTGTGGCTGTCTATCCACGTGGCCTCTATTTATTGGTTTTCTTTTTTCACCCTTACAAAATTCCACTCATGTCTCTTTCATTCTCTTGGTTTTATTACACCTGCATTTTCTCAAACAATTTCCTATTTTTATTCACTCTAAACGACTAAACCAATAACTATATCAGATACGGTTGTTCGTAAATCGCTCGTAATACTCACCATATATCAGTTAAGCCACAAATCTATACTATTTCATATTGTAAATAACATGTAAGACATAGTATAGCATATTACACATATGAGTTATTATTTTCCTTCTTTTTTTTTATTAATTCAAAATATTTTCCGTGTTTCACCATCAACAATTATTAACTCCAGTCTCCAGCTATGCATTTTAACCACCAGAAATTGTTAACTTCACAAGTCTTAGGGCCAAAGAGCTTCAAATTAAAGACCCAATAAAGACTTTAAAGACGGAATGAAACTCAGTAGAAAATGAGAAGAGCTATCCTTTAATGATACATTTACATGTATATATAAAAGAAATTTGTATGTTTTGTAATTTTGTTGATAAAAATAAAATATATATTCTGCCATATAGTAATATTGATATACGTAAAAACTAGATCATGTTTGATCAGTCATGATCCATCCTTACAAACGTTTAGTATCCACCATCTGATTTTTCAAAGTCTTAATCAATAACCAAACCAATCGTCGTCTTTATAATTTCCGCTACACATCTTTAATTGTTTATACGTAACCTACATTACATATTCACATATATATTGCTATGTAGTTTTCAATGGATTAAGGCATTACTGATTGTGAGTGCATGAGAATGACGAGTCGTGCATGCATGGTTGCTATGGGGACATTGTATGCTCCTACACTCTTTATTATCAGTTATACGGAAATTTATGGTATAGTTTTGTATATGATATGTAGCTGTCTGCCTGTCTAATTGCTTTTCTTGATTGGCATGTTCACCAACTTCTTGAGTAAAGTTCCCACCTGGATATATATATATATATATGTAATATTTTCTGCATTAACTTGTTAGATAGCCAAAAGTCAAATAACCTCAATGGAAAATTCGTATATACTGTTAAACATTATGTCGTAAGATAAAATAACATTTTTAGCAAAAAAAAAGAAGAAATCAAATAAAATGCTAATTGCTTAGCAATATTAACTACTATTTGTTCTTAAAAACAAATATATATGTATATGAGTGTTAGCTCTCTAAATTCTGTTGAACATAAATTAATTATAATTAATGAATCACAACACACATTTAATATATCGCACTCAGACATGAAATTTTGATGACTACAAATGTAAAATCAATACCCGAATTCTATTTAAAACTGTGTTAACTTTGAAGTTAATAATTATTGCAATTATTTGACATATTGAGTGGTGTAAATCTAATAAGAATGCATATATATAAAAAACTAGGTTAATGGTGTTATGACTTATTTATGCATATTACAACTGATTAGTTATGGTAATTATATTGCTAACTGATCTTACTAGTGCGTGGAATGCTCCCTTTGTATAGGAATTGTTTTTTCTCATGGGTACGGATTATCCTTTTTCCTCCCCTTAGTTGTTTTATACTTTAACAGAGTGTGCTATCAAATTAAGAACGTTTTAGTTGCTTTATTAGCGCGCATCGTATCATAATGCTATGATTATGCTATTATTAAACCTTTTTTTATTTATGTACATTTACGATGAATTCAAATTTGGATTCTGACGTAAGTGGATTAGAATTTTTACATTAAGATGCATAGTGTAAGAATCATTAAGATGATACACCTTATTTAACAAATTAGTTTTCAAATATATTATGGAAAATAAGGTGTATAATTTAGAAAGATACAAGAATTATCTAGCGTATATATATTAGGTGTAACTTAGAAAGACACAAGAATTATCTAGCGGATAATCTAATGGTAATCTTAAAGTCGCACTTGGGACAAAAACAAGTCAATTAAAATCCAGGAAAAATATTTTAAAACGTTAGTAAAAAAGAGAATCAAATTATTGGATACTCTTGTCCATGACATTTGAGACCATGTCTCTTTCACTCTTGTCCCCTATCTTACTGATCATAATTAGTAAAACATCAAATCAAATATTTTTACTTTCCTAATTCATTTTTTAAGTAAGCGTTAAATAAAGTAAAACAACATAAGCATAAAGCATTGGTAACTGAATTCCAATTAGGGGGTCTTGTGTAAGTGCGGTCACTGGTTAGGTCAACTGAAACGTTATGGTTAAATTTTTGAAAATTTACTTTCAATTTTTTTTACAAATATCATCATAGCTAGAACCATCAAAACGAAAATTCTAAATATAATTTGTTTTACGCCATTCAATTAAATTAACAACTTGTTTTTGGCGTTTGACATGGTTTGGTAAAATGAAAACATATCACCACCATATAAATCTATATAAAACAAAAAAGTGATTCATTTTGAACTTTTGATTGGTTGGTAGTTCAATAAAACTATTTAAATAGTAAGTTTGATCAGAAAAAATAATTTGATGGGTGGATCCCATCAGGTGACGTACAGATAAAAAAATTCAACTTCACTTTGCTGTCCAAATTGATGACAAAGGTAGAAAATCTCTGCCTTTTCCTTTTAAAATAAAAAACTTAATTAAATTTTCAACTCATCGTCAAAATCTAACATGTTCGTCTCTGGCGCCTTTTGATTTCGAAGTTGTACTGAATTTAGTAATTAATTAAGTAGTAGTAAGAGATACAAAACTCACAAGTTACTCGTAAACACTACTAACTCTATATATAACATAACATACTGTATATAACCTCACTCAGAAAAATCGTTAATTAATCCAACCCCAAACCAGTAACTTTAATTAATTAGGAAAACAATAATCATCTGGAAATTAAACGATTCGTGTTTACGCGAGTTGTTTCGTAAACAGGAAGCTCTTCTCTATACCTTTCGATTCCTATCGCCGATAAATTATCCAATTCGAACAAATCAGAGCTTGCGCAACTCAACGCATCGTCTTCGTCCTCTTCTTCCTCTTCTTCTTCGCCGGAGATTTTGACGACGTCTTTACTCTTCTTCTGATAAGTTCTCAGAAGTTCCTTAGCTGCTTCGATTACACGTCGATTCTCTACAGCACTATCGAAGTTTTTATGATGATGATGATGATAGCGAGTGGATTCATATTCACGTTTGTTTTCGTACAATTTTTTATTGTTGTGCTTAGAGGAGTCTTCGTCGAAGATGACGTTGACAGGACAAAACCGTACGGATCTTTTCGATTTCTCGCTAGACGACGGCGTTTTGCTTAAGCAAGATCTAGAGAAGGAGGAAGCAGACGAGCATGTGGTGGTTGAGGACGCCGCTGCGGCGGTTGCGGTGGTGTTGATTTTACTCGGCTTTTTTGTATTTCCTGCGCCGGTGAATATCGAATTAAGGAAAGTAGCGAGACGTCCGCCGGGAGAAATCGGTTGTTTAACTTTCTTCAAATCGCTATAGATCTTCAACGCCTTCGATTTCGTTTTGAGAAAGCTACCGTGTTCTTGTTTATTGATAGTTCGGTGAGCTTGAGGAGACCGTTCCACGGAGGTTCGAATCGGTTTCGGATGAGAAATCACCGGCGGAGATGAGCGAGATGATGATCTAGATCGTTTATAGAACGAATCGGACTCGGAAGAAGATAATCCGCTTGAATCGGAGGAGCTAGAGCTCGAATGCTTGAAGAAAACAGGTTCAACGGTTTTAGGATTTCTAGATCTAACGAAATCGTCGGAGATTACACGGCGGTTCTCGTTGAGAGATCCGGGACGGTTCTGTTTTTTTCTCATGGAGACGTCGGAGTTAGTTGAGGAATCGTCGATTGAACGGTAGATTTGGTCGAGGAGAGTGGAGGAGAAGGAAGGATGACGGTGGTCACGGCGATGATTGTTACGGAGACGGTGGCGATCTTCTATAGGTTGATAATCCCAAGGATCCATGGAGGAATAATTCTTATAGAGGAAGAAGGGAATGATAGTGTTGGGAATCTGGTGAAAGCTTTAGAGGAAGAGAGAATGATGAAGAAAAAGAGAGAAGAGGCACGCTTTGTTTTTTTTTTGTTTTCTACTGTTTTGCTTAGAGAGTTTAGAGTTGAGAGTGTATGTGAAAGAGATTATTGAGGAAGAAGAAGAAAGTTGTGTCAAGGGGGTCTTATCAGCCAAATGCTATTCATTGACACGTGTCGATTATTTATTTTGTTATAAAAATGACTTTACTATTTTCCGATGTGGAATTGGGTGCCAGGCTAGAAAAGAGTTGTTGGCATTTTTCTATTTTTTTTTTCTTTTTTAATTAGAGGGCGAGAAATTTTATTTAATCAAATGAGGTTTTGCACAAACATAAGAGAAATATATTTACTTGTTTGTCGGCAATTCTTTTTGTATTTTCTTCTTACGATAAATTTTATATTCACACATGTATTATAGTATGAAATCTAAATTACAACACACTGACAAGTGACAGCACTAATATAAACCATATAAAACCCGGTTATTATCATTGTTAAGTTTTTAGTTGAAGTTTGATTGTTCTTTGACGCTCTGCTTGAAATACATAATTACATACATTATTTGTTTATCTATTCTTCAAAACTTTATAATTTAAGGGGTTTAAAGAAGCTGTTTATTTTTTTTATTTAAGTACTTGCTTTAAATCAAGAAGATGTTCCTTCCTTGTAACAAGTCTTTCTTTAAAAAAAAGAAGAAGAGCTGTATATCTGTATAATTTTATAACAAGAAAGCGATATAATTCGTTGATTTTATAAGAGCAAATCCAATATTGATACTTGGGTCCATTACAGCTTAACCTCCTTTGTGAATATATATATATATTCGTATAAGTACTATACACTAAACTTTCTAACTGGAAACACAGCACTTATGAGTTATTCGAGAAATATATTTAAACCCAAAACAAAGTTGAAGATATACATAGTTCTTCTCCAACATCTTTTCCTAATGTAGTTATGTGTTTTTGTTTTTTAATTACATTGTAGTTGAATGTTTGAAGCCCCGATCATCATTCCCTTTAAGCTTAAAAGTTCCGCTCCGTATATTTCAAAAAAAATAATTGATGTACATGTTAAATAAAAAGTTAGAAATTCCAGTATATATACAAACAATTGCTGTTAGAGAAATTAGTTAGAACTGAAAATTGTGAAAAATGTACAAATTAAAGAGCAGGCTGTCTTTGATACATTCAAAACGCAAGCACAATTTGTCAAACGTTGAAGAAAAAGCTAGGGCAAAGGGACAAAAAAGTAATAAATATTTAGAAACCCTAGGAGTATGGATATAGGATTTGCTTTATAGTTTTATATACGTGATCAACATTAACAAATGTAAATGCTGTGATGTGAAACAAAATGGCTAAAGCCTAAAAGAATAACTTTAGAGAATGAATAGTCAAGTAATGCGGCTAAGACGCTCAATCACATTGTGACCTAAACACTTCTCATGAACAGAAATTATGTTGCAAGCCACTACCTTTTTATACAGTTTTGTAGCAACTTTTACTTTAAAAATAATCATTTATGAAATTAGTATTTGTAATGTATACACATTTTTGTTCATACTGAAATAGCGAAAAATATTTATCATAAATACACTTTTAATAACAAGGATTATAAACCAAAATTTGGACTAATCTATAAACTTTATGGAGATATGGTGATTAACTATGACTAGAATCATACTAAGAAAATTGAATATTAATTTTGTCTTTTTGTTAATTAAGAAAATTAAATTGAATATTAGTCCTAATTAACTCTATAGTGAATTTTTAACCACTTTACTTAGTTGTGCAATCAGGCGATTTTATTTTACTTAGTTCATAATTATTGATGGTGAAATACGGTTTTCAAAATTACGAACTTTACTTAGTTCATAATTCCATCTAAAATCGCGCTTTATCGGCATAGAACAAGTCTATTTAAAATGTATAGTCATACACCATATAATATATGTATATATATATTTTTTGTTTATCATGTGGAGTATTAAAAAAATTATTTATGAACAATAAAAAAAATGAGAGTTGGTTATATGTAAATTTATTACGAGCTATCTACTTTAGGTTGATTGTATTCTCTGTTAAAATCTGTATATTGTCTTTTGTTTCCCCAAAACGTAATTATTAATTTTCACCACATGATCATACTTTGAAATCATTCTATGTTCCCCAATTTCTTTCACCTTTATTGTTCCCTTTTCACATGTTGATTAAATTCATTGTTATTTTGTTTAATCAGTTTGATTTATAATAACTGAATTTACCACATTAACTCGTACTTAACATTTGGAGAAGCTTAATGACTCTCCGTTAAGAGTAATGGCTTATTTTTGGGATAAGCGTAAGGAAGTCTATTTCAATCAAACGTGTATATATAAATCAGTCAACTCCTTAAATAGATAGTTTTAGATAATGTTTTCGGTTAAAAAGGAAACATAGAATAACTAGATTTAATGTAATCAGTCTTTCGCATGTGCTTATACCTAAAGGTATTTAAATACAGTTAGCTAACAGAAATCACTTTTAAAGTTAAATATGTTATTTTGTTTCTTTTAGCCGCAATCTCTTTTGTAAATTTAGTATATCCGACTCAATCTTAATATAATAAATCTTTACATATATGAAATTACAACATGTATGTATCTAAAATACTAATGATACATGCATACGCTACGCGTATTTATACTCTTTTTTTTATAATATACACAGAGTCGACGTTGAGAGTGTGTTCAAATATCAGGACCTCATATTTATATTTAAATTTTATATGTATTTTAGGGTTCAAAAATAATTATTTTCTTATAAAAAAGATCTAAATTTTTAATTGTTCAATAAAAACTATATTTTTTAAAAAAATTATTTTCTTACATAAGTCTTAAGTATTATTTGAGCCGGATCTGAATATACATTTAATATTAAACAAATTTTATCGTAAATTTGTACTGTATTTTATTTTAATTGAGATTTTAGATTAAAATAAAAAACAAATAGAAATAATATTAATTAAGGGTTAAGGAGAGCATGTTCAAAAAGTTAATGGTGCTCATTTGCTAAATGATTACTCTCGTGGGCTAAGAAGTTTTAAGATTATTTTCTTTCTATATTTTAGCGTTGACACAAATTAGAAATAGGGATAAATGCTAACTATTTTAGATGTTTGAATTTTGATTAGAGTTTAAATGATTTAAATATTGGATGAATTTATAATATTGTTATTAAATTTTGTTTTAAACAGCCACGTATATATACAACTAAAAGTCTAAAACTATGGAATTGGGTATTTGTAATTTCAACTAAAACAAATTCTCTAAAACACCATAAACTAATGCAAAATTTATGTTTATATATTTATAATAATAATATATGAAAATATTTTTGTGGAAATCAAAAGAAACTATTTATAGAAAATATGAAAAACTCAGTCAAAAAAATTAGTTCATACAATATAAATTGATCGTCCCTTTGATTCCACGAAACTTCCCCACTCATAGCACCTTCTTTTTAACCGGACCCATCCTCGTACACTTTTGCTATTCATTACTCTTTACTTTTATATATAAATAAACTGATATTTACATATATCTAATTCGTATTCCCGTCTTAAATCAAACGAAACGATAATAAACTTTATACAAACTTAAAGTGTACAAGTACATAAACATGCTTAGAGAAACAAGAACTTCATTTTCATATTGACTTGAGAACACTTTTACTCATGTCAGATAATTTATCTTCCATTCATAGAAATAAAAATAAAAATATATTTCCTCTGTTTCAATTTATTTGTAATTTAAAATTTTTAAATTTGTTTTATTTTAAGTGTTGTTTTGGATTTCAATACAGACGTTTGATGAAAATTTTAATTTTATCTTTATTATTTTAATGTTATATAACCAATAAAGTAAAACCAAACATACATTAATCAAAAATAAAATAAAATAATTAATTGTTTTTTAATACTATATGTTTTAAAAAACCTAAAGCTACATATAAGAAAAAAAATGAAACATAAGGAGTATTTAGCATGAATATTATTGTCTCCTTATCAAAAAGAAGAAGAAGAGAATATTATTCTACCTATATTTTTATAAAACATCATAAATTTTCTCTATAATTCTCCATAAATTTTCTCTATAATTCTCTGCCATGATGATCAATAATATTGTCCTTATTTATTGCAGAAAAAAAGAAAAAAAAAAGTTCTGAGTTGCAGAGGCTGCACGCTTGTGTAGACTGGAGTTATAAGAAAAAGACAGCTTCTCATCAGCTTATATTGAATTTGAGCATGCACTAAAAACTGTTTCCAATTTTTAAACAACTTGAGAGCAAAATTTTAAAATCCTAAGCAAATTTCAACTAGTTAAAGGTTTTAGGATCAAGGATTTCGGAGTTAGGGGGTCTTTCATTCCCAAATTAATCATGACACTTTCTACTTAAAGAGAAAATTTAATAAATAGAAGTGTACTATACACTTATTTTTCCAGTACACGCTTAATTTCCTATGGAAGATAGGGTCAAGAAAAGCGCCTAATAGCCCATCATTTTTTCCTAAACAATTGATTAGATAAAGACTGTGTCACCTAATATAGTTCTAACCCCCTTAATTTATGAACCCTAGTCTATAGGCCTCTCAACCATCTTTGAGTAAAATATAATTTATACACTCAACAAACCTTAGGATTCTCTAAATCCTCTATAGTCAATGCTTGCTTCCAAGATATAGTAATCAGTGATAGCTTTACCTCCTATGATCTTACTACATATCATTAAAAACAAGAAGACATTAACAAACACTTTGGTGAAAAGAAAAATTAAACAACAAGAGTATTAGTTACTCCAAATCACTCAAGGTAAGAAGTTAGAAGTTCACAGAGAGCAATCATTTCTCAAAAGGGTAAAAAGAGAGGAAACTAAGAGGCACTTGATTAAGATTCTAGACCATTTCCTTTTCTTAAACTAACTCCTAATTTCCATAAATGTCAACAACACCATCAATTAGATTCTTCTTGGCATGTTGTCATAATGATTGTATACAAAAATTAACCAAAGTAGTAATCAAGAAGATAATCAAACATATGAACACATTTTCAAACAATGTGTAGTTAAAAAGTGGTTCATATTCTTAGTGCAGAAGAAAGTTGGGTCAAGCTCAAGAACCAATGTTTCTTTATGAAAATCCGGGAGAGCATATGAAAGAAATGTTTTGGGGATCCCAAGAAAAAGCAAACAAAAGAATGACACAGAACTCAAAGAAGAACAATGACAACACAATCTTTTCATTGAAACATCACTCAAAACAACAGTAGTACCTCTCCTCAAATCCCCAAAATTCTCTCATAGCGAAAAAGAGAAAAAATAAATACAGGGTTTTCCAAAAGAAGCACAACACTAAAACGACCAAGCACATGTATTATAAGGTTCTCTTCCTGCTTTTCAAAACGATTTTGACTAAACCAAACTAGAGTAGGGACAGGACGTATTACCTGGTCAAGAGAATTAAACTATGACTATATTGCGCCTCTGCCTTTGTAGCTTTCACACTGAACCAGCCTGTAGAAGAAGAGACGATACAGAAATAGAGAGGGATTCATAGAGAATTGCGAGAACTGAAATATTTATGCATTGAATAAAGAAATAAGTAGAGTTTGGCTATTTCACAAGAATAACAAAAGGTTTTCTCTGGGTAGTTGTTATGAATTCATTCAACACAGTAAAGAGGTTAGATTTCGTTCAGAAGTTTCCTGGCCAGTTAGGATGACCAAGCTGTGGTTGCTGATAGGCACCGACTTGCACTGGAGATGGAGATGGAGCAGCGTTACCACCCATTCCAAGCCCCATATGGTGCGGATTCGCCATTGGACCAGGCTGTGGCGAGTGGAATACGCCTTGGAACTGCATATGAGACGATTGAACTGGAGGAGGGTTAAACGATGACAAATAAGCACCATGAGGCGTTTGTCCAGCCATGTTGTAATAAGGAGAAGACTGAAGGCCTGAAAGATCTCTTGGGTTTTGCATCCAAATTTCAGAAGTCTCCGCCTTGTATCATAAAGAGACTTAGATTGGTAAACGTAAACGGGTAAAACCCAAATGGTTAAGACTACAGAAAAATACTCATCCTTACCTGAGGATTAGGGACATATGCATTGCCGTCTTTATACTTCATACGAGATGAATCTTCGAACCCCTGAGCATTACCAACTACATTGAGTGAAGTAATTTGATACCCATTAGGGTTGTTGAAAGTCCCCAAACCCGCTGGTCCACCTGAGGGGACTTGCTTAAATGGCTGGATTCCATATTTGACGCCATTAGCACCGGGATGAGAACTACCTCCAGGCATCAACACATAGCTATTGCCATTTGACGGGTGAGCATATGCTGCTGGATTACCAGAGTATCCTTGCATGGGCATTTGTGGGACATAGACCGGCGATAGGTACTGACGATATGGCATACCAGTGGGATAATGTGAAACATGAACCTGCGGATACATCTGTGCCATTGGCGCCTGTTGCTGCTGCAACATTGGAATTGTAGATGCAGGAGCATTGTTGAACACGTGTTGTTGATTTAATTCTTGCTGCATGACCAAAAAGGACAACATTAATTTAACTGGTTAAAGACATGAAAAGATAGCTAAGATACATGCAAAGTGTAACTAGAAAAAAAGTAGCGAAAATTCACCTCTTGTGGGGAAGGCAGTCCTTGTCCCCGCATGTTTTCATCCATTGCTTGCCTGAAATACGTCAGGTCATAACCACCTCGAGTATCATAATCCTGTTTGGAATAAAGAGCATGTTATAAGACCAACACCAAGCACTAGAGAAGTAATAGATCACGTAAATCCTTCGCAATTTTCAAGATATATACACTATCAATTCTGATAAGTTAAGACAAAATAAACTCACAGAAAAATTATGCAATTCAAGATGATTTTGCTGCTGCTTCGGTTCTATGGCAGTATAAGGAGAATTTGCACTAAGCAATTCAATTTGCGCAAACTCATCCGAATTCAGAGATCTAGGAGCCTCCTTCTGTTCAGAGTCTTCAGACAGTTGTTGCTCTGGCGCCATCAATACAGGAGGTGGCGAGACATCTCCAGAAGTTCTGAGTTCACTATCGAAGGTTCCAATGGTCTCAGTGCCAGACGCTCCATTGGTTGAAGCATTGGGAGGCGGAGTTGGCAAACTGTCATCAATATCACTGTGTTGAAGTTCTTGTGAAGAACATGCTTCCTCGAATCCAGATGCTGAATTTATTGAAGGATTAAAGCTACCAAAAGTCAGCTGACAGCGATCAGTCTCTGGGACACGAATATGATCTGCAATGATGACATTCTGACTTTCGCTGATACTAACATGCGAAATCTTATCCTGCAACTTCACAATTTCTGATTCCAAATTTACGGAATCATCAACCGGAGGAGCACAAGGCTTTTTAGGAATTCCAATAACTCCAGGATTATTACCAATAGATTTCTGATTAGATTTAGGTTTCCACTGTTTATTCTGAGAAACTCCTGCATGAGATAAAGGTTGGAAAAGTCCATCAGTATCATGAAAAAGCTACAAAAGGCGCCTAGTAATGTTGATCCCAAGAACGTTAACCAACATCAAATTAATAAAGTGACAACTTGGTTAGCACAAAACAACTAAGAAAGGCACTCATTAAAATAGGCAGAGCAAAATTACCCTTTGAAAGACCACCAGCTTGCTTTTGTGTTCTAACATTTTGGTAGCCTCTATTCCCATGTTGACTGTTTGAAAGAGACCTATGATTGCGCATGACAGACTCTCTTGCATTAGCTTGACTGCCTTGATCAATATTTGAGATTGGGGAAAACGGTCTATGTGCTTTTGAAGCTCCATCTTTTCTAGTAGAAGACCCCACCAATGACCCAGCTGCAGCTGAATCTTTAACAACATGTTCCGACGGTTTTCCTCCAAGACCTACACCCCTAACTTCACGTCTGATAGCTCCAACAGCTGATGATCTAGAATCAGGAGATGGTACATGTACTGGATCTGCAGAAGATGAATAGACACCAAGAAGAGAATTGCTTGATGGCACAGGAATCTCAAGAACTGCCTGCTTTCCCTCAGAGGGTTCTTTTCTTGTAGAATCACGCACAGGAACATTTCTAGTCTGCCTGGACCTTGTATCTGCTGTTGCATTAGAAATGGGAGCCCCATGTGACTGACGATCTCCTGAACCACCTGATGAGCTGACAAACCATAAAACAGAACAATATTCATATTCAATTTATTAGGGTTCAGAAAACTTTTCTCAAAGATGAGCATAACAAAGATTTCGTAGAAAGTGTTCCATCTCCTGTCCTGAGAACAATCACACTTGTGGGAAATACCTAACAATTAAGCATAATAAACCCTTTCTACACTTTATACAGTTCAATGGAAACTTTGATTATTCCTCTAGTCGCTAATATGTACCCTAGTTTCCCAAGTCTCTGCAACAAAATTCCACTAAAGCGAACCCTCTAGTGACATCAAAAACATACATAGCACTTAAACTGATGGCAAGTAAACTAATAGAATTATCTAGAATATGACCATTGAGATAAATAGCTTTAAGAAACATACCCCTTTTTGTTTCGAATGTCAACCTCTCCGCTGATATTTGATCCAGATAAATGGGAAGTATGCTTCAACTCTTTATTTGCATTGGGATTGGACCTGTTGTCTCTAACAACACGGAACTCTCTGCTGGGTCCTGTTGCATGAAACTAACAATCGATAAAGACAGCAGACAGCCTTTCTAGGTGATCTCAAACACATCACATAGATTAAAAAATCATATTAGTGGATAATATGCATCTCATGACTACTCTCTTTATTTTTTCTTTGGTTCAAGCTAGACACAGGGAGCAAAAGAAAAGGGTAAACAAATGATCAACACAATTACTTACCAGCAGTAAGATTCTTAGGAAAGGCATTTCGAGGAGCTGCGTGCCTGGGAAATTCATTATGATTGTAGGTTCCTCTCCGAACAATATGTTCAGCCTCATGAGAACGAGAATTTACTTCTCTAGAACTATTTTCAGAAGGATTCTTAGGGAAGGCATTTCGAGGAGCTGTATTTGTGGGAAAATGATTCTGATTGTGAGTTCCTCTCCGAACATTATGTTCATGGGTACGACAATTCACTTCTCTAGAAATATTTTCAGAAGGTTTTGTTCTCTCAACAGGCTCCACAATAATAGCATCCTGAGGCCAAAGGAGGACACATGTTTAAAATCAGAAAGTTATACTGGACTTTTCTTTATCAACATACTAACCCCTAATGAATCTAACCTCCAAAGGAACGTGAAAGCATAAAAAAAGAGCTGAGAACCAATTTCTATAACGAGTATAATCAGACTCTTCAGTAATCATAAACGACCTTAAATGCAGCAGATGAGATTATCAGTACTATCATCACTTTATTCACTGTGAGACTTAATCAAATTAAGACGTTACCTCTTTCTTCTTGGTCCTTTTGCTCTTCACCTCGTGAAATGGATCTGTGCAGCACAAAGAAAAAAAGGTTTCGAAATAAAGAAAAAACTGAACTTTGATGATTTCCAAAGGTAAATAATATATGAGACAAAGTCCAATATAGTTTGAATTTCTCTAAGAACGAGATTCACCGATCAAAGAAGGAGAAGAGGGAGATCGAAACCTTGATATATCAGTTTCTGAACAGCCTCATCAGCGTCCATGTCAGTCTCTTTCAACGCTGCAAAAATATCGGCTTCAGAGTGATTATCCATAATTTCCTTAATAGAACGGATCATCTTCTTCGTGTTTTCATCAATTCCTTTCGCAGAAATTCCGCCAGTTCTAGACCCAGTCACCATCTCCGACTGCCGGAATCAAATAAGGAATTCAAGGAAATACGGAAAACGGAAAACGAGAATCGATTGAAGAGTTCGACAGAAGGGATTAAGGTAGTGAAATGATAGTTAGGGGCTAACGATTTTCGCTCTTAAATCCTGAAATCAAATACGGAATTAGGGTTTCAAGTTCGGAGAGATGGAGAAGACGAAGCGAAGAGGAACGACTTAAAACTTAAAAGAGAGAAGGGTTTGGGAAATTTCGTTTCAGAAGCTGCCGCTTGATCAACATGAAATGACAATTTTACCCTTTCCTGGACGGAAAATTTTAAAACGTTGCATTTTTGGGAGCTACCCGTTATTCGCGAGGAAGATCAACAACAGTCGATACTGGCAAATTTAAATTCCAATTATTATAGGTATTTAAATTTTATTTTTTCTACTCCTAGAACAATTATTTTGTTCATCTAAGTTGGGTATTCTGGTTTACGGTTCGGTTCCTATTCGGTTTTTTTTTATTTTTTTAACTTTACGGTTATATAGAAAATGAAACCATTTAGAAACCGATTGAAATATGGTTTGGTTCAGTTTGGTTTTCTTCGGTTTACGATTTTAAGCATAATTAATTTGGTTGGGTTCGGTTTCGGTTTGGATTTCGAATTTTTATAGATGATTTCAAAAAATTAAGTGAGTCTCATCATGAAACATAGAAAAAAAAATAATATGTAAGGTTCACTTTAACATACATAATAATAAAAATTAACAATAAGGATAATTATTAACTAAAAAACTCATACGAAATAGAGTACTGATCATTATTGATTTAAAGTGTTCCTCTTATTGAAAAAATCAAGAGTATATAACTACATGATATGCATATATATGCATTTAAAATAAATTCGAATGGAAACTGAACCATTTAAAGAGAATGAAAATATAACAGTGATATAACTTTAGATGCTTGATAAATATTAAAATTGTAATTCTGGTCTTAAACTATATATAAGATTCTATCTATCTAGATCTTTATCTTTTTATAATCGTTTCTATTTTTAAGAAAAAAGTTTAGTTTACTTGAACTTAAGGCTAGTTAGCTAACTAAAATATTTATTAAATTTATGGCTTATTTATTATATAAGGATATATATCAAAAAATAAAATAAAATAAAAAACCGAAAAATTGATTGGTTTTACGGTTTTTAACCGAACCAAAGTGAAACCGAAATAATTTCAAGAATAGTAACCAAACAGATTTTTAAGCAAAACCAAAACCAAAACAAAATAATAATTTACGGTTTGGTTTGGTTCGGGTTTTTCGGTTATGGTTATTTTGCCCATCCCTCCATCCCTACATATAACGGTTATGTCTTTATTTTTTCATTTAATAATTTGATAAGAAAATTCAAACGTAGTATTCATTTCTACAGCATACTGCACCTTTGCATGTTAATTCCTTAAAATTAATTTCATACCTGATAAAATCGCATAATCATCATTTATATGAAGTTGGTCGGTTCGCCCTAAAAAAAAAGGTCTCATCTTTGTTTCGCTTCTTCAGTCGCCGTCGAGCTTTGACCGGCGCATGGCGGCTCCTATAGCGCCAGCGTCGGTCACTTTTAGTCTTTTTATGCTTAGCTTTCTTCTCTTGTCTTTATTTTCGGGGTGGTGATTGAGTGTTTGTCTTAGATTTTGCTGGAATGTGAGAATTTTGCTGGAATGTGAGAATTTTTTAGTCTCAGATCTAGGTTAGTCTCTCATTTTCGTGGGTTTACTGAGTGAGGCTGGGGTTGGTTCTCATCCCTCGGTTTGTGGCGACTCGGTGGCTTCACTCTGTTTGTTCTAGATCTGTTGGTAGGCGATGGATCCGGTGGATTTCTCTCGGTGAGGCTATGGAAGCGCCGGACTTGTGGGTCAACGGTGTAGTTGAGGCTACGAACGCCTTCATAGTCGTTTTGCTTGCCTTAGATCTCCTTATTTCCCTTGCTATTTTGGGTTCTAGGTCTAATCATCTCTATTACCCTTAGTTTTCCTTTTTAGCTTCTCATTTTCACTAAGTTTTTCTTGACATGTGGGTGGAGCTTTTGGCTGGAAGCGGTTTCCTTTGTTGGACCGAGTTTGGTGAGCCCTTTCTTGTTTGGTTTTTAAGTCTGATGTATTGCATATTTTAGGATTTTCTAGGTTGTTTTTAAAGAGTTTTTAGAGTCTTTTCAGTGTTTTTAGAGTCTTATCAGGTTGAAACACGTTCGGATGGAGTTTAATGCGCATGGAGCAAGGATGAACACACAACAGCCTGAATTTGAGCATTTTGGAGCATTTTATGCTCATATCGATCGGTTCCTACCTGGATCGATCGATTCAGATACCAACCAAGTTTACGTTCCGTTCCAGATCGATCGAGACAACCAGAATGATCGATGACCCTCCAGATCGATCAATCCACGCCTGGATCGATCGATCCAAGCCGCTGCCAAATGAACACTCCATTTCAGATCGATCCATCTGACACCAAACGATCGATCCAGTCCCAGATCGATCGATCCAGAGTTATTTACCCAAAACGCAGGAAAAGGAAATTTCTGTTTATTTTCCTACTTTGGTTCAGTTTCGACCATGAACGTGTTTTAGACTTATATTTTCGTTTTTAGCCAATTTTTGGAAATTACGCTTTATTTTACATCACACTTCTAGCTTTGGAATTTGTAAGCTTTTGGGAGAAGAAATCTCTGACTCTACATCTTTGAGAAGATTTCTAAACCCTTTTGGAGTTTTATTCTATTGATTATGATTCCTTTTCATCTATCCGCTGTTCTTTATTTCTAAGTCTGAGTAGTATAGTTAGGTTTAGGGTTTCAAAAGGATTTATGAATCATTGAATCAGATATAGATAGGGATTTATTTAGGGTTCTTTATCTATTGTTGATCTTACTGCTGAAATTGAATTGATCACTTAGTTTCTGATATTAGGCATTTTAATGCATCAAAAGTGTTTGATTAAATACCTGAAAGAACATAGATGAGTGGATTGTCCTTAGCCAACGAAAGCTGATGTTAAGGCATTTCATGAACATATTAAACCCGCTCTTTAATGCTTGTTTACAACACTAAGATCAAACGACAGTTTAGATACTTAGGTTGTTAGATAAAGTGACTGATACTACGACAGTAGATTAGTTAAATATTTATGTTTGAGTTCTAGATGGTTCTTGTTTAGCCCTGAATAATTATCTGATTCATGATCTCTGAATTCCCGCGAATATCCCTTGATCTATCGCTTTTTAATTCATTGTTTACACAGTTTTATTTGCTATTTTTGTGTTACATCAAACCAACAATCAATTTATTGTCTTAGCTTAGTTTCATTCTCAATAATTGTAGTGTGACACTTGGTCCTTGTGGATTTGATCCCATCTATACTACTGTGATTGTCTGTGCACTTGCAGTCTTTTATTTGGGTTAAAACTCTGTGTATCAAGTTTTTGGCGCTGTTGCCGGGGACCAATTGCGTTACTTTCAGTTTTAGGATTGAAGTTTAGTCTAAAATTTACTAATTAAGTTTTCTTTCCTTGCTTGTGTGTTGCAGGTGTATGCAGAGGACAAGTCAAGGTTCTCACAATCTCCTACAACTCACTAATCAAGAGCTAGCAAGGACATATGGCTTAGGTCCGTACCAGCAAATTCATTGAATGGTTGGACATAGACCAGAGATGCCTTCCTGTATTACTTCTACACCAAAGCTAAGACAACTTCATTGAGGAGTAGGATCACCACTTTTAAGCAATACTCAGGGAAGTCTTTCTGTGAAGCTTGGGAGAGGTTCAAAGAGTACAACAGAGAATGTCCTCATCATTCTTATTCTGATGAGCAGATTTTTCACATCTTCTATGATAGAGTTGACTGGGATCACAAGAATGCACTCAATGCTGCAAGAAATGGAGATTTCATGACTAAAAGTATAGATGGAGCCAATAGATTGATTGAGAACTTGGCTGCAAGTTCCAGCAATCACTGTCCTGAGTATGATCGGTCTAGAGGAGTCAGCAGTGTGGACTCTCAGAAGATTGATGTTTTGAGTGCTATAGTGAGCCTTTTGTTGAAGGCAAATCGGAAGAGTGTTCAGCTGGTCGAAGATGGATCAGATGTTGTGTTTTGTCAAGAGACTGGTGAAGAAGGTTCTGATGAGTTTCAAGAGGTGAATTATGTGAATAGGCAAGGTTTTGTGCAGAACAGGGGGTTTAACCAAAACTACAGGAACCACCCAAACCTCTCCTACAGAAATACCAATGTTGAAAATCCGCAGGATCAAGTCTACCCTCAGCAGGGAGCCGCTTTTGGTTAGAATTTTCATGGGAAGCAGTTCATGCAAAATCCGGGCGTGCAAAATCCAGGCTTCCAAAAAAACTGTTCCTCAGAATTTTCAAGGAAAACAGTTCGTACAGTATCAAGGCCAAAACGTTTTTCTGGGAAATTTTCAGCAAAGACAGCCATTCAACAACTTCCTGCCAGCACCTGCAAGTTCTTCAAATAATTCTCAAGATGAACTTAAAGCTCTTATGCAACAGCTCTTGGTACAGCAACATAAGTCATCAAATGAGATTAATCTAAAGGTGGACAACATGTACAATGATCTCAATAGCAAGTATGAAGCTGTCTCCACCCATATGAGGCTGATAGATACTCAAGTTGCTCAAACTGCTGATGCAATGAAAAGACAGCAAGGAGTCCTTCCCATAAAGGGGGAACAAAATCCTAAGAAGGAGTATGTTCAATCTATTGCGCTAAGGAGTGGGAAAGTGTTGGAACCTGTAGTGCGGAGTAAGAAGAATGCAAAGGTAGTGATTGATCTGGAAGAGACTGAGGAACAAGAAACTGAGGAGATTGAAGTTCAACCAGAGAAGCTAGACATACCACCGCCTGCGCGGATCTATGCTCCTAAGGTTCCATATCCTACCCGCCCTAAGAAGTCACGCAAAGACTTAGAAGAAGCTAAATGCAAAGCAATGCTTGATGATCTCATGGTGAGGATACCTCTTGTTGATGCTATTCAAATGATGCCTGCTATGAAGAAGTACATGAAGAGTTTGGTAACAAGGAAGATCTCAGCTGGAGATGACTATGTGAAAGTTACCAAAGAATGCAGTGTTGTTTTTCAAAATAAGATACTCAAGAAACTTGGATCCTGGGCGTTTTGTTTTGTCAGTGAAGATTGGTGATATGGACTTTGCTTGTTCTCTGTGTGATTTAGGGTCCAGTGTCAATCTGATGCCTTTTTCTGTTGCTAGAAGACTTAGTTTCACTAAATTCAAGTCCACCAAAATCTCATTGGTGTTTGCTGATCGTTCTGTGAAGTTGCCAGTTGGTGTTCTTGAGGATTTACATGTACAGATAGGAAATGTACTCATCCCTGCTGATTTTGTGGTTCTAAAACTGGATGAAAAACCCAAAGATCCTCTCATTTTGGGTAGACCATTCTTATGCACTGCAGGAGCTCTGATTAATGTGTAAAATGGAAGTATTGATCTCCGCCTGGGAGATATTATCATGAAGTTTGAGATGGATAAGCTGCTGAAGAATCCCATGATAGATGGCCAAACACTCTTTGTTGATGATTCACTGGAAATCTCTAATGAGATGGCTGAAGAGATCATACTTGATGATCCATTGGGTATTGTTTTGACAAAAGCTGAGAGTGAGTATGGGTTTTTGAGTGAAGATACAATTGGGTATGCCAAGATGCTGGATTCAAGTGACTCTATGGGAAAGATAGTTGCCTATATGAACTTGGAGAGTACCTCAGAGGAGTCTCCACCGGCTCTATCTCCTGCGCCTCCTGCTAATCCATAGTGTGTGCTGAAAGCTCCAAAGGTAGAGCTCAAAACACTTTCAGCTGGGCTAAGGTACGCATTTCTTGGTCCTAACTCTACTTACCTTGTCATCATCCATTGAACAATGCTGAGACTGCTTTACTACTTTATGAACTTAGAAAGTACCATAGAGCAATAGGCTATTCACTTGATGATATTCCAAGAATTTCACCTGATCTTTGTATGCATAAGATACATCTAGAAGAGGAATCAATGACTTATATAGAACATCAGAGGCGGTTAAACCTAAATCTGAAAGATGTTGTAAAGAAAGAGATAATGAAACTTCTAGAGGTGGGCATTATATATGTTATCTCAGATAGTACTTGGGTGAGCCCTGTCCATGTTGTACCAAAGAAAGGTGGTGTAACAGTTGTTAAGAATGATAGGAATGAGTTGATCCCAACTAGAACTATTATAGGGCATATGATGTGTATTGAATATAGGAAATTGAATGCTGCAACCCGTAAATATCATTTTTCTTTGCCTTTTATTGATAAAATGCTTGAGATATTGGCTAACCACCCACATTACTGCTTTCTAGATGGATATTTTGGTTTCTTTCAGATTCCCACTCATCCAGAAGATCAGGAGAAAACCACATTCACATGTCCTTACGGCACCTTTGCCTACCGCCGGATGCCTTTCGGTTTGTGTAATGCTCCAGCGACATTCCAGCGATGCATGATGTCTATTTTTACTGATCTGATTGAAAATATAATGGAGGTTTTCATGGATGATTTTTCTGTGTATGGTTCATCTTTCTCTGTTTGTTTGACTAATCTTTGCAGTGTACTGAAGAGATGTGAAGATAAGCATCTTGTGCTTAATTGGGAGAAGTGTCACTTCATGGTTAGAGATAAGATTGTTTTAGGACACAGTATCTCAGAACAAGGCATTGAAGTGGACAGAGCAAAGATTGATGTGATGACAAGTTTGCAACATATGCTAGGCACTTTGCTACTTTTAAGACTGTGTCCAAGGCTTTGCAAGCTGGTTTCTGGTGGCCAACTATGTTCAGAGATGCCCATGCATTTGTGTCAAAGTGTGATTCATATCAAAGGATGGGATAATTTTTAAGAAGAATGAGATGCCTCAGAATTTTATCCTGGAAGTTGAGGTGTTTGATGTGTGGGGAATTGATTTCATGGGACCATTTTCATCATCTTATGGGAATGAGTATATCCCAGTGCAGTACACTATGTGTCTAAATGGGTAGAAGCAATGGCTTCACCAACTAATGATGCCAAAGTTGTCTTGAAGATGTTCAAAATTGTGATTTTTCCAAGGTTTGGATGCCTAGAGTTGTTATTAGTGCTGGTGGTTCTCACTTCATTAACAAGTGCTTTGAAAATCTGCTAAGGAAGCATTGAGTCAAGCACAAGGTCGCCACTCCTTACCACCCTCAGACAAGTGGGCAGGTAGAGATCTCCAACAGGGAGATCAAGAGCATTCTGCAGAAAACAGTGAACACAACGCGGAAGGATTGGCCAGTCAAGCTAGATGATGCTCTCTGGACATATAGGACCGCATATAAGACGCCATTAGGGACAACCCCTTTCCACCTTGTCTATGGGAAATCATGTCACCTCCCTGTGGAGCTAGAGTACAAGGCTGCTTGGGCTGTGAAGATGATGAAATTTGACATTAAACCGGCTTCTGAGAGAAGATTGATATAGCTGAATGAACTGGACGAGATCCGTCACATGACATATGAGAATTCCAGAATCTAAAAAGAGAGGACTAAGGCTTATCATGACAAGAAGATCATCCATAGGAACTTTGCTGCCAATGATCAGATTCTGCTTTTCAACTCCCGTTTGAAACTCTTTCCTGGAAAGTTAAGTTCAAGATGGTCGAGTCCTTTCACCATAAAGGAGGTAAGACCATATGGTGCTGTAGTGTTGCTGGACACCACAGGAGGTGAATTTGTAGTTAATGGTCAACGTCTTAAGCCGTATCTTGCGGAAGCTGAAATCACTGAAGGAGACTCCATTCTTCTCGGTGATCCATCTCAAGCCTAAACGGCATCCAATTCAAACTAAAGACTTAAAATAAGCGCTTGGTGGGAGGTAACCCACCGGTAAGTGTACATATTTTCGTTCTTATTTTTCTTTTTATTACTGATCATATTTTTTCTGTTTTTGAAAAAAACAAAAAAACAAAAGCGAAGGTGCAAATCGATCGGTCCAACCACAAGAGTCAAATCCTACGGACAGATTTGGATCGTCGATCGGTTGCAGGACCGATCGATCCAGTACAAGGCCTCGAGAACTCTCCGTTTCAAATCGATCTAGCCGCCGAAGAACGATTGATCTAGACTTAGATTGATCGATCCAACTGTGGATCAATCGATCCAGCCCCAGGTAAGTTGCGATTTCGAAATTTTCGGTTAACTCCGGTTTTCTGTTAGTTTAATTTCACCTATTTTGAACTGGAAAACACGTTTTAAAACTCAGAAACCCGAATTTTTTCGGAGCAAACACGATTTTTCTCCTTCTTCTCTACAAAATCGCGATTTTCGTTGTTCTTGAGCAAAAGTTTTTAAAAATCCATAACTCCCTTGTTTCCTCACCGATTTCAACGTTTCTTGAGTCTAAATTCAATAACTTTTCGTCCTCTATCTCTTTCTGCCATTCATATTCTGGATCTGCAAAGACTATGGCTAGAAAGGGAGAAGATGGTGTAAGAAGAAACCCATCACGCGCACCACAAGCATCAAAGAAAATGCAACCACACCGGAAGGATAAGGAGATAGCCACATCCTCGAAACACATTGAAGAAGAAGAATTACAAGAGGCTACTCGGACCATAGCTCCATGGCCTAGATGGGACAAGACGACAATCATCTTTCCCGCGTGAAACCATTAAAAAGCTGCTTGCTAGTATGCGCTACAGACGACGAGAGTTTGACGGTACATGGGTTACAATCAACAGTGTCTGCTACAACGGTCTTCTTAATGTCGACATAGCCCCCACCAAGATTTTGTGTGCCTGGACACTTCAGAAGATAAGTATTTTTGTGGACATATTGGCCATGTTGGGCAAGATGGGATTGGGCACTTTGGTTACCCCAATCATATCCCCTCTACCCCGAGCTAGTTCGTCAGTTTCTAGCCTCTGTTGAGGTCTAATACGACCGCCCTTCTCGCCCTATTGCAAGTGAGGGTAGAATTTCATACATCTCCAGCCGCGTACTCTACAAGATCTTGATCCCCGACTTGTGTGCTATGTACGGTTTTGACAAAGAGAAGGAGCGCACCACATTCCCTCCTTATTCATGCTTTCCGGAGTACTACAAGCTACGGAACGTCATTGGTGGCCGACGAGACTGCAACTCACGGGAGAACAAGCTCACCTTGATCAGGAACCCTGTGGTTTGAGTGGTGGCGAAGATATTAGGGCTTACACTGTTTGGAAAGGACGAAGCAGGAGCGTTGAGGGAGGATAAGTTGATGTTACTGCATTTTTGGCTGCCTCCATTTGCACGTGACGTCTACAGAACCGAGCCACCACCCGAGCTTAGCACCAACCTTGGTGCGATCTTTGCTTATGTTCTGGTGCAGAAGAAGCTTTGCGATATTGGTGCTAAGATGAAGAAGAAGGAGTTCGTTGGGAGTCTATTGACACCCATTTTCTGGTTCCATTACCCAGACTTCAGCACTACAGAGTCCAAGGATCAGATTGACTTATTAGATGAGGAGTATCTCAGGCGGTGTTTCATCCTGAAGACCAATTTCAGGTACATGTTCACTAACATGGAAGGAATCTCGTGACTCTGCCAGCTGCCACTCCCAGAGATGACTTCACTCACTTTGGTCCAAAACTTAGAGTTCGAGATTTCACCTGAGCATCTGTGTCCTGTCACCGGCAGAGCCCTTTCGCCGTGCCAGAGGGGCAGTTCTTCACACGCTCCACCTACACCGCCTCACCTGGTGGCCACTGGAGTGATATACTCTTTTCCGGACACAATGGAGCCACTCCTCCCGCCTTACTCTGGTGAGTTTGATTTACCTGTCTTACCCACATATGCTACTGAGGATGCACGCTGGGAATGGATGGTGGAGTCACAGAAGAGGCAAAGTTCGATGATGCAGAAGATATGGGGCGCACTCGCCAAGCTACAGTGTCCGCGCCCTCCTTTTTGTTTCAGAGCACCAGAGACCATAACGCCATTCGAGACCGAGGCTCACGAGGCTGACACTACCGCTGCTGACCCTGACGTTGCTGAACGTGGGACTACCAAGGACGATACTGGTGAGGATCCGATACGCCAACATAGGCGCAGGCGATACATTGGCCAGGACCACAGCGGCACCTCCGAGAGCGACCAGTGATCACAGTATCTTCTTTCTATCCATTGTATTATTTCATTTTTATTTCTTTCTTTTTATTTTTATGCATTTGTCGTATCCTTCTTTGGATTTATTTTCACTCCGAGTTGGTGTGAAATAAGTCTGGGGGAGGGTGCTTGTTGGACTAATGCCTTTTCTCTGTTTTGTTTCTCTCATTTTCATGTACTTTTTATCTGAGTTTTTGGATTTACCGAGTCAAACTTGTAGGAAATTATGACTCTATGATATAATGAATTTGGCTTTTTATATGCTTTGGTTCATTCTCTAAAGATGAGTTTTGCAGGATTCTCATCTAGACATTCATTGCAGAACCTTCTCCCTAAGTTTCATCCTGCAGAGAACGCGGTTGGAGCGGACGTCAACTCCACTTTACTTGGACCATAATCATGACTTCAATTATTTCTCATGAGAGACATTATATCGGGGAAACGAGCAACACATTCAGAACTTTTTATTCACTTTACCATTCTTTGCTGATCCTGAATGGCCACTCATATTTAGTGGTTTTACTTTTATACCATATATTTTTACTGGATTGATCGATCCAAGCCGCTGCCAAACAAACACTCCGTTTCAGATCGATCCATCCGACACCAAACAATCGATCCAGTCCCAGATTGATTGATCCACCACTGTATCGATCGATCCAGAGTTATTTACCCAAAATGCAGAAAAAGGAAATTTCCGTTTATTTTCCTATTTCGGTTCAATTTCGACCCAGAACGTGTTTTAGACTTATATTTTTTGTTTTAAGCCAATTTTTGGAGATTACGCTTTATTTTACATCACACTTCTAGCTTTGGAATTTGTAAGCTTTTGGGAGAAGAAATCTCTGACTCTACATCTTTGAGAAGATTTCTAAACCCTTTTGGAGTTTTATTCTATTGATTATGAATTCCTTTTCATCTATCTGCTGTTCTTTTATTTCTATGTCTGAGTAGTTTCATAGTTAGGTTTAGGGTTTCAAAGGGATTTATGAATCATTGAATCAGATATAGATAGAGATTTATTTAGGGTTCTTTATCTATTGTTGATCTTACTGTTGAAATTGAATTGATCTCTTAGTTTCTGATATTAGGCTTTTTAATGCATCAAAAGTGTTTGATTAAATGCCTGAAAGAACATAGATGAGTGGATTATCCTTAGCCAACGAAAGCTGATGTTAAGGTATTTCATGAACATATTAAACCCGCTCTTTAATGCTTGTTTACAACACTAAGATCAAACGACAATTTAGATACTTAGGTTGTTAGATAAAGTGACTGATATTACGACAGTAGATTAGTTAAATATTTATGTTTGAGTTCTAGACGGTTCTTGTTTAGCCCTAAATAATTATCTGATTCATGATCTCTGAATTCCCACGAATATCCCTTGACCTAGCGCTTTTTAATTCATTGTTTACACAGTTTTATTTGCTATTTTTGTGTTACATCAAACAAACAACCGCGTCAAAAAAAAAAAAAAAAAACCAACAACCAATTTATTGTCTTAGCTTAGTTTCTTTCTCAAGAATTGTAGTGTGATACTTGGTCCTTGTGGATTCGATCCCATCTATACTATTATGATTATCTGTACACTTGCAGTCTTTTATTTGGGTTAAAACTTTGTGTATCAAAGTCTCGTTGCCTCTGTTCCGTTTGTGCTTGCCTGTGGAATCACATTGTTTTCGATCAGTTTCCTCTCTTGGCTCGCTGGGTTTGGATCCTTCGATGTGGGTCATAGTCGCTCCTTATCTATACGTCTCAGATTGGATCGTGTCTGATTTTCTTTTCAGGTTTCTATGGAGGTTTCAAAGTAGTTGCACACTTGACCATATCCGAAAGTTAGCCTCTAACATTTACTTGGGAGTTTCTTGTCGGGTTATGAAACCTTGGTTCTTCATTTCGAGTGGTACCATTAATTCGCTATAGGAGGGCTTCGTTATCGTTGGTTCGTTTGGCACAACTTCCTCGATAATTTGTTATCATAAGATTGTTGGACTCTTCAGAAGCTTTCGAGGCTGGTGGATTAGAAGTTTAGGTTTCTTCTTTACTTGGTTGATATAAGTTGTCGCGTTCCCTTAGTATTGGTCTTTTAGACGAGTAATAGTCTTCGAATTCTCGGGTAACTTCTTATGTTACCTTGGGTTTTCGCATCTGTTTAATCTCATTTGCGGGGGTTGTAACCCTTTATTATTCTGCTTTTATGGGTGACGGTGTTTGTATTCTTCGACACTCGTCTATACAACTTCTTAGCTTTAACTTTGGTATTTGTAATATTACCCTTTACCATTAATAATATTCTGACCAAAAAATAATCGCATAATCATTATGGTACTCAAATCAAAACTGAAAATCCTGAACACCGATCTATCTAATTAATTACCAAGAAGCAAGAAGTTCGAGATAAAGTCTTTGTTTAGACTTAGTTGTTAACCATAACTTTAAAAAAACACGAAGTCTACTGTTGTTCATTGTTTTGTAGCTTTCACACTGAACCAGCCTGTAGAAGAAGAGACGATACAGAAACAGAGGGATTCATAGCGAATTGAGAGAACTGAGATATTTATGCATTTAATAAAAAAATAAGAGAGTTTGGCCATTTCACAAGAATAACAAAAGGTTTTCACTGGGTGGTAGTTGTTATGAATAACACAGTAAACAGGTTAGATTTTGTTCAGAAGTTTCCTGGCCAGTTAGGATGACCAAGCTGTGGTTGCTGATAGGCACCGACTTGCACTGGAGATGGAGATGGAGCAGCGTTACCACCCATTCCAAGCCCCATATGGTGCGGGTTCGTCATTGGACCAGGCTGTGGCGAGTGGAATACGCCTTGGAACTGCATATGAGACGATTGGACAGGAGCAGGGTTAAAAGATGACAAATAAGCACCGTGAGGCGTTTGCCCAGCCATGTTGTAATAAGGAGAAGACTGAAGGCCTGAAAGATCTCTTGGGTTTTGCATCCAAATTTCAGAAGTCTCCGCCTTGTATCAAAGAAAGGACCAAAAAAGAACTAAGATTGGTAAACATAAACGGGTAAAACCCAAATGGTAGAAAAATTCGCATCATTACCTGAGGATTAGGGACATATGCATTGCCATCTTTATACTTCATACGAGATGATTCATCGAACCCCGGAGCATTACCAACTACATTGAGTGAAGTAATTTGATACCCATTAGGGTTGTTGAAAGTGCCCAAACCCGCTGGTCCACCTGCAGGGACTTGCTTAAATGGCTGCATTCCATATTTGACGCCATTTGCACCGGGATGAGAACTACCTCCAGGCATCAACACATAGCTATTGCCATTTGACGGGTGAGCATATGCTGCTGGATTACCAGAGTATCCTTGCATGGGCATTTGTGGGACATAGACCGGCGATAGGAACTGACGATATGGCATACCATTGGGATAATGTGAAACATGAACCTGCGGATACATCTGTGCCATCGGCGATTGTTGCTGCTGCAACATTGGAATTGTAGATGCAGGAGCATTGTTGAACATGTGTTGATTTAATTCTTGCTGCATGACCAAAAAGGACAACATTAATTTAACTGGTTAATGACATGAAAAGATAGCTAAGATACATGCAAAGTGTAACTAAAAAAAGGTAGCGAAAATTCACCTCTTGTGGAGAAGGCAGTCCTTGTCCCCGCATGTTTTCATCCATTGCTTGCCTGAAATACGTCAGGTCATAACCACCTCGAGTATCATAATCCTGTTTGGAATAAAGAGCATCTCATGAGACCAACACCAAAGCACTAGAGAAGTAAAAGATCAAGTAAACCATTTGCAATTTTCAAACATATATACACTATCAATTCTGGAAAGTTAAGACAAAGTAAACTCACTGAAAAATTGTGCAATTCAAGATGATTTTGCTGCTGCTTCGGTTCTATGGCAGTATAAGGAGAATTTGCACTAAGCAATTCAATTTGTGCAAACTCATCCGAATTCAGAGATCTAGGAGCCTCCTTCTGTTCAGAGTCTTCAGACAGTTGTTGCTCTGGCGCCATCAATACAGGAGGTGGCGAGACATCTCCAGAAGTTCTGAGTTCACTATCGAAAGTTCCAATGGTCTCAGTGCCAGACGCTCCATTGGTTGAAGCATTGGGAGGCGGAGTTGGCAAACTGTCATCAATATCACTGTGTTGAAGTTCTTGTGAAGAACATGCTTCCTCGAATCCAGATGCTGAATTTATTGAAGGATTAAAGCTACCAAAAGTCAGCTGACAGCGATCAGTCTCTGGGACACGAATATGATCTGCAATGATGACATTCTGACTTTCGCTGATACTAACATGCGAAATCTTATCCTGCAACTTCACAATTTCTGATTCCAAATTTACGGAATCATCAACAGGAGGAGCACGAGGCTTTTTAGGAGTTCCAATAACTCCAGGATTATTAACAATAGATTTATGATTAGATTTAGGTTTCCACTGTTTATTCTGAGAAACTCCTGCATGAGATTATGGTTGGAAAAGCCCATCAGTACAATGAAAAACACTACGAAAGGCACCTAGTAATCTTTGATCCCAAGAAAGCTAACCAACATCAAATTAATGAAGTGACAAAACAAGCCAGAAAAGCACCACAATGCCACTCATTAAAATAGGCAGGGCAAAAATACCTTTTGAAAGACCACCAGCTTGCTGTTGTGTTCTAACATATTGGTAGCCTCTATTCCCATGCTGACTGTTTGAAAGAGACCTATGATTGCGCATGACAGACTCTCGTGCATTAGTTTGACTGCCTTGATCAATATTTGAGATAGGGGAAAATGGTCTATGTGCTTTTGAAGCTCCATCTTTTCTAGTAGAAGACTCCGCCAATGACCTAGCTGCAGCCGAATCTTTAACATCATGTTCCGACGGTTTTCTTCCTACACCCCTAACTTCACGTCTGATAGCTCCAACAGCTGATGATCTAGAATCAGGAGATGGTACATGTACTGGATCTGCAGAAGATGAATAGACACCAAGAAGAGAATTGCTTGATGGCAAAGGAATCTCAAGAACTGCCTGCTTTCCCTCAGAGGGTTCTTTTCTTGTAGAATCACGCACAGGAACATTTCTAGTCTTTAATTCTTTATTTGCATTGAGATTAGACCTGTTGTCTCTAACAACACGAAACTCTTTGCTGCGTCCTGTTGCATGAAACTAACAATCGATAAAGACAGCAGACAGCCTTTCTAGGTGACCTCAAACCCATCACATAGATTAAAAATCATATTAGTGAATAACATCACATGGCTACTGTCTTTTATTTTTACTTGACCAGGAACTGATTTTCTAGGTTCAAGCTAGATGTACTCTATACCCCACTGTCGAAGTTGTGTTTGAGAGAACGGACTAATGTTCGCTTAAAACTAGTTAAACAACTTAAGCACAGGGAGCAAAAGAAAAGAGTAAACAAATGATCATCACAATTACTTACCAGTAGCAGGATTCTTAGGGAAGGCATTTCGTGGAGCTGCATTTGTGGGAAAATGATTCTGATCGTAGGTTCCTCTCCGATCAGCCTCATGACTACGAGAATTCACTGCGTGCCTGGGAAAATCATTCTGGTTGTAGGTTCTTCGCCTAACATTATGTTCAGCCTCATGACTACGAGGCTCTCTAGAACTATTTTCAGAAGACTTTGTTCTCTCAGCAGGCTCCACAATAATCGCATCCTGAGGCAAAAGGAGAAGACACGTTTAAAAACCAAAAAGTTATATTAAACTCCTTCATCAACAGACTAACCCCTAATGAATCTATCATCACTTAATTCACAGTGAGACTAAAATCAAAGTAAGACGTTACCTCTTTCTTCTTGGCCCTTTTACTCTTCACCTCGTGAAATGTATCTGTGCAGCACAAAAAAAAGGCTCAGAAATAAACAAAAACTGAACTTTGATGATTTCCAAGTGTAAATAATATATTAGACAAAGTCTAATAATCTATAATATGAAATTCTCTAAGAACACAGATTCAACGATCAGAGAAGGAGAAGAGGGAGATCAAAACCTTGATATATCAGTTTCTGAACAGCCTCATCAGCGTCCATGTCAGTCTCTTTCAACGCTGCAAAAATATCGGCTTCAGAGTGATTACCCACAATTTCCTTAATGGAATCGATCTTCTTCCTCGTGTTTTCATCAATTCCTTTCGCAGAACTACCTCCAGTTCTATTCCCGGTCACCATCTCCGACCGCCGGGATCAAATAAGTAATTCAAGGAAATACGGAGAAACAGAAAACGAGAATCGATGAAAGAGTTTCACAGAAGGTAGTGAAACGATAGTAAGGGGCTAATGATTTCGCACTTAAACCCTAAAAAATCAAATACGGAATTAGGGTTTCGAGTTGAGAGAGATAGAGACGACGAAGCAAAGAGGAACGACTTAAAAGAGAAGAGGGTTTGGAAAATTTCGTTCCAGACCGCTTTAGATCAACATGAAATGACCATTTTACCCTTTCCCGGACGAGGAAAAAATGTAAAACATTGCAGTTTACTCCTAGAAGTCTTTAACAATTATTTCGTTCATACTATATATTACTACTATAACGTTTTTCTTAGAAAATGACAAATCTTTATTTTTTCATTTTATAATTTGAAATTTCAAACGTATAATTCACTTCTTATTCCACCTTTTTCATGTTAATTCCTATTAAAATTTAATTTTATACTGTACTAAAATAGAAGAAGCTCAGTGAAAAGACATAAATTTTGTTCTTTAAAAGTACGTCTAAAATAAATAAAATCGCATAATCAATCATTAATGATTCGTTATGGTATTCAAATCAAAATTGAAATCCTGAACATCGATCTATCTAATTAATTAACAAGAAGCAAGAAAAAGTGAGAGGAAAAGTCTTTGTTTAGCTTTTGTTCAATTTTAAAACTTAAAAGAAAAAAAAAAGTCTTTGTTAATAAAGTCTTCTGTTGTGTTCCTTTGGCTTGTAAGCTTCACATCGTAAAATCTATCATCAACTCACAAGTATTGCTGTTGTATCCTAGCTCTGTTCTGTTCCCACCACAATCTCGCATGTGTTTCCCCAAACTTGTCTCGACTACAAAACAAAACAAGATAAATCCAACATTGTCTCCATGTTCCAAAAGAGAGAGATATGTAATGTAGTGTTAAGTACCTGAATCGAACGCGTCTAAGCTCACGATTACCATCTGGTAAAGCTCTAATAGTAATATAGATACCAGGCTCATCTTGTTCTACCCATTCAGACTCCATGTCACTTGCGTTACTCACTGAGACCTCTTCAGATCGATCTACAGAACTACTTCTAGCAGAACCATCAATAGATGATGTTTCAGTCTTGGTTCCACTAATGCTAGAGAGCTTTGGTGTTGAAGCAAAACCAACAGAGCCTGGAATATTGCTGCGTGGTCGCTCTTTCTCCAGAGGTGGAGTTACAGGACTGTCCTTAACAGACTGTATTTGCGAGCCCTGGGGCACAACAAGGTACATGATTGGTTATTGAGAGCTTAAAAGTTGCAACATTGTATATCTCCCAAGAGAGAAAATAGCATTACCCCATCTTCTGATACAGGTGGAGTTGGAAGTGGCACGCTCTGCTGATTGAACTGTTGTACATTGTACAACTCCATAACCTTCTCGAAATTCTCCGCCCACCATCTTTGAGCTTGCCATTTATTAAACATCTCACGACTGCAACAAGTAGTAGCAACTTAATATACATCACTCAGATAAATACAAGTAGCAACAGTTCCCAATAATATGCTCAACAATTGTATTACTTATCAATGTCACAAGAAAATTATCACACCATAATAAGACAGCAAAAGCTGACCAATATTTGGAAAAGACACAACATTATATTAGTTACCTGAAGCGAATCCTCTTAAGATCATTTCCTCCTTGAGGCAATGAAACAAATGTGATGAGAACACCAGGCTCAACTTGGGCAACCCATTCTTTAGCCTCGTCTTCCTCCATGAACACTATGGATTCAGTTCGGCCACTCAAGGATGTAGGTGTACCTTCTTCACTAGAAAGCCCTTTTAACCTGGACTCCATTTCTTTCCCCCAGATCTTTGGAGTTGAGGTTGCAGTGCCAGCTCTCTGATATGCATAATGGAATCTTCCAGAATCTGAACCAGCATCTGAATCATCAGCATAGTTTCGGTTTTGATTCCGGTTTGATGTCCCAGAACACGGTTTGCAATTCTTGTATGCCCCAGAAGCTTTTACTGCTATGTCTTTTAGCTGTTGTTGTAATGAACAGTTGTCACATAAATACAAGAATCACATGGTTTTTGACAAAAAATTACAGATAAGAGAGTATGTTTTTGCCATTTTCTCTAAGAACTAAAGAATCAGTGAAAATGAACAATACCTGTGACGTCAGCGATTTCGTGGATTGCTTAGTCCTTGGGGTACCAATAACTCCGTCTTCATCATCTTCTAATTGAGTAGATCCGCCATTGTTGGTGTTTAGCTGCTTCGTGCACGCTATACACGTCAGCATCTCTCCTTCTTCGTTCACACTACACGAAAACCTGAGATGAAGCCAACAAAATAGAATGAAAAATTCCAGATTACATTTTTCAGGCAAAAATGGGATCAAATCTAGAAACGAATGAATAATAATACATACACTTGCAACAACGAAGGAGAATCTGTAAATTTTTCAATTTGAACTCAAATTGAATATGACCGTTACGAAATTAGGGCACCAGATCTGTAGATCAAACCCATAAATTCGCATTTAACTCTCACTCTTTCTTTCTCTCTCTCTCGCTTGCTTCTTCTTCGTCCTTGCGCTGCTTAAAGCGACAGAGAGAATGAGTGGGAGATACTCTATCAAGTAGCGATCTTTCTATCTCTTTCTATAGAACAGAGAAAAAGCTGAAGCAGAATCTGAGGATTTGCGAAGAAAAAAGAAAAAGGAACTTTGAGATTTGGGCTTTGAGTTCGTTGGACACTGCAAAACACCCAAAGTGGTGGTCTACTGTGTTTTCTTATTGATCCTCTGTGCCACATGCCATTTTCTTTTTCTGTATTTATTTTGTTGAGACCACCATCTTAAAGATTCTTTAATACTATAATTATATATTTTATATTAATGTCGAATTATAACAATTTTAATTTTATTTTGGGTTAAATCATAAAATTGGATATTACATAATTGCATATAGAACTATAAATACATTGGATATTACCTAATTAATCACACTGTTGATTTATTACCGTTACTGATCTAATATCATTCAAAATATTGAATTTATGTTCCTTTTTAATGATTTTAAATGAAAATACAAAATGTAGAGATCATTTAGTTTTTTAAAAAATATAATTTGATTTTGCTTACTACTGCCTACATGAATCGACCAAATTTATTTTATTAAAACAGTATTTTCTAAAAATATCCTCTTAACACCAAATGCTTAGCTTTATGATAACAAATATGAGTACTTTTTCTTAAAATCTGATAAAAGGGATAAAATGATTGCTCTAAAGTCTACATAATGAACTATCATGATAGAGCGTGCAACTAAGCCTTCAAATTTTAATTAATTAAAGCATGGTTTTAATATATAAATTTTATAGAATTGTTTCCCACCTAAAACCTCACAATACTTCTGCCCACCTTTTTTTCCTCCTTGAAAGTTTAAGCCTTTTGATTAATTATAGTTTTGACTGAAACTCCAAGTACAACTTTCACATCATCAACCAAGGCATGTCATTATCCTCTGCCTTATGAAAAATTTAATATAGAGGTTATTTTTCTTTAATGTGAATGGCCATATACATTAGACTTATAAGAAATTAATAATTATAAAATTCAACTGAAAATATAAAATAACAATTATATATCTGTTGAATAATTTATATACAAAAAGTTTCAAGACAAGTATTTATGGGGATAAAATCTATATATAAGTTATCAACATACTGATTAAAGAGATGTTTCATTGGCTAAATTTAATTTTGCCTAAAATAAAAAGGTATTAGCTAGGTGAAAGTGTGAAGGACTTTAAAAAACCAATAACTCATAAGTCAAAAAATTCAAAACCAATAATGATAGCCCATCCAAGTTTGAACGGATCATAAGAAAAGGCCCAATAACTTAACCATACGCTCTTCCACAGCTGATCACGCCCTGTAATCGTATATACACCGATCTGTTTTTTTTTTCCCCTCAGTTTGATCTTTACAAAAAAAAAAAAAATCAAATCAAATCAAAATCACTTCTCTTCTCTTCAATTCTCTGGAGATTTATTGTTGACTCGTTTACCGCGATTCTCTCCGCAACTCGCCGGTAAACCCTTACCTCTGTCCGAAAACCCTAATTCGCGGCGACGGAAAAATACCAATAATCGTCTTCGCTTAGCATTGTTTCTTTCAAGGCTCTTGATTTCAGCTTATTGAGGTAAATAACATCTTCTTAGGTTTCTATCTTTTAGATTCTGATTTCATTACCTTCATCTTTACTTTTCCTGCGAAATTTGTATGACGAATTTTGAGAATTTGATTATTCAGTTGGCTGATTTAGGGTTTTTTAATTGGGTACATTGTGTAGCACAGATTCTTGTGTATTGGAGAGATTTCTGCTATGTTTTGCAAATGATTGTATTGTTTATTCTGCTTGAATGCATTCTAATTACACAAATAGTTTTGGGGTTGAACTGCTTGGTTAGGGGATAAAGCACCAATTTTTCAATTTTATGCGTACAATCTGGAATTTTTGCTGGAACATTGGCTACCAAATTACATGAGATGAACAGTTTTTTCTTGTTGTTCACATGGCTCACAATCCGAGTTACTTTATGGTTTCAGCTTTGTTGTTCAGTTATATTTCATAGCATACTTTTTTTCTTCGCTGAACTTGCCGAGCATTCATGTTACTTCTCTGTATAATGGAGGAAAAAATAAGATACATTTTAGTTGACGTAACCCCTAGAAATATTCTTTTATGTAAGTAGTAAATCGAGTCGTGGACTTACCTGTGAAATTCTGTTGAAAACAAAAGATCAGTTACTTTTAGAAATGTAAACTGAGTTTTGATGTCAGCAAGAATGCGAATTGGAAGCTAGTTTGCATTTCACGTTCATCGTTCCATAGACCTGACATATAAACATAAAATTTGTACAGTTATCTTTGTGATCTTATTTAGTAGTTCGTTTATCCATATATTCTTTAATTTTCTCACTTCATCAGGTTAAAGCAATGATGAATAACCAGCCTGTTGTTCACTCTAGTTCTTCATCCAATGGATTGCCTCATAGAAGAGGTGAAAAAGTGTCAGGGCTGAATAAGGCACAGCCGTTTGTGAAAAATACAGGTTTTGTATATATACTTATAGATGTAGGCATGTAGCTCTTTATTATGATCTAGCACCAACATCATGTTGTGAATTCTCTTGTTTGTTGATACACTCTGTGCAGAATACGGTAGGGAAGCTGGAATTGTGGATACCCCTTCTCGCCAGCTGTTAGTGTTTCTCACAACTTGTAACATTGGACATCAGGTAGAAGTTCATCTGAAAAATGGATCGGTCTACAGTGGCATATTTCATGCTGCTAATGTGGAGAAGGATTTTGGTGAGGCTCAAGATGGAAACTTTTTTGTTCCTTTTGAGAATTATGATATGATGCAAGAAGAGGTCACTTACAAACTGCTTTAAAACTTTCAGGGATTATTTTGAAAATGGCAAGCTTGATTAAGGAGTCACGAGGAACAAAATCCCATTCTGCGCTTGTCAGCAAGCCACCTTCAAAGACATTCATTATCCCTGCAAACGAACTTGTGCAAGTTATAGCTAAGGTGTGTACTCTTTTCTTGCAGATGGGATTAAGTTTTTAATGTTCATGTCAATGCATAGGCATGTGTGAAAGAGTACTTGGTGTTCTGACATTGTTATTCCTTTGTCATTGGTATCTGTGTTAGGACCTTCCTGTTTCCAGCAATAACTTCTCAAATTTGGTTCAGTCCAAGAAACCGTTAGAGCTGTTGACAGATTCTACGATATCACAGTCTTATCATGTTGATTTGGAAAGAGAGCTGAAACCTTGGGTACCTGATGACGATCTTCCAGACTGTTCAGATCTGGAGAATGTCTTTGATGACCCTTGGAAGAGGTAATGATGCTATTCTTTAAAGTAGGATATTTATCTTTTCATTAGGATTTATCGATTTAGAAAACTGTTTAGTATTTGTCTTTCTCTTTTTCCTTTTCCTTGAGTGTTTACTTTTACGATCTAAACTAGAGAGTGCTTTGGAGGTTGTGTGGGTCAGGCCGAGTGAGAGAACATAGTTTCTTTGATGTTTTTTTCAATTCTGTTCTTGTTACTTTGATTCTCTGTTAATAAAGGGAGTTTTGAGTTTTATTCAGGTATTTTTATTTTTATTTTTATAGATAATTTGGGTCAGTCTTGTTACTCGTTATTTATGTGCTCTTTTCCTATTCCTTCATAATGTACCCTTTAGTGGGATGTTCAACACTTCTCATAGCATGTGCTCTACGTGATACTATCATAGGGGCTGGAATCAGTTTGAGGTCAATAAGACATTGTTTGGAGTAACGAGTACTTTCGACGAGGAACTGTATACCACAAAACTTGAGAGAGGTCCTCGAACAAGGGAGCTAGAAGAGCAAGCCTTGAGGATTGCGAGAGAGATTGAGGGTGAGAATACCCGAGATCTTCACGTAGCAGAGGTGAATTAGCAATGTCTTATGTGCTACTTGGATATTTTGTATCATTTTCGTACCATTTCTAATTTCTAAATGTTCATGCGTGCAATCATATTACACAGGAAAGAGGCCTTCAGCTTACTGGAAAGTTTGATGTTGACGAGGAAACCAAATACTCATCTGTCTGTCCGCATAATAGATTTGATGATACTTTTTACGAAGAGGAAGAAGATATATTATTGGATGGCTGCAACAATTTGACTTTTGGTGATTCAGCTCCTTCTGATGGCAAGAAACCTGTTTCAACTGGCAAGGTCTATGAAGAATCATGGGTATGGTTGAGTTATTCTTTGGTTTTAGTTTTTAGGAGAATCATCGGTGATATTGCCATTTTTTATCCTTCAGGGTGACAGCCTGCCTTCATGGAATAACACAATTGTAAATCAGAGCTGGTCGAACTCAGATAAGCATACTCGGCAGCATATGTCTGAACAGCCATCCAAAGATTTTCCTGTTGCAGGAAGCAACATCAGGTCTTTTCTCCTTGAAATATACATTTTCTTGTTCAAGATATCTTTCATTGAACTAAGAAGTTTCTAAAAGCTCATTCTGATAGGAATGAGAGTCTGCTTGGTGAGCAAAGAAACAGCAAAATCGTTGGGGCTTCCCTTTATAAAAAGGTAAATTAAACTATTTGAGGCATCTAATTCTTGATTGCATTTGACATTTGCTAAATGTTCAATTACATATGACATGGTTCTGTTTCTGTACGAATGCAGCCATCTGAGGAATCAGTGTCTGGTCTTGAAGGTATGTACAACATCATATTTATCTACTCCAATTTCATCTTAAATTTTGAATTTCCAACTGAATCTTTGATTGCCACTCAAGATATCAATGAAGATGAAGCAACCTCTGTCCCGGCTAGTCTACAACTGAGAGCTTCTGAGAGGCAAAGTTCCACTGATGGAAGACTAGTCGGTTCATTCTCTGACAGAGCGAAATCTGAGAGCTCTTGTGGGTGGCCTGGAAGTTCCATTTCTAGAAATTCAGAAAACTCTGCAGCTTTCCCTGTATCAAAGCGTCCAATATTATCACCAAGCTCTTCAATTGGTTCTTTGTCTTCAGAAAAGTCCACACTCAACCCAAATGCTAAGGTTTTCTCGTCGTGCTTAGGTTATCATCTAGTTTCTCCATACAACTCTAAACATTTTACTAATTAGCTTTAGGTCTCTTATCAGGAATTTAAACTGAACCCCAACGCGAAGAGTTTCAAACCGTCTCCATCATCTCCACGGCCACAATCTCCAGTCACAGACGGATCATTCTATTACCCTCCTGTTCCACCGATGCCCTTACATATTACATATGGAGTAAGTGTTCTTCATTCTTTGTCTACTATTAATAATCAAACATCTCTAAGTTGAGCTTTAAGTCTCCGTTATATTATGTTTACTGATTCACAAAAAAAATGGAAAATTGATAGATGGGAGCAGCATTCCCTGGACAACAACTACCAATGATGTATAATAATGCATCACAGCTTAGTCCAACTCAAACATATTATTCTCCTAATGGTCCACAGGTTTGTTATTTGCTTCAAGAGCCATGACTCGAAAACTCATTTTTTCCTTTCTAAAACCTGAATTTTGCAACCATTGTTAACAGTACCCACAACAGATGATGGTTAGTCAGCAGAGACCAGTCTTGTTCATGCCGCCATCACCGTACCAACAGGTTTATACTATTATTTTTTCTTATTGTTTGTTTTGTGTAGTTTACCAAAAAAAATGCTCAAAGGAGTTGGATTTTGCTGACATATTTTGATTTGTATTGCAGGAGATGCCATATAAAGGACGAGACTCTTATTAAGCTTTTGACCAAACCATGAATGGTGGTGTCACAAAGGTCTCGAATACTCTTTTATTTATGATCAGCACCGAATCTTTTAATTTGTATTTTTAATAATTTTTTGGAGAAAATTAGACACATTTGATGTGATGGTGATTTAGTTTGTTTAGGTACTATACTAGATTTATGTAAGATTCGTGCTGATCTCATTTCTTTTTTCACTCTTGTCTTTGTTTAAAACTTTTTAACGTTAATCTTTAGATGTGTGACATTATGTGTCTGAGTTTGTTTATATATATATATATAAAAGATTAGGTAGGCAAACGTGTTTTTTTTCTTTATTATATGTTTTCTGTTAAAAAGAAAAATTAAAATGAACGGTTGTTATTCAATCTTACATATACGTGTTAAAAATTGGTAGGGGAAAAGTGATGTGTCTATGAGTGGATTTGAAAGCGTGATGTTTAAAACTTGGAATTATTAGCTTAATAGGATTATATCTATTTGTTTTGTCTTATGCTTCGTATATTCGTAGGAATCATTATTAATCTTCTTGCGGTGAGTTAAGAATCGAGGTTAGGGGAGATTCGATAAATTTAGCTTTGTCGTTAATGAAAATATTAATTTAAACTCTAGACACAGCTAAATCAAATAATTGATACTAAGCTAAGAACTTCTAGATTCCCTGGATGATATTATTATAATGATATTTTTAAGTAACACCTGTAACCTCTTCCGAAGCATGATAGTTACCCATTTCTTTTCTCTAAAGCAAATATGGTGCGTGGCAACAAAATGATCTCGCGTTATTAATACAAAGTCTCATTTTATGAAAGAGTCTCCAATTAGTAGGGGAATTTTATTTCAACAAAGAATATTTATCTAACAAATATAAACGTTGCTACATTGTTTTTATTTCTTTGACATATTTAAATGTTTAAAATTTTCTTCCTTATAATTACTATTCAGAGTTGTGGATTGAATGCAGAGAGATACTGCAGAAACTAGTAAATTATGATTGTGTTGGGGAAGCTGCATCAATCAAGAATTGTGAAAAACAAAAAAAAATTGGTAAAGAAAACTGAAAAAGGGTTTGCTTGACTTGCAATAAATTTCAATTACCCCAACTACAAAAAATAAAATATTAAAATTATTCGCTTAAATGCAATATTGATTGCGCCATAAAGAGATGTTGACAACCTTCCACTTCAACTTTTGCTTTTAAAAATCAGACGTTTATAAAAGACGATAGGAAAAAAAAAGAAGAAACAAAAAGTACATATCGATAATACCTATATTTCACTATATAAATTATGTTTAAGAATCCTGCACACCTGTTATGAAACAACGTAAGATACTTTTATACTTCAAATATTCTCCATATTTTTATTTCAAATCTTTGTAATATAGATATGCTTAATCGAAGGGAAATTAAATAGTTTTAATAAGTGGTTAAAGGTTCACCTCTACCATCATCTTATCGGAATTTAGCTCTAGTAAATCTCATTTTTCTGCAAACTAAAAATTTGGCTATGGATCAGTCCTTGTCCATCCAATTAATGTTGAAAATAAATAAATATACTTAATTGGTTTTCATAGATATTTATAAAAACATCATTGATATGAAACAAAACAAAACTTGTAACAAAGTGACTGAAATATATGAAAATAGGTAGTAAAACTAGTAACCGGCTACCGGCATATCGCTTAGGGTCTTTAATATAGTTGGATCGGCTCTGTTCTTACATCGGGGTCTAGAACATATAACATGAATATTCCCAAATGACACTTAAGCAAATAAAAAGTTTCAAATACAATAGAATTTGTAAGACTGCACTTGTTGCAGTGACGTACAAAGCTCATGATGATGTGTGAATAATGCCCAAGACAAATTATACATATAATAAAAAAGCATGATAATCAATTTTTTTCATGGTTAGAAACGATTGGGTTCAATCACAAAAAAAATATTGTAATTGTGATTGAATGTAATTGTTTCTAGCCACCAAAAAAAAAGTAAAAATTTCACGTATATTTATCATATGCTATCAAATTTTTCGGAAATGAGCCATACGATATCAAAAGCCTTGTAAGTCACCGCTACAAATGGAGGAATGACAACCTCTATTGTACTTGATACTCTTTGTTTGTTTAAGTGTGTTACAAAAAAACATAGAAAATGAGATTTTTAGTGAACAATTTGTAAGAATGGTTTCGTTTCTATGATATATTGTATTTTGTTCATTTTAGTGTCACTATATATATATCTTTAGCTTTATCTAAACTATACACGTGTCGTATTTCTAAAATATTATATATATTTACTAGATTTTCTTCCTCTGATTGCATACATATTCTATAATTATATATATATATACACAGTTTTTATTTAAATTATACATGTGTCGTATACCTAAATTTATATATATATATATATATATATATATATATATATTTATAGCCTTATTTAATTTATACACGCGTCGTACTTCTAAACTTTTATATATATTTAAAAGATTTTCTTCCTATGTTTGCATATATATTTTTATAGTTTTCTAATACATATATATATATATATATATATAATTTTGTCTAATTTATACACACGTCGTACTTTTAAATTATTTTTTAATAATAATAAAATACTGTTTCACAATTTGATGACTGTAAAATGTTACATAACACAATTTAACTAGATATACTCAATTTCAAAAATATTAATGAAAAAGATAAGGAAAAAGACTATTAGTAGAGATATCAAACTTTCCAAAATTGTAGAAATGGAAACAACAAATATATTCAGATGTAATCAACTAATATAAGTTTTAGCTAATTTATGTGTATGAATAAACTAAACGTTTGTCGTAATTTAATAAAAAAAGATATTTTACATAGATAAACTAGATTTTTAAAAAGAAGTTAAAATATAAATTTATAAAGAATGAAGATATAATGAGAAAACCCTCATAAATAGAATAAAAATGTGTAAATAAAAATATATAAAAATCTAAATTAACCAATAGTATAATTTTAACAGTTTTGTGAGTATGAATAAACTATACGTGTTGCAATCCTATGTCATAGAAGAACGAATTTTATGCTATTTAACTTTATATAATTTTTTATATAGTAGAAATATATAACTTAATTTTGGTTAATACATAGTGAATTTTTTTAGTAAGTTTGAAAATAACAAAGTTTTTGTGTGTTTTTGTTTTCTTATTAAATATATTGGTATTTTGTCGAGGAAAAAGAAAACAAATAAGAAGAAAATGAAAAGGAGTCAAGATTAGTCTTTTAAGCCATAGCCAATACCCAATTTGCAGAGACAGAGGAAGAGAGAGAAGAAACAGCCATGTTCTGAGGAAGGAGACATGCATCATCATCATCATCAGTCATCACCATCACCATCATTATTATCATCATAATCTTAAGCTTATTACTTAACTTCTCTTTCTCTCCATCTTTTACCAAATCCGAACACCAAAAGGTCTCTCTCTCACTCTCTCTCTTTTCTTCGCTTAATATTTTTTTGGAACTGTGTTATCATTTGGTTGCTCCATTTTTACTTCTAACGATGCAATTAATTTTTTTTGAAAATAAAAATATCTTTGCTTGGATCAGTAAGTTTAAAGAGATTTGATTTATACTCGGTTCGTGTGAAAGAAAAGCTAATTTGTTTCTATTCAAACCCAGAAATCAAATCTTTTACTTTTTTTGGTTTGCATGTTATGCTTTCTCTATAAGTTTTACTGAATCAATCTGTTTAGTCAAAATTGGTACTCAAAGTTTCAATCTTTACATGTCCTAAGGACAATTTAGAAACTTTCTGATCATTGAACCTTGGAATCTAGATTTTTTATGGTTTTTAGAAATTTTTTGTATTCATTTCTATATTTGACTTTGTATCATAACTGGTCTTGCTTGGTTTTGGACAGTTTAGCTTATTTTGAAGACAATGCAACTGTTTCAAAGGAAAGATTCATCTTGGGGAAACTCAATTATTCAAGGATCTGAATCTTTCAGCCTGACAAAAGATATGATGATCTCTACTCAATTCTCCGGGATGAAACAGTTGCAAAATCAAGATTCATCCTCATCACAATCTACTGGAGAAGAAGAATCATGTGGCGGAGGTGAAGTTGCAAGCTTTGATGAACATAACCGTTATGGAGGATGCAGCATTGTTAATACCAATCTCTCAGGTTTTGTTTATTTGAAGTTTTTGAACATTAGACACATTACCAAAAACCGCAAAAAGTTTGAGTCTTGATTGATGCAGGTTACATCGAAAACTCAGGGAAGCCTATTGAGAGTTATACTAAGTCAGCTACAACCGCGTCAATGATGTCTCAAGATTCTATGTTTCCTTGTGGTCAAACATCTTGGTCTCTTCAACGTACTGAAACCTTACATTTCAATGGTTTCTTGGCTCCTGAATATGCATCAACACCAACGGTAATAATATATTCTATAGCCTTTGTGGTTACACAGTTTTGGAATCTAAGAGGTGTGTGTTGATTGGTTGATTGGGAAAATCTTTTTGTAGGTTCTACCACATTTAGAAATGATGGGTTTGGTTTCTTCTAGAGTTCCATTACCTCATAACATTCAAGAGAATGAACCAATATTCGTCAATGCGAAACAGTACCATGCGATACTTCGTCGCAGGAAGTATCGGGCTAAACTCGAAGCTCAGAACAAACTCATCAAATGCCGTAAAGTATGAATCTTTTCACTATCTTGATGATTCGGTTTTGATGCAATTTGAGAGGAAGTAACAAAGTTTTTGTTTTTTTCCATGTTCTGTAGCCATACCTTCATGAGTCTCGCCATCTTCATGCTTTAAAGAGAGCAAGAGGTTCCGGTGGGCGTTTCCTCAATACAAAGAAGCTTCAAGAATCATCAAACTCATCACTGTGCTCTTCTCAAATGGCTAATGAACAGAACTTCTCTATGAGCCCTCACGGTGGTGGAAGCGGAATCATCGGGTCTAGTTCGATCACACCGAGCTCCAATTCAAACATGTTTCAAAACCCACAGTTCAGATTCTCAGGTTATTCATCAACACAACACCATGTCTCAGCTCTCATGTCAGGGACTTGAGTCATCTGACTAGTGATGATGATATATGACACGGGAAGTCATCCTTGGCTACTTTTGGTTATTGCTTCTTTACAAAAGTTTCTTATGTAATCTCTGGCTTGAAGAACTTATCAAAATCATTGTCAAAAACTATTTTGTTAAATTTTAAAAATTTCCACTTGTTCTGTGATGACTACAAATTTTCATTTTACCCTATCAAATACATAACATAAGAGCAACGTTTTAGTCAGAAGATTCATTAAGAGTAATATACACGCATAGATCCTCTAATGCTCTGTAGACAAACCGGACACTTAGGGTTCGAATCGCGTTCCACGGTTAAAGCGCATTGCCTGCAACATACTATATGTCCACAGGGGATAAACGCAGGTATTCTCCTCCTTGTTACACAGATCACACACAATTGTCCATCTGGAATCTCGTCTGCATCTTCTGTTTCATCTTCGATCACTGGTTCGGTTGGTCTCTGTGGTGGTTCTCTCTGATGGTTCCATAGTTTCCATTTATTCCAGGTCCTGAACATAAAAGAGATTTTAGAATCAAAACATTGTCCAAATCCAAAACTAAATCTGATATCTCACAACTCCAATACCTGACAGCAGCAAAGCTAAGTATGCCAACAGACACAACGCCCATGATAACACTGCTCCAGAATATTACTCTCGTCTGCTGCATAAGGTCCAGTATCATCCTATCCTTAGTCATCTCTGATCTGCAAAAATTAGACTTAAGTATAGTCAAATGATAAGTAGTAATCTCAGGCAGATACATAAGTTCAACATTAACGAGAGAAAATGGTATTCAGAGAAAAACTCACAAGAAATAAGGAAGATCTTGGCAGGACTTGATTTCAGGAACTCCATTATTAAAACTACAGATGCCAACAGCTGTGATATCTCTTCCAGGTGGTAAAATCTTCTCTACATCAAGCAGACCAACCTTGAACAGAGAACACATTACAAAGTTAAGAAAGAAATAGCCAAGTGACAAGTAATAACCAGTGGTTTTCCAAAAACAAGAAATTTAATCGGATTATATATATACTCACAGGATACTCGGGGAAGAACAAGGCTTGAAGAAAAGCATAAGAAGATGAATTAATAGGCTGCAAGCGATTATACACAGTGGTCAGCGGAAGAGGTTGCCTTGAACCATCCATGTTAACAACGAGAAAATTAGACTGTCGTTGTTGATCTTTTCCCACAATAACAAATGGGACCTGCACACATCACAAAACTAGTTTGATCATGGAGAGAAACCAAATCTGAATCTTTGAAGCTGATAAAGAGTGGAGAAGACAAGACTTTACCATTCTCATAAAGTCAGCTCCTTGTTTAGGCAAAGATCTATCCAAAAGAAACCGGTGACCATTTGACAACTGAAACAAAGTCTTCCATCCACTATACATGTACTAAAGGATCAAATTTGAGAATAAAAATTACATTAGAAAGGCTTCAACTTTAACCCCAAAACATACATTTCACTCTACCTATCTCATCACAACACCAAACTACATAATCTTGATGGTAGCTTAATCAATCTAAAAGCTAATCATCATGAAGAAATCAATACAATTTGAAAAATTTTCAACTCTTTACTTCAACCAAGCTTAAGCCTTTTGAGAGAATTAAGAACATAAAGCAAAATTAGGTCAATTGCAATTTTATAATCACTCAATCTAGATTTTTCGACGAACTCACGAAGCTTTGTTTTAAGTATACGTACAGTTTGTGTTCTCTGGATGATAAGAGCTTTATCACCAGTCTCCGGAGAGATTAACACGTTGTTATTGTGACTCCCATCACCGGTTAATTTAGGTTTGACAATTCCTCGAACCACAATGATTCGCTGATCATGGTTAGTTCCATGATCGCCAGTCTCAGATTGCGCATCAGAAGCCGGAATCAGTGATCGGAGGTCGGAAACGGAGACTTCAGGGGCTTCTTTGATCTTTTTCAACGCGGCGGAGCTAGAAGAATACTTGAAAACAGAACGTACGGCGCCATAAGCTAGGGTTAACCCGAGGATTGCGCCGTCGAAGGATAAAGCAATGTCGGACAAGATGGAAAGCACGGCACGCTCCGGCGAGGACATAGTTGTAATTTCAGGAGTCAATGTACACACGGGCAAGTAAAGAAGAGAGAGACGAGGCTATTATCGGTATTTGAAATATCCATACGACGGTCATTCTAATTTGGGTCTGTAATGGGCCTATTTAAGAGGAAAGTATAATACAATCATAGCCCATAACTTGGATAGGGTTGCTTTCGGTATTCTATAACAAGATTTACATCCAAAGGTCATTATTACTTTGGTCTTTCAGTGGCCCATGTATACAAAAGACCAATTACTTATTCGGCGGCCCACTATTTTAGTCGTTGGGAGCCAATAAAAGCTTAAATTCCAATTTTACCCTCAACAGTATAGCAGATTTACAAACCAAAACCATAAATAGCAGCAGATCTAGTTGTCGCGAGAGAGATAGTAGTCGCCGGATTCCTTTACTCGCCGCCGTTGATCAATTTCCGTCGTGTTTCTGCCATTAGCTCTCTAGCTTCTCTGTCTCGCGTTAGGTACGTATCGCCTCTCTGTGGCATAGAATCTTGTATTTTTGATGAAGCTAAGATTAAAATCTTCCATCTCCTTGTTCGTTTTCTCGGATACACAAATAAGCTCTAATTTTTTTCTGTTGGATATAGGAACCTCTCAAATTCTTTCTCCGTAGTGCGTTTTAGCAATTTCTGTGATTATCTCTATTCGTTAGTTAAGATTTACCAATGCGGGTTTTAGATTTAGCTGTTGAAGCACCTGTTACTAATTTAGTTATTTAGCGACTGTTTCACGATGCTAACTTGTTAGATTCGATTGAAGGTTGTGATTTTGCAATATCAAATCTCTGAATTGACTCTGTAGCTTTACCGTTATGTTTGTTTAGGGAAAACATGGCTGGAGAAGGTGAAGAAGATCTACCTAGAGACGCTAAGATTGTAAAGTCTTTGCTTAAATCGATGGGTGTAGAAGACTACGAGCCTCGTGTGATACATCAGTTTCTAGAATTATGGTATCGGTATGTGGTCGAAGTGTTGACTGATGCTCAGGTTTACTCAGAACATGCTAGCAAATCCAACATTGACTGTGATGATGTGAAGCTAGCTATTCAATCCAAAGTTAATTTCAGCTTCTCACAGCCACCTCCAAGAGAGGTATATCTATATGCATTGTTGTTGTTTTTTCTGTTTATGTTATTTGGATTGTTGTCTGCAAATAGATGTAATATGACCAGTTATTTTTGGTAATTGCTATGTGAAAATCATTAGGGAATTACAGTCTTAGTTATTATTACTTGTGAATATCCCTTTTGGCACATAAGTTGCATTTCCAAGGATATTATCATCCATGTAGTTTGGCTTGTGACTCTTTGTTTTTTTAATGTGTGATATAGGTTTTGCTAGAGCTTGCTGCAAGCAGGAACAAGATCCCTCTGCCAAAATCAATAGCAGGACCCGGTGTTCCACTCCCGCCTGAACAAGACACATTGCTAAGCCCAAACTACCAGCTTGTGATACCTAAGAAGTCAGCTTCCACTGAACCTGAAGAAACAGAGGACGACGACGAAGAAATGACTGAACCTGCACAGTCCTCGCAAGAACAGCAACAAACATCTGACCTGCCGACCCAAACTCCTCAAAGGGTCTCTTTCCCTCTTTCTAGACGACCCAAATAAGCAGATTGAAAAGAAAAGAAAAAAAGTTATAATGTTATGTATCAACAAGTAGAATGTAAGACAATCATATATTAATGACTCTAGAATGTAATATAATCAAATATTAACGACAGAGTCAGTTTTTATAGACCTTGTGCATACATATATATATACACTATTTTGTGGGAATCAACAAGATAAAAGGTAGAACAAATCTTCTGAACCATTACTAATATATACATGAACAAATATCTTTTAGCTTCCCCAGCCAACCATGGTACCAGCAGGTGCACGGGGAGGCCGTGAAAATGCGAGCCCTCGATCATACATCCTTTGAATCTCCTCTCTATATTCAGTCAAAGACTTATCGGGTATAGCTGGAGTAAGCTCTACCACATCTCCCATCTTCAACTTGCATTTCAAATCACCTACAGGTGTCTGGTTTAGTCTTGGCCTTAGCTCTTCCTTTGCCGGGATGCTGTACATTGACCATCTCGAGCTCCCTGGTCCTGCTCTGCTTAACAGGTCCGACACTGTGGAATTCGCGGGAAACTCTTGTACAGTCATCTGCATTTCAGGATCAATAAATTATAACTCCAAGCAAAGAAACATCCTATAGGAGAAGAATTTGAAGGAGATATATGATATAACTAACCTTCTCGTTTTCAATTACAATGACATAGACCGGTCCTTCTTGGTTAGCGTTAGGCTTATAAGAAAATGGACAGTCTTCAGCGTGAGACGGGAAACTGCACAAGGGCTCGGAAGAGCATATTGAAGATCTGTCTTTGCTCATGGTTTCACAATGCCAGGTCACAACCCATCTTGCCCATTCAACCATCTGAAGCACAAACGATGAGTGTTTGCAGTCACCTTCCTTGTATCTCCAGTGAGCTGCAAACCCAAATTCAGCTTGCAAATGCATCTCCTTTGTACGTATTTGAACTTCGAGCGGAATAGTTCCATCACCCATCACTACAGTATGCAAAGATTGGTACCTGAAAGTTCAAAAACTAAAGTCAGGCAAACAAAAAGGGAAGGAAGTCTATATCATTTAATGCTATGGTGAACCAATTTGTAGAACTCACCCGTTGAACTTAGGATGAGAAATGTAATCTTTCAGCTTTCCGGGAACTTCAGACCATATCTTGTGAACTACTCCTAGGGCCTTATAACAATCTCCCTCATTGTCAACAATCAAACGTAACCCATGAATGTCATGAATTTCATCCATGGTTAGCTTTTTCCTGGCGTAAATCAAAAGTCAACAAGCTTAGTATTCTAGTTCTTTCCATTATCTCAATGAAACCAACAAGTACATTTGAATAGACAGAAAATGGGGACTTACTTCAACATCTTGCAGTAGATACTATACAAGCTCTTGTGTCGTCCAGAGAGAACATGGTAAGAAATGCCTTCTTTCTTAAGCGCTTGCTCCATCTTCTCAATCGCGGAAGTAATCATAGCTTCATCAAATGAATCCTCGAGCATACCAGCCATTTCGTGGTGCTGATCAGGATGAAGATGCTTGAAACACAAATTTTCAAGTTCAACTTTCCAGCTAGAGATTCCCAATCGATTAGCCAAAGGCGCAAATATCTCTAGAGTCTCTTTAGCAAACCTTTGCTGCTTCACTGGTGGCAATGCATAGAGCGTCATCATGTTGTGTAACCTATCAGCCAACTTTATAAGAACAGCCCTCGCGTCTGCCATTGCTAGAAACATAGTGTGCAGACGATCTGCTTCAACGGTTTTGCACGCTGTATTGTTTTCCCGAGCAAGTTTACTTAATTGGCTAAGCTTAGACACCTAATCAAATAGAAGACAAAAACTCAATTAAACCATTAAACAAGCTTTAGGTGAAACAGATTCATGGATATTTCTTTACTTACCCCTTCCACAAGATCAGCAACTCCTGATCCAAAAGTTCTGAGAATATAATCATAGCTCATAAACGAATCGTCTAAAGTATCATGTAAAATCCCAGCTACAACAACGGTTGAATTAGCTCCAATGTTAGCTAACAACATTGCAGTCTCAACGCAATGTTGCAAGTAAGGATCACCATTTGCTCTCATCTGATTCCAAACACATCAATTAGTAAAATCAAAACAAAAAATTATTGAGATAAATTTATAAGATTTTGTTCATCTTCACACACCTGTCCTCGATGAGCTTTCTCAGCTTCGTAAAATGCTTTAATCACAGATTCATCTTCGAAGATTTTGTGTTTCAATTGACAACGTCTAAGCAAATCCCTAGCATATGGTTGTCTTCTTTCCCCTTCGAAACCATCGTCCATGGTGAACGGAAGCTGTTCATCGACGAGGACAGAGTCTGTATCGTAATCAACACACGAGCCTAACGCTTTCCTGACGAATCCATTGAATAATCTGCTAGATCCTACACGAAGAGGAGAGCCACTATTGAAACTCCCATCTAAGTTCCGATCACGTGAAATTCTCATCGGAGGACTGTTGCTAGATGAAATTGGTCCGTGAAGCACCGAGACAGGGCTTTGATGATCTCGTTTAAGATATGAAGAACCGATGAATTTGCTCGGTGAATAACAGAAGGAGCCGCTTAAGGTCCGATCCTCGCTTCGATCATGGCGTATTGAAGCTAATTCCTCTCCTACGGTTGGATGCGATGATGAGGAGGACGATGATTTGATAGATGCGCTGGAGAATAGCAAAGAGAGACCTCCGATTGTCGGCGATGCCGTTGAAGAAGACGCCGATGAAGATCTGGAGTTCAGATCGAGATCACAGGAGGTATGAGCGTTAATCTGGTGTGCTGTGGAACATACAGTGCTCGGTGGACTCGCGTAAAGCGCTATGGTCGTTGCTACCACCATGGAAGCTCTCTGGTTTTGAATCGGAATCGTAAGATATCAAATTGGGAAAGAAAAAAAACTAACGAATTACGAATTTCTTAATTTGGAATTTCGGTATTGTTGTTTCCAAAAGCTTCGTTGATTTTCCCGAGAAACAAAGAACTTTCCCTATATAACAAACAGATCTCTGAACAAATCGATCTAAAGTAATATACACAATTTAAAACACGAAGGAAAAAATCGAAAAATATTACAGAAAATTATTTCAATCGAAGAGATTGTATGAGATTGAGAGAAATTGAGATTTTGCCTCTTCTTCTACTTTTTCGTTCAGAAGAAAGAAGCTAATCTATCCTTTGTGTTCTTTTATTCGTTCGTTAAATCCAGCAACCGAGGCGAAACTGGGCATCGTAAATTTACTTAATTACCCTTTTTGTTAACCAGAGGTTACTGACTTAAGTGTAAGATGATTGTTATTCGTTAATGTCGTAATCCATTTGTGAATTATGTCCTCTATAAATAACTAGTTTCTGTTACTTTAATCAATGGTTCGTTGGACTAAACTATACTCTTTTAAATTTAAAAAATTTATTACAGTTATTTGCGCGAATTACTTTGTGATTATCCTCTTGGGATATTTTATATTTGCGTTTAAAAATATATATATATGTAACTGTAATAATACATGCAAAAATCAGCAAATGGTCGGAAGTGGGATCCACCGTGGGATTCTAAGTTTTTTGTCTGGTTGGGAATTTTTTGATTCAATGAATCTATTTACGGATGAGGAATCCCTGTGTTTTCTCTCTTCTTGCTTAAATACGTCCGTTGATTAAGGAAATTCATCAAAATAACATGTTTTTCTGTAGTTGTACAACAAAGCAAAAGAGATAGAAACAAGTGGTGTTACCAAGTATACAAAAATTTAAAGAAATCTAAGGTTTTCATATAAAACTATATACTAATAAATATTAGTTTTGATAATTAGTTTAAATTAAAATAGTAACTGTGAAGATAAATTTTCTCAAATAGCACTAGTTGAATTTTTTGTTCCACAAATATCACTTTTTTCTTTTTTGAACAGAAATAATATTATTATAAAAAATAAAATTTTAATTTTTATATTTAGGTTAAGTAATGTATAATTTAGAATATAATTTGTTTGGGATAGAAGATATAATTTAGTGTTTAAAACTTAGAGTTTAGGGTTTTTATACCCTAAACTTTAAATCATAAATTTTATTAAGAAATTTTGTGTTATATAAAAAAAATATTATTTAATAAAAATATTATTTTATTCTAAAAAAAAATGATATTTATGGAACAAAAATTTCATTGACCAGCTGTGAATATATGAGTTTGCTTTTTACAAATGTTTTCAACCTCTTAAAAAGTTAACATTCAATGTGAAAAATTGCTATGTGTCGAAAGTTTTAGTTTTCACGTGTCAGCAAACAATTGTCAAAGAATTTCACAAAACGTTTTTGTTGTTGAGTTTCACAGAACTTTCATGTTAAATCTAAAGGTCCCAAACAAAAGTATCTTGACATGCATAAACTTATCGCATAATGATATGTTACCGAAGGATAATCTCGACATTTCAGTAAAGTTATATTCGGCTTTTAGGCTTATATTAGGCAACTTTTATTTCCTCATGAACTCTATAATTTACAAGTATTTTCATTTTTGATAAGGACACCGACGAGTTCTCGAAGAACTAGAACCTCACTGCAAAAATAATTGCCACGTGGTGTTAAGAGGACGGAGCTAAATAAGACACGTGTCAGAATTGGTGGCCAAGTTTACATTTTTGTGCCAGGTCAGTATTTACGCCCAAGGCTCAGCCTCCGTGACTTGTGGGAATCGTTTACCTATAAACCAACGGTCCTGATTGATTCTCTCCACTAAATCACAGCCCGTCAAACTGATCACGACAATATACTGTTCTTACAATCTGAAGTCAAAAATTTCATCACCTGTTTTAGTATTTGACTTTCGGTGGAAAACAACAAAAAGTTCGGTAAATTAAATCAATTAAACAAACTTTTCTTACAATTTTCATGTCCAAATCAAGTCAAATTAGACCTCATCATTGGTCGGAAAATGAAAAAGTCATATTCTTATATGCACGTGTAAATAAGCAGCATACTAACATTCATCAGTAATGGTTGGATCTACACGATCGAGTGGTTAATTTCAAACTAACATAAGATCTCTTTTTCTAATCTGGTTAAATGAAAAAGAAGTGTACAATTTCGTAAAAATACATAAAAGGAGGGGTAAATCCCCAAATAAATAACTATTAGAAGTGATTACGTTAGAAGCAAAAGTGTTACACAAGGCAACGTGCAAGTTTTAGCCATCCCAAGGCTTTAGCCATTAGCCACGTGGAACTTCTTCTCTTCCACGCAACCACGTAATAAGTAACGTACCCTTCATTCAAACGTGTTTAATTTCGGTTTAGTCTGTAACGGGAAAATTGTTAAGCCGTGATTTATTGGTCTGGTTTGATTTGGTTTTATTTCTATGGACCGGTGGTGTTCGTATGGGCTTTTTTCTCAACAAATAAGAAACGCATAATGACCTTATTCTAAGGCCCATCTTACGTTGGGCTATCAATTTAGCGGATCTATGAGATCCACAAGAAACAACAATTATCCCTTTCATTATAATCTTACAAGTGTGTATATATTTCATTAGGCTACCAATCATAGAGTGTGTTTTTTTTTTTTTTGGTTTTTCCAATCATAGAGTTTTTTAAACGAATATATGGTTGGAAAAAAGTATAACTGTGAACAATATTAAATATATTTCGAAACTGTAACGGTGAATAACTGAATACTATCTGGTACAATCATTATTCAAGTTGGTAGTAGTTATATTTTAAGCATAGAGATTCTCGAATCTAAAACAAATCACCCAGAGTCCAAATAAACTGATTAAAGATTATGTTTATGTGGAAGCGACGAGTTTGTCATGTAAGAAGAGATAACAGTATCATTAAAGATCTGAGATTTTTATTTATTTATTCATTGTCTGATTGCATTTCGCCATTTCCAGCAAGGCATGCACCTTAATGGATACTTTTCATCACGTTACCAAACACTCATTCATTTCTATACAATTGTTAGTAATTTGATTAAAACAAAAATCGTTACTGTAGAAAACAAAAAACCTATTTAATGAATCTAATTGTTTTTTTTATGGTGCTTGTTTCAATATTTGTTGTGTTGAACTCGAAGAGATGTTTCTTATATTGGTTTCTTTTGGCGACGAGAAAATTTAATTGTATACCTTCTTCATTTTTAAAAGAGTGAGTTGCAAATATTTTATAGTTGAGGGAAAATTACTTCTTCATAATTAAACAATATGCATTATTGTAACGTAGCAACCACATTAACACAGACCACAAAATTAAAATTAGATTTTATAGGCTTTATTTAATGTTTTGTTTTCTGTTTAATATATATCAAAACTAACAAATCATACATAATAGATTATTTAACCATATACATACTAATACCAATAATCCAATATATTTCCCAGCAGTCTGATGATCTTAAGAAATAGTACGAAATCACAATAAAACAGCAAAAAAAAAAACAAGTTACAATGAATATAAACTTTAATATATATATATAACTATACAATGAAATACCGTGCTCGGTCATGGACTGATAAGGAAGAGAAAGAGAGACCTAAACCAGGAACCGCAAACGCAGCCGCTTCAACCGCCATTCTCTGCTGAATCGCTTCAAGCTCAGCTCCTGCTTCTACGAACTCTTTAACCAAATTACGATAAAACCCTTTGATCTTCTTCACAAGTCTCACGTAGTGTAGCTTCAACCATCTTAGCTTCATCCTTCTAACCATCTTCTTCAACGAGAATCCGCCACGTGCCACCGCATTGTTCTTCCCGCCAAGACGTACCACCTGTGACTTACGACGACGGAGATAGATTTTCCGGCGACTCCTTGACCACCGGAAGACGGAGGTTGTGGTGGTGCGTGGATCCATTAATTTTGGAACGTAAATTTCAGAGGAAAAACAGAAAGAGAGAGAGATAAGAGATTATTTATGTTTAGTTGTTTACATATGCACATTGAGAAACTAATTTATATACAAATTTTAGTTTTGGGGGTCAGTGACCTTACATGTGACATGTGACATTTACCGTAAACTAGTATTTCATGGTCATAAATTATATAATATCATTTTTATAGGATTTTCCCCACTATTATAGTGTTTGTTAGTATATGCAGTTTTGATTTAAGTGATGGCCTATATATATCATGACAATTTGACATAAAACTCAATTGGACCACATGCACAAATCAATCTCATATATATGTTTTGTACAAGATTCTAAGTGAATTGCTCCGTATAAGACAAACAAAGACATTCAAAGTTAAAAGAAATTTAAGGATAAATAAAGGCATTAATGAAATGCTAATAAAGCTTTTACACATCATTTTCATTTTTTAAGGCAAGGAATTTTGTATAAAAATGTGTTTGTTATATTATAATTAGATTTAAATTTGGTAGTATGTATGTGTGGGTAGTTGACGACCAATCCAAAAGTACTTTTTAAAATCGATTATACTAAGTAGAAAAATAAAAACCAAAGGAAGATAGGGAGAAATTGAGAGGTATCATAATTTTTTAGAATATAAATGGGCAGCACATTTATGTTTGCTTTGTTTCCAATTATATTACAAAGGCAAGACGGTATAGTTTAGAAGGCTCATGTAGAGGGCATGAACTTGTTTTCATGTCTTCCCTTTTTGAATCATACAAACATTTCTCTAATTTAAAACACTTTATGATATACTATTGTTTTGGATGCTCTATTACAAATTTACAACGGTATGATAAAAAGAAAATTTCAATGATTGACAGAAGAAGAGTCGCGTCGTTTGTCTTCAACTTACTAATTATTAATTCGATTATTTTATTAAGTCCACATAACTTCAGTCATATACTCATATAATAAAACCGATAATAGGGTAATATATCAATATGTCATTATCATTTGATATCAAACTATCCACGTATGATATAATTAAGTCTTTTTGTTTGAAGATTTTCTTAACACATATATATGTTCGAATACAATTTTAAGAACGATAATAAATCATGATTTTATAGAACCGCTGCTAGTTCTTGATTCGGCAAACTATACAATAAATTTAAACTAATTTTATTATATTTGTTTTTTTGTTAATATATATAAAATTACATATATTGAACTCTCTATTTGAGTGACCAAAAAAAAAAACTCTCTATTTTGTTTTATAAACAACGAACGGTTCTATATTTTATACTAACATAACATAACATTGACATCATCGAACCTACTAATGTTTTTAGATATGGTGTTTTCACATAAAATAACTATTATACACATATACATATCACACATTAATAAACTGATCATTTTAACAAACAACAAAAAACATTAAAATGATAAGTAAAAACAACAAAAGGCATATACATAAACCCAAAATAATTAAACACAACCCATATGAGTGTCAGAGTTGTCATTTTGCGGGAACAGAGCAATAAGATATAACATGTTCTTGGATGTCTTGTCCTGAGTTGAGCATATTTGAACACTATTATATAACTTTACACTATTATATTACGAGATGCTGATATATATCAATATATGGGCATCAAACACTTATAAGAGGGCCATTGACAATTTGACATAAGCTATGACGTAATACGTTTACTTCATGCGCAAGAGAGAAATATATATATGTCTGTAGATAAGTTCCTACGACATGACTAACCTTACGCCTTGGTCTCCACGACGGCACATACTTACATTGCTCTATGGACCCATTTTGTTCTCGATTCTATTAAATGCTAGAGAATCTATTACTACATGATAACTAATGATATCGCCAATTATTATATATGTATATATATCATATTATTATGTGAACCTATATCTTGTAAACCATTCACCAAGAAAATAGATTTGTACCTATATATGTGTATATCATATTATATTATGTGAACCTATATCTTGTCCTCTAATTCTTGTCATCAACTTCTTGTTATTTTCTGTGTGGGTTGAGATTACATATCATAGATCTTACCCGCTAGAATAAAATGATAAAAATGTCCAAGTATTTTATATGTCCTTAAAACTAACCAATAATCATCTATATACAAAGATGTACAATATTTTTATTGGTCGAGAAAAATCATAATGTAACTTTATTTTCCAACACGTTATAAATTATTTTAAGAAAAAATATGTTTCTATGCATGTTACGTACACAATGAAAATTGAAAATCAGATAAACAAATAAAATTTTCGATATGAATATCATCGCACTACCTCATGACGATGTACACGTGGCACAAAACAAAGTGGGAGATCATTATTGAGTTACTAAAGTCGAGTCGGGCCTTTAATACTAAGGCCCATTAGTGTAAAATCTTAGAATTGAGTTAATGGCTCATAACTATGATCAGTTACATAAACATTAACACAAAGTACACAAACAAAGATTTTCTTCAGAACCAGTGGTAATTTCTAACTAGATGATAACGTATACTATATGCTGATATGGTTTAATCAACCAAAGAAAATCTTAAATCGCACCTTACAAATCCGTTACAATGGCGTTTTAAGAAGCCCAAGGTATGAATCCCATGGCAGAGCTAAGCCTGAAAGTGACAAATATCAGATACAGTGTGATCAAACCAGTGCCCATCACTTTACTCGGTCTCATCTCGTTGCGTGGGAGCATCACAAGAGCCCAAATCAATCCGAATATTAGAAACCCTAGAGTGTAGAACAAGCTATTATCCTCCGGGATCATGTAAGTCTCTGGACTCTTTGACCAAGCACCAAGAAGCATTGACATTCCTAACCCAACAAGCGTGTTGAACATTGGACCTGCGTAACAACCTGAAAACGCTATTTGTATCCCATCTCCACCGTTCATCGACAATGCTATGTTTGACACTAAATCACCCATTGAGTTCCCCCAAGCAAGTACTGTTAAACCGAGTATCGACGGGTTGATTCCATAGATACCACCAAATGTAACCAAAAGAGCAACGAGTTCATTTGCAATCATGTAGAACCATACAATGCTCATGATGAATCCACCTAGTACCCAAGGGATTAAGTATCTTTGAGGAGGACGATCATGTTCTGTGTTTTTGTACGCGAGAACTCCGAGAGTAGAACCAATCGCAATTCCGATAAAGTAAGCTACAACGCGAGCTTGAAGACTCGTATCATCTTGGCTGCTCCAAAGAAAGGAAATAAGGACAGGAGCCAACGAGACACTAGCCACAGCGTACGTCTTTGACCAGCTATCTTCTTCGATCAACGGTATTGTCAACCGTCTAGGAACTGTCAATGGAGTTTCTAGAAAGGATGTGACTTTACCACATAACGAGCTCTCGACTTCTGCACTATCTTCAGTCCATCCCCATGGAGGTCTTTCTTCATCATGAAGATTGGCTTTTGCGAAATGGTTTGAATATATTGCTACATTTGTAGCCCACATCCACTGTGGTAAAGAATCATGTAGCCGAGGCGGACCTTCCTCGGTGTCGAGTTCTAGCAATGGACTGTACATAGGAATATCTTCTTCAACACTTGGAGAGAACACACTTCCTTGCATTGGGAGCAAAGGCGTAAAAGAATCAAGCTTTAACCTCTTTGAATGTTTCCTTAAAATCTCATTCGCAGCGACGAGAAATGCATAAAGCGCATAGATCGAAACAAACGCAATAGCGATACCAACTGTCACTTTACCAACCATCAAAATCACCATCAAACACACCAACGTGAAAAGGAAGAAACACAAGTCTCTGATGAAACATTTCTTATCGATCTTAACTTCTTTATCCGCAACACAAACCGAAACAATCCCAGCAACGACACAAGTCACAAACACCGCACCACCCAATACACTATTAAGTCCCACTTCACCTTTATCAGAGCCAACAAAAGCAGCAATACTCGCAAACACATCAGGAGCTCCATTACCAAGTGGAAGTAAAGTAACACCAGCAACAGTTGGAGGCAACTTCAAAAGCTTAGAAAGCTTCTCCAACGAACAACAAAAGTAATCAGCAGCAGTATTACCCAAGAGATAAAACAAAGCAACAAGCCAAATCCCTAACGCAATATAACCCAAGATCTTGAAATCTCTGCAGGAGCAGTAAAAGAAGCTGAGGTAATCAAAGAACCCATCTGGAGAACAAACCGGATTCGACTTCAAGAACTCACATTGATCAACATAGCCTCTGTGTTGATGTAAACCAGAGCACAATACAGTACTATCACCACTCAAGGTGTTGTTATTATTACCAGAACCAAAAGTGTCAACTTCATTGATTTGCCGACGAATTACAGTAAGCTGGCTAAACCAATTATTGAATTGACCATTACTATCAACGAAAGATAGATTCTTTAACAAAGGGTTCTTGAGTAAATTGCTCTGATCAAAGAAGAAGAAGAATAGGACTATAGCACAAAACCCATTGAAAATACCTCGAAATTTGGGATTGCTGGAGCTATATAGAAAATTATTAGCTCTCATTCTCGAAATCTGAACCTTGTTTAGTTATCAACACAATTTACCCACCATAGATCATGCAACAATTAGCTAAAAAAGCTACCTAGACGAACTAGAAAAGGGCCTAGGGTTTCAACAACTAAAGTGGGAATTTTTGAAACCCTAGGGTTCTTGTGGTTTCGATCAGAGGAGATTGAATCAAAGGTTGAGGTGGTCACCGATATGAAACAACGTGATCTGTGATTTCTCCTCAGGGAATATCGGAAAGGGAAAGATGGGTGAGAAATCGGCTTAATTCGCATCCTAAGCGGGTTTATTTGACCCGGAAACCAAAAGTTGATTCGTTTGTAAACCAAAGTCAAACGGTAAGTTCTTTTTGCTTGAAAACTTTTAGTTTTATCGCCAGATGGCAGATAATTTGATTTTTAAATATTGGTATTTTTGTGTGTTTTAAATTTTAATGCAGTTTTTTTGATAAAAAAGTATAGTCTTACATATATTATTTTAATGTAATAGCTAATAAATTTTGTTATTTAACGTATCAGTAAGGGATAAAAAATATAATTTTTTTTGATATGGTAACTATTTGATAAGAGAGAATTAAGAAAATAGTATTTTTAATATTATTAGAATGTTTCGTTCGATTTTTTCTTTTTTTTTGCAATTTTCAGCTGTGCAAATATTAGTGAAAACAAATATTTGAAATCTTATAATTTTAAATTTTCCAAAATATAATAGAGTATTTACAAATCTTACTATACCCTTTGTAAACACTAAACAGTTACTATGATTGCTAATTAATAAAGTACTTAGATGGAAAAAAATGTAATCACAAGCACATTATCTAAAGTGTAGATAATTAACTAATACTGACCAGGATCAAAAGAACACAATCGTTCCTACACATTTTCTCTATTCTCTCTCATCGAAGACAAAAAAACTAAATCTAACTTTTTCTTTTTTCTTTTTTCTTCTCTTTGATTTTCACCGAGATTTTTTGTGCTTATTCGATGAAGCGGGAGTATGCTTTCTTCTTCTCCAGCAGGATTGGGTGTGAAATTTTCCGTTTCTCTTTGCATTTACGGCAAAGTCACAGCAGAGTGAGAGGTTCTCCGGCGATGCATCTGCTGGTCGAGGATGCCGGCGCTTTTGTTGAGGAGTCTCTCACGGCTCGGTTATTCGTGGTGGCTGCTGCGAATGCGGCGTGAGTTGAGGAACGGGAAGGAGAGTTTTCTCTGCGGGATAAGACAATTAGCTGTGGATCCGTTTGGATCCTAGAAGGCGGATCTCGTTGCGTGGTTAGTTGGGTTTTGGTCGGGTCACAAATCCGATCTAGCTCTCGAGATTTAGCATTTGCTTTTTCGGATCGAAGATGTTTGGCACGATGCAGCTCGTTGATGGTCGGCTCCGGTGGTGAGGGTAAGCTTATGTGTGTCCTTCTTCTTGCTTGGTAGGGGAGTAGAGGGTTGAGGCCCGGTCGTCTGGCATTTGATCTATTCCGGGAAGAAAGCTCCGGATTCGGCTTGATGTCATTTTTGATTTGCGATGGGAACCGCTAACTCCGGTCAATAGTTGGGAGGCGACACCGTAGCTACAAAAGTGTCGTTCTTGTTAGCGCCGGTCATGGTAGATCAGTTCTCTGTTTCCGGTAACCATCCAATCGCCAATCTTAATTTCGGTGGTTTTTTCCGTTTTGGACTGTATCTTTTTATAACCGTGTAATCTTTTAGGCCCAAAAGACTAAATCCACTTGTTTTAGTGGGGTGATTATGAATATTATTAATATTAAAAAAAAAAAAAAATGTAATCACCCGTAAATATCTAACATATAAGTTCGTTTTAGATTGGGTTTGTGTATCTTCGGTGAAAGCCGTTTTAGTACAAAATATTTGGATGGGCTTGGGCCATAAGAGGCTTACAGAAAGGGCAGATCGGTGAGATTCATAACGGGGACCCGGAAAACGAAAACATAAGACACGTGACAAAACCTTAGCATTGTACGAGTGAAGCCAAAAAAGGTAATGGGAGTAAGGATGATGATTGATGAGTCAGCAGCTCAGCAATCGCCTTCACTATCTCCAATCGCTGTTGGGATCCTTTTAAGGAAAGACGTACACGTCTCCCTCACTTTTTTCACTCTTTTTAAGACGCTCTCTGATCTCTATTTCCTTTCTTCGATACTATCCATATAAGCTGGTGATTGATTCTCGAATTCTCTCAAAATTGCTGATCTTCTCTTACAATCTGTAGATTTGTTGTTATCGTTTCCTTTGGATTTTGAATTGTTATCTGAATTTTGCTACAGAGATGGGTTCTGAGAACAAAGAATACGAGTTTCTGAGTGAGATTGGGTTGTCTTCTCACAACTTGGGAAATTACGTTGCTGGCAAATGGCAAGCGAACGGATCTCTCGTTTCTACTTTGAATCCTGTTAACAATCAGGTTCTTACTTTATTTTTCAAATTCGTATCATTGAAGATGAGATTCCAGAGTGAATGATTCTTCTTGTTGATGGATTAGTCTGTGGATTGATATTGTTTCGATGATGTGAACCGTAAATCACTTTTATGCAGCCAATAGCTCAAGTTGTGGAAGCTTCTCTAGAAGATTATGAGATTGGTATGAAAGCTTGTGAGGAAGCTGCCAAAATATGGATGCAGGTATGTTAATACTAAATTCATTGAGTGAGATTTTTTAAAAGAAAACTGCACCAAATATCTAGCTGATTGGAGATATTTTTAATCAGGTTCCGGCTCCAAAGAGAGGTGATATTGTGAGACAGATTGGAGATGCACTAAGATCCAAACTTGACTTTCTTGGCCGTCTTCTTTCTCTTGAAATGGGAAAAATTCTTGCCGAAGGAATTGGAGAAGTTCAGGTATGTTTGCTCTGTAAAACTTCAGTTTCTTGGTGGTCCAATTTACAGCAAAGGGATCTATGATATATAGCTTAAAGTAACACGTTTTGAGTGCAAATTTTGCAGGAAGTAATAGACATGTGTGATTTTGCTGTTGGTTTGAGCAGACAACTCAATGGATCAGTCATACCTTCTGAACGTGAGTTCTTGCTTCTATGAAGCTTTAGTTATATCTTAGCCAAATGTCTCCTTATATGCAATTGGTTTTGGAGATGAATATTTCCCTTTTTGTTTCATGTCTTACCGAAACTTGTATCTCTAAGCTCATACCATTTCTTTGTTGCAGGTCCCAATCACATGATGTTGGAGGTGAATTGCGAGTTTCTTTCGTTGGAGTTTTGTAGAGTACTTTTCTTAGGACATAATTAACATTCTGCTTTTTGATATTGTGACGCAGATGTGGAATCCTCTTGGCATTGTTGGAGTTATCACAGCGTTTAATTTCCCATGTGCAGTTCTTGGTAAGTGTCCAGTTTCAAATCTTGATAAACACCATATAAGACTTAGACTATGTTGTTTTGTTAGATTGCTCGTAACCGTCTGATTCCCACATGAAAGTGAATATTGTGACATCTAGATTTGCCACATTATGATTTAGCTATGTTTGAGAAGTTTTATAACTGATAATGCTTTCCTTTCCTGAAGTTTATGGACAATTTTGTGGTATCGCAGGTTGGAATGCTTGTATTGCGCTGGTCTGCGGAAACTGTGTAGTCTGGTAAATAACGACTTTGACTCTGATTTGAGCTCTGAGGTTCACCCTAGTATTTCATTTAAGAGGTTAAAAAGTACTACAAGAAGCTGAATTAACGGTTTGCAATTGCTATCTATATCCAGTGTCTACCTAATCCTCAATGTTGCATAAATGTTTCCTTAATGACATATTGCTATAAGACTGTATAATTGTGACTGAACATTAATCTTGACGTTGAAAATTTATTTTGGGTTGATTAGTATAGTTAATACATGTGACTCCACAGGAAGGGTGCTCCTACTACACCGTTGATAACTATTGCAATGACCAAGCTAGTGGCTGAAGTTTTAGAGAAGAACAATTTACCGGGTGCCATTTTTACGGCCATGTGTGGTGGTGCTGAAATTGGTGAAGCAATAGCCAAAGACAAACGCATTCCCTTAGTATCCTTTACTGGAAGTTCCAAGGTACTATTTTTACTAGAATCCACCACCCAACCATATAGTCACTGAGCCTACTCGTGGCTGTCATTGTCTTATGTTCAATATTTCGATTATGAATAGGTGGGATTAAAGGTACAACAAACTGTGAGTGCGAGATCTGGAAAAACTTTACTTGAACTAAGTGGAAACAATGCAATCATAGTCATGGGTGATGCTGACATACAGTTAGCAGCTCGGTCTGTTCTATTTGCTGCTGTTGGAACCGCTGGCCAACGTTGCACAACTTGCCGTAGGCTGGTAACCAAATCTAATCCTCTAATGGCTTTGTTGCTACTACTGTTCCTTTTCCTCAATGCTTTAAATGTTCTTCATGTCTTTTAAAGCTTTTGCATGAGAGCGTCTATGACAAAGTACTTGAGCAACTGCTTACTTCATACAAACAAGTCAAAATCGGTGATCCTCTTGAGAAAGGGACATTGTTAGGACCATTACATACTCCTGAATCAAAGAAGAACTTTGAGAAAGGAATCGAAGTCATCAAATCCCAGGCAAGTACCTCAATTTCTACACTTTACTACGTGATCAAGATCCGTTACTTTTCAACTTTCACTTAAAACCCCTTTTGCATTTGCAGGGCGGTAAAGTACTAACAGGTGGTAAAGCAATCGAAGGTGAAGGAAACTTTGTGGAGCCTACGATAATCGAGATATCAGCAGATGCTGATGTTGTTAAAGAAGAGCTATTTGCTCCGGTTCTTTATGCTCTAAAGTTTAAGGTAAAAAAAGTCTCTAAAATCTTTCACTTTTTTGCAGAAATAGACATATTAAAAAAGTAAATTTTCTTCTCAAACAGTCATTTGAAGAAGCTGTTGCGATAAACAACTCAGTTCCTCAAGGTCTAAGCAGCTCAATATTCACTCGTAACCCCGGAAACATCTTCAAGTGGATCGGGTAAAATTAAAAAAACCAAAACTTGTCTCAGTCTTTTCTTGGTCAAACTGAAACTAATTTCGTTGTGTTGGTTTTTACTACTAGACCATTGGGAAGTGATTGTGGTATTGTGAATGTGAACATACCGACGAATGGAGCTGAGATTGGTGGAGCTTTTGGAGGCGAGAAAGCGACTGGTGGTGGTCGTGAAGCTGGAAGCGACTCATGGAAACAGTACATGCGTCGATCCACTTGGTAAATTTCTAAAATTTCTCTCTTACTTCAAAATTTCCGGTTTAAGTTTTTGATTTTTGGTCGGTTTATCTTTGGACAGCACGATCAACTATGGGAACGAGTTACCTCTAGCGCAAGGAATAAACTTCGGTTGATTCTGAGAGGTTTTCCGGTTAATGTTATGTTGGCTCGATGCTTGAAATCATAGTATGCTTTTAATAATAAAAAATAATAATAAGTTGACATTCTTGTTTATGTTAATTTGGACTCATGTTTAAAACGATGATTAGTCAGACTAATCTAAATCGTTTGTTAGTGTGAGCAATTTAGCACTAGTCATCATTATTCGGATAAATTATTAAATCCAAGTAATAAAATTATATTCTTCTTTTGTCAACGGTAATAAAATACTACTATTACATATCCGCGTTATACAAGAAAAAATGATCTTTTTGAATATTTGAAACCATATATTACGAAGCATTATTCGTCTGCAAACATATGTTTCGTAGAAGTCGGCCAGCAGGTTGAAGAGAGCTCTAACAGGCCTTGGAGGACCGAACCCACGTATGTGGGGAATTTTTTATTTTTTTATAATTAGTGGAACTAGGAATCTTTATGTAATTGTACAATATCGATTAATAATTAATGAAGACTAAGACCATAGTATTAGCAATAAAGTCCCACTGAATCGTATAATCTGACTGTACAAATAATCTTATCATTGATCCGTTCGGCATACGCACATGCAAGATTGTTGGAATCCGCTTAATTAAGAAACACATGTCTAAACAAATAATGATGACTAAAACCTTTATCAAGCAAAAAACAAATAAACCAAATGAATAATATAATAAACTTCCAAAATAAGAAAACATTATTACGTCTTTGATCTTTCTGGACTCTTTGGTCTTCCTATTCATAATCGTCACGCAAATCTTTACAACGGGAAGCCTAATTACAATGTATCACTTCTTCCATTTGAATTTTAATATAAATAACGGTTTGACGACTATCACATAAATTTAAAAATACTTTAAACGATTTCTTATGGTTTTCCAATAAAATTGGAGTATTTAACATATGCTCTAACATACATTTTCTACTAATTTTAAATAAGAATACAAAACTACAATGAAATGATATTTATTGTACAACGAAAAAGTTTTTATAAATCAGGTCGTTAGTCTAGCAATCTCTGTCATTTTAAACAAAATACTGTACATATGGTACTTTATAATTTGAATACAGTAGAACCTTTAAAAATTAATATTAGATAAATTAATAGTTTCACTAAATTAATAAATTATTTTGGTCCCGAGTTGAACCAGCGTAATAATTGACACATTTCAATAAAATAATAAAATAATATTTTTTAAAAATTTCTATGTAAATATATGATTTCATTACTAACATAAACTAATAATTATATAAATTTATTGTATATATATATATATAATATTTTAGTGAAATATAATTATATTATTATTTATTTATTCGTAAATTTGTTGGAAGTTATGTCTACTTTTTCTTTAAATATCAAAAATATATGATATTATTTTTTTATTTGTATCAAAACTATAAAAAAAATATTTACGCAATGATTATTTCATAAAAGGTAATTGCATTAAAACATATCAAAGTAATATTTTTATTTTTTATGTTTTATAAAATATTTTATGAAATTCTGAAACCTCTATATTAATTAATAATTATTAATTTATCGATTAATTAATAATTTTTATAAATTAATAAAAATTTCCGGTTCTATCATTATTAATTTATAGATGTTTTACTGCATTTAGAAGGAAATACATCAAAATAAGAACCAAACAATATTCAACACATCAAACTAAGATATGGTGCTTAAAAAATTCAAATATACAAGTATGGAAAAAGGCAAAATTTAGCTGGAGAAAAAAAAACTAAGATCCAAAACATATTCAACACACCAAAACTTTCCATCAATTTCGTTCTCTTATTAACAATTGACATAGTCACAAAATATTTTACAATCCTAAAACTCTCTCTGACTTTTTGCATTTTTCATGTAATTTACAGCTGTTTTTTTGTTTAACCTATTTTATTTTTCAAATTAACAAACAATTTCTAACACCATTCTCAAGATCACACACTCTCACACGCACACATTTATACATTCTCTATTTGATTCGCCGCCAGAGATCGAATATTCCAAATCTACACACCACCGGACAAAGCATGCAAACAACTTCCACTCCCACCACCAATCACCATCGCTGCACAAATCGTTCCACCGTCAACAATTGCCGGCGATGCTGACGTCACGACCGTTGAAGAATCCATAATTCTTCTCCTAAACATCTCTCCAATCGCCGATATAAAATCGACATTCGGAGACGGAGAAGAAGACACAAACTCGCCGAAAAACCTCATGTGAATCTTTAAAGCTTCGTCGACGTTGATCCTTCTCTGTTTTTTCCCGCAACGGAAAATCTCGTATTTCACTGCTTCAGAACAGAGCCCGCATATGAATTTTCCGGTGTAGAGATTCCGAACGCTCTCTATATACGCCGCCGTGTATTCCTCCTTCATACCGCAACACTCGCATCTCTCGAATTCTGTCTCCGACAGAACCGATTTAATAAGATTTTCAGACATATCTTTCTGTAAGTAACTAAGAAAACATCAAAATCAGTCATTTTATTACAGAGACAAACAAACAAATATTCACATGTAAAAAAAAAAAAAAAACAAACCTTTTTGCCCCGAAGCTGCGAATAGATAATAATATGTAAATATATATGTTATATGTACAAGTATATATGTGTATAAACTGTATCTGTATGTAAGTAAAGGTATGCTATCTTTCTTTCTCCCACTCTGTAACTTGCGCTTCGCCGTAGAATAGCTCTGAGAACATAATCATTTTCCGATTCTGAAGAAAAATTTAAACACAGCAAGATTTCATTATTTTTTGTCTGCTTTGTTTCAACTTTTGGGGTTTATTAGAGAGGAGAAAGCAGAGGAGATTTCTTGATTTGAAGAGGTAGAAGGAGAAAGCAGAGAGAATAATCGTCGGAATTTAAAGGAAATGTTTTTTTTTTTGTAGAGACTCTTCTTCTCAATAGTACTATATTCTTTCGTATAAAACATTAATGTTAGTTAATATTCCACGTCAGCATATGATTAGGCCAATTAGTCGTTGCCACTGTTTTGGAAATTACCCTGTCATGTCATTAATACTATGTCATTGCCAGCTAAGATGTTACTATTTTATCTGGTTAGCAAACACTAAACCACGTTAATCGGTAAACGTTGATTTCTAACATCTTTTTATTAGAAAATTTGATTGGACAAAGAAGTAATATGAAGCCTCTATATTTCTAAGTTGTAACACACCATAATTTTAGAGCTGGCATTTTCCTCCAAATCCAATTATTTTAAATGAAGCGAAAATAAACTTAAGTTAAAAGTTAAAACCTAGTCACTAACCAAAATATTACAAACAATGAACAAATAGGGAGTAGCCACGTGTATTAATAGTTAAAGCGTGCAAGGAACTTTGGATTGAAATAGTGAAATGTCTAATTTGTTTTCCAACACCAAAAACAATCACTAAAGAAAGGTTCCTCGACTATTACCATTATTAAATACTTAAGTAAACTTTTGTTTGAAGTTATGTGTTTGGGAAGAGAAGCCTGAAGGCTTACGCTATAGTTTGGTTTCTAACAAGCAAAATCATAACATTAATTATTTGTTGATCATGTTTCCTAAATCCTTGACTAAAAAAAAGTATTCAAAATGGTTTTCTGATTTAAGGTTTTTTATTTATTTTAAACGTGAATGGTGAGTATGGTTTTTAATTGTTTTTTTCTTTTATTTGCAAAGGAGAAACAAAAACAGAGAAGTGATGATTCGTCATGGATAATATTGGGATATTTCTAAGCATACGAGAAACTTGTTGCATCTAAGAGCACCGTGTAAGGATATGCCCTCTCTTAAAAACCTCAGAAAGTAAATGCAACCAAAAAAAGAGGGTCTTGAGGATATACCTTAATCTAAATTGCTTCTAGTTGTTGATCCAAGAGATCAATCTGATTCAAACCTGCAAAATTCAATAACAATATCCTTAGTTTTAAGTATCTGACAGTACTCATGTTATGTTGTCTTAGAAATAAACACAGCAATAAAAGGTAACAACTATATATTTTCTTCTTTGTAATTATGGCTTTAGAACCAAACAAAACTCATGATTGAAACCAACGAAGAGAGAGCGCAAAGAAAATACTTACTTATGATATCCTCACACATGCTTGTTCTTGCTCCAAAATCTATTACAGAACTCATTTGATCAAAATTCTCCACCTACACTTTGATAACACAAAAATACATATGAATACAACCATACCCTTGAGAAAAATCAGAATGTGTATAATCAGCTCAGATACATATTATATAAGTCTACTAAGATTCTTCGCATTGAACACACCAAACCAACATATGCTCAGAGATGCATATAATTATGGATTTACCATCGACCATATTCAGATCAATCAACCAATCCGATGAAAAAACAATCTCCTCTTCGTGTTGCTCCAAGTGATCAAATCTCTTAACTATTCCACCCTACAAAATTAAATAACAAACATTAGAAACCAGCTATATTGTGAACATTAATTAATATATAATAGTTTAGGATTATATATATTTGTAAATTTCTACAAAGTTCAGTCGCTAAGTATCTTTTGAACTGAACTGAGCCATTTCTTTTGGACATAATTTATTAAACTCATTTCTCGTACCTAAGGCTTTTTAATCAAGGCAACATGTGACAGGATTCATTTATATCCGAGCTGAGGCATTTGTATTTGGCAACACGGGACAGAGCTTATCAAGAGGTAATTTAGATTACCTCATTTTATGCACCATCATCAATCCATCCGTCTTGAATTCATGAACTGAACTGAGGCATTTGTGTTAGGCAACATGGGACATAATTTTCTCAACAGATTTACCTCATTTTATGCACCACCATCAATCAATCCGTTTCTAATCATGAACTGAGCATCTCTTTTAGGCAACATGGGGCAGAGTTTATAAACCCATTTCTTGTACCTGAAAGCTTTTCATCAAGGCAACACGGGACAAAACTTATCAAGAGGTAATTTATATTATCTTATTTCATGCACCACCATCAGTCCATTTCTAGCTCATGAACTAAACCAATGCATTTGTTTTAGGCAACACGGAACATAGTTTATACCTGAGGCAAGGCATTTGTATAAGGCAACAAGGGACATAACTGATCGTAGCCAGAGGTAATTCAGAGATTAACTCATTTCTTGCACCACCATATATCTGTTTCTGGATAGAGATAGTGAACTGAACCGAGGCATTTGTTTTAGGCAACATGGGACATAATTTATGAACTCATTTTTCATACCTGAGGCATTTGTGAACTCATTTTTCATACCTGAGGCATTTGTATTAAGGCAACACATGACAACATTTATACCCGAGCCGAGACATTTGAATTAGGCAACACCGGAGAGAAATTTACCTTTTTGAATGCACCACCATTAACCCGTTTATAGTTCATGAACTGAACAGAGGCATTTGCTTTAGGCAACCTGGGACAGAATTTGTGAACTCATGTCTCGAATAGGAGGCATTTGTACTAAGGCAACATGAGACATCATTTATGCCAGAGCCGACGCAGTTGTATTATTAAGCAACACGGGACAGAACCAAACTTATCAAGAGGTAATTTAAATTACCTCATTTCATGCACCACCATCAATCTGTTCCCAGATCATGAACTGAACCGATGCACTTGTTTTAGGCAACATAGGACAGAGTTTACAAAGTCATTTTCCAAACCTGAGGAAATTTGTAGTAAGGCAACACTTATAACCGAGCCGAGGCATTTGAAATAGGCAACACCGGACGTAAATTTATCAAGAGGTAATTTAAATTACCTCATGTCATGCACCACCATCAATCCGTTTCTAGTTCATGAACAGAAACGATGCATTTGTTTTAGGCAACATAGAACATTTATGAACACATTTCTTGAACCTAAGGCATTTGTGAGTATTAAGGCAACACGAGACATTATTTGTAATCGAACCGAGGCATTTGAATTAGGCAACATCAGATAGAAAGTTTATCAAGAGATAATTTAGATTACCTTATTTCATTTACCACCATCAACCGTTTCTAGAATCTAACTGATGAACCAAACACAGACATTTGAATTTGGCAACATAGATTACCTCATTTCATGCACCACCCATCAATCACTAACTTGGTCATACTCATATTTAAACTGAGAGATTTGTATAAGGCAACAGTTGGACGCAAATTATAAACTCATTCTAAGATGTGTTAATAACCAGAACTAAGGCATTTGAATAGGCTGTATTGAAATAAATACCTGTAGATAGGTGTTTAGAAGAGGAATCTCATGATGACCTTTAACTCCACTCAGTAATAATCTCTGAAAAGGAAAGGAAACAAACGTAATCAGCCACAAAGATTAATTCTTGGGTTTCAGAATGAGTAGAGAAACAAAGAATCAACAGAAATTGAGATATAGAAACCGTAGAAACCACGATTTTGAAGAAGAAACAATAATATATCAAAATAAGCAACGAACGAAATCGATTTTGAAAATTTCGAAACCTAAATCGAGAAAGTTATTAAGAATCAAACATGTTACAACGAAAGCAAGTCTAAACGAAACTGGATTATCTAAAACCCTAATCCTCGAGAGAAATTGCAGAATCGAAGATAAACAATGGTTCAAAATCGAAACATGAGTGTCAACGTATAAATAGATCATACAGATTTTGAAACCCAGATTTGATGTTGTGAAAAATCAATCAAAGTAACGTTAAACGAATCTGGATTTCTGAAACCATAAACATAGAAAGGGGAGAATCGGAGATAAAAAAAGTAAAATATCGATACCTGTGAGGCGGTGAGGATCGATGAATGTCACAAAAACCCTAATCTCATAGTCTGATCCTATTCAATTGCTACAAAGATGAAGACCCCTTTATATAGAGAAGTGTAAAATAACCGTTGAAGGAAATAAACCTTTATTTATTTTATTTTTATTCACCAAAATAGCAAAAGTCTATTTTAACCTAACTTAACTTTCATCTTTTCAAATTTTGATGTTGCTGCGATTAAGAGAAAACTTGTGATTATTGTTGAATCGAAAAGAAATCAAATTGCATTTAAACATTAGTACAACAAAAGTCACAAACTATATAAATCAAACATTTATCAACAATGGAGTACTGAAATTTGGCAACAAACAAACAACACACAACAAATATGCTTACAAGTACAACACTGCCACATGAAAATGAAAAGAATTTAAAGAATGATATATATGGCTAACTCTAAAGTGGGCAAACCAAAGAAAAAAAAGAAAGCTTTATGAGATTTTTCAATCTTCTTCTTCTTTCACTGATGAGACCGTCTCCTCAAATGTGGAGCTGTACTATATCCTTCAAAGAAATCCAACACAGCGGTTTCTAAATCTTCAACAGAGTATTTCAAGTAGTTCTCAGGATGTCTTCCGCTCTCTATATGTCCCCTGTATCTTCCAAGAAACGATCTATAAGCCGGAATCAAATGCTCCGATAAAGATATCCTCAGTTCTTCTCTAAGCTGAGTATCTGGAACCGACCATGTCGATTGAATCTTGTGAACCTCTTCAAACATTGTGTTAAAAGCTTTAAACCTTTCTCTTAAAGCACTTCTCGACACACCTGAAGAGAAGCTTCCACTCACATGTAATCCTTCATCTCTCAAGCTATTCAATACTCGTACCCACGTGGCTCTCTGATACTTGGTCGCTGCGTGTCTGAATATTCCCGTAAGCTTTCTTAAATACTTATCTACGATCAACTCTCTTAGCTCCGGGGAGCTTTTCACCTTCTCAACTATGTAATGGATATTGTTCATGACGAAGATGTGTGATAAAGGTTCGTTCTTGTAATGCAGAGACTTCTCTTCTAGATTGAATTGTAGCATCACCATTGTATATATCATATGCAAAGATAACGGAGAGCACCCTAATCCTTCAAGCTCAGTGAGATCCATATCGGGTTTATTTGGATCATTCGTACATTTCAAACCGGGACACGGTTTCGACATAACGAGATCAACCAACGTTTGCTTATAGTCAGAGATCAAGTTGAGGTAATTCATCACATACCTTGTCAATGGATGTATAGTTCCTCCAGGGACAGGGACAACGGAAGGTTCACGAAACACCGCATTCTCAAACTCGGTTAGTATACCTCTAGCTGCTTCTGCTAATCTTGACTGAATCTCAGTGGCTTGAACAAGAATCAACTCAGAAGAACTCGAATCGAAAATCTCTTCCATGTCAGGTAACAAATCTGTTAAAGCATCATGTAAATCAAGAATCTTGAATAGTTTCTCAGGTGATCTTCTACTAATGCTTATAGCTTCAGGGAAAGTGAAAAGCTGCAAAGCAGAGCCTTTCACTATCTCCATGAAACATGTCTCTTCAATGATTCCATCAAATATCTCCTCACAGAGTCTCTTCTCGCTAGCGAAAACAACTCTAACACAAACTTTAGCCGCACGGATCCATCTTCTTATCTTCACTTCTACAGCTTCCCAATCAAGTCTCTGTACATCTCCAATCCCTAATCTCACAATCCCTAACTGCTTAAATATCGATTCCATGGCGGATTTTCTCACGTTTCCATATACTTGAACACATTCACGGGAATAACCAGCTTCGATCATACGTTGAGCAATCGATCTCAGATCAGAAACAGCCTCCGGGGAAACAAGATCGATCTCGCGAATACTGCTTGTGGATTTGCTACTGCTTCTTCTACTCCTCGTTAACCGGCTCGAACCGGAATCTGAACCATCTGGTAAAACCAGATCTATTTGTTGCTCTTCTTCGTTACCGTCACAGTCAATTACGCTATTGTCTTCTTCAAGCGAAGAAGCGAAAGAGGAAGAAGAAGCTAATGATGAATCGAGAAGAAGAGAATCAGGTTCGAAAGCAGAAGTTTGTGAAAGAAGGATGTTTCTTAGCTCATCTTCAAGTCTAGCCATGGCGATTTGAATAGTTGAGTTAGCTGCTTTGACTTCATCGGAGATTGATATTGAAGAGATGTGTCTTTGAACTTCATCGACGGCTCGTAAGTACCGATCTACTTCTTCTCGATCACCGCTTTGGAAAATCAGATTCTCTTTAGCTTCTTCAGAGGTTGCTGAATCCCATCGGAGTATTATCTTCTCCGCCGTTTTGAACGAGGCTACATCGGAACCTCCGCCACGATTCTCCGGTGTTGACATAGTCAAAATCAAACGACGAATCAAAGCAAAATCGAAGATTGGTTAGTGTTTGACTTCACCGATCGAATTTAGGTTTTTTTTTTGGGTTTCCTTTGAAATGAGATTTAGGTAAAGATTGTACAGAGCAATCTAATTTTGCTTTTGAATTTTTTATTGAAGAAATCAAAATTCGTTTTTTTTCTTTATGAGAAAAGAGTCAATAGACTTTTCAACCCTCAGCTCGTGCGATGTATTTTCCTTTTGTTTATGTTGAAAATAATAAAAAATAAAATTGTATTGGATTCTTGCCGGCAGCGTCTAGTTCCCGGCCGGAATAAATAATTTGGGATTTTTTTCATAATAATACTGTGGCTTGGATGTCTTCGTACCTCTCTTTTAATAAAATCTCTATAAATTAATAATATTATAATAAATATATTTTAATATTATTTTATTAATTTATAAAGTTGATATTTATATTAAAATAACATTTTGAAATTAGAAAATTTATTAATTTAACAAAACTATTAATAAATTGAATATTAATTTATAGAACTTTACTAATAGTTACTCACTCCATACGTGAGCTTTCTTAGTCAGTATCTAATCTATACCAAATCTTTTTCTTTTTACTAGCTGCTAGAAGAAAAAAACAAATGAGATTTAATTTTCTCATAGTAAGCTCTTAAAGGCACGTACCTTCGTATATCTTAAGCTTGATTTATGATACTTATTAGATTAGGATTTACCCTATGTGCGAGTTTTAAATTTTAAAATAATTTATATATATTTATTTAATTAAATATTTTTCATTAATAATAAATCTTGAATTGTTTTAGGAAAATGAATATAAACTAGATTTTGTTAAAAAAAATAGTTATTTAATAAATTTTAGTTTTCTTTATGAATAAATTATTTAAATTTTATACTAAATTTTTATTATAAACAAGTTAAAAATCTATATAATGTCTAAAGTTTTTGGTTTTCACTTATTATTTTTTTTCCGACCACCATATTAGATAACATGGACAAAATATCTAAACCTAAAAAGCAAACCAAATTCAACCCGAAAAGTGGTACTAACTCGAAAAAAAAACCAAATAGATCACAAACTCCTATACTGAATAGATCAAACATAAACTGAACCGACATAAGAACCAAAAGGATACCCGAAATATTCAAAATACAATTATATACCCAAATATTAATAATATTTATATTTGATATAATACAATTATCCTATAATTATAAACAAAAAACATCAATTATTTTAGTATCAAATAACTAAAATACCCAAAATTAACTAAAATATCTAAAAATTCTTGATTATTAAATAAGTTTTTCTTCCTACACACTTAATTTTACTATACCCTAACCTCATGTTTACTCCACATAAACTAATAGAAATCAACACTTTTATATCAAAATAATATGTATTATATCAAACAAATATCTATATATAATTAATATTATAAAACGATTAAAGAATAAATAAAACACTATTAGTAATTTAGTAGAAAAACACGAAACTTGGAAACCTAATATTGAAAATAAACTAAATTTAGGCTAAAACAAATAAATTGTTATTGGATTCTAAATAATATTAGAATCTAAATATCTAAATTTGAAAAAGGTTTAATAGAAATAATAAGATAAAATATATATTAGAAAAAATAGAAAGTTAAATCATCTTATTTATTCTCTATATTTTGGGGGTTATTTTTCTAATTAACAAATAATTGAGATAAATAGTTTTTTCTAAACATTCTTGGTTATTAAATACGCTTTTCTTCCTACACACTTAATTTTTGTATACAATTTAACCTAATCTTCAATCATATTAAAATCTTACCCTAACTTCATGTTTACTCCACATAAACTAATAGAAACCAAAACTTTTATATCAAAATAATATGTATTATCTCAAACAAATATTCATATATAATTAATATTATAAAATTATTGAAAATAAATAAAACACTATTAGTAGTTTAGTAGAAAAACATGAAACTTGGAAAACTAATATTAGAAATAAACTAAATTTAGGTTAAAGAAAATAAATTGTTATTGGATTCTAAATAATATTAGAATCTAAATATCTAAATTTGAAAAAGGTTTAATCAAAATATTAAGATAGAATATATATTAGAAAAAATAGAAAAAGTTAAATCATCTTAGTTATTATTATTTATTCTCTATTTTTGGGGTGTTTTCTAGTTAACAAATAATTGAGATAAATAGTTCATTAAATATATATATATATATATATATATATATATTCAAAATGATCTAAACTTTTAACTTAATTCATTATAGTTTTTGTTGGAGGTTTAGTTAATTCTGAATTTTACTTAATGATAAGATAAATTTTCAAATATTGTATTTTCTTTTAGTTATGATTTTATTTTCGTTTTTGTATTTGTTTTAAATGTATTTCTTAATCTTAATTGTTGATTAATTAAAGTAACAATTTTCTTTTTCCCTTTCTATTTGTTTTAAATATATTTGTCAATCTTAATTATTGATTAATTTTTTCTTGATGGTAGTTTTTATGGGGTTGGTTTAGTTACTTCTTAATTTTACTTAATAATAAGATAAATTTTCAAATACTGTATTTCATTTTCATTTTTAGTTATGGTTTTATTTTCGTTTTTTTAAATACATTTCTTAACCCTAATTATTGATTAATTAAATTAAAAATTTAGTGTTTCTCTTTTTTGTTTTTTAATAATTACTGAATTTCTTTTTTCGTTAATGTTTCTTAATATATATTTTTAATAATTTGACACGTGGCAAGATCTGCATGACTAATGACATGTGTTAAGATCTTATGAGTTAGAATTTTGACTCGTGTCGATTTCTGGTGAGTGTAATCCAAATTTATATAATAAGATATCGATGAAATATATTTTCATTTTTTGTTATCATTTTCTCTTAAACTCACATGCCGACCGAAAAGACGAAGGACAAAATATAATGTAACAAAATTGTTTGTTTCTAATTTGAAAATTTAGTTTTTAATAAAAAATCCTTAGACACTATAAAACATTAAACATCCTAATTTTTCAATAAAAATATATGGAATATTAATAGATTTTTTCTTTTAGTGAATATTATAGTGTGTATAAAACCAAAGGAATGAACATATTTTTGTTCATAAAAATCTACAGGTGACTCTGCGAGGAACATAAAAACATTAACATGAAAATAAGTTTTTGAACAAAAAGTGCTACCAGAATAGAATTAGGTCAAATGCATCTTACATTTGGTTTACTCCAATTCAAATGTTGATATATGAATTATGGAAGATGCGATAAAACAAACATTTCATTGTGGAACTGGGATGGTTAAACTGTAAATATGATTTAAAATAATTTATTTTAAAATATTTAAACACGATTTAAAATTAAGTGAACTTCATTCAATTCAGTTTGTCTTACTCAAAACTTGGTAAGTCAATTTGGAGATTTGGGCTGGGCCGCCAACAACTATTAATTATTGGTGTCAATCAGTTTAGGCCATGGGCTGGGCCGTAAACAACAGTAAGTTCAAGAACAATGATTGGTCAGTGACGGAAACAAAATATAACAGCTCCGTAACATTAGTATTTACACACTCACACAAAGAAATCTTCTTACTGCTATATATGGTCACTTGTTTGGTACGGCCATTCTTTACTCCTTTTGAGAGAGCGTGCAGATTTTTTTCTCTTTCCTCTCTGATTATTTTCTTTTTTACCCTTTTTTTTTCTTTTTTTTTTTTCTCATTTTTTTTTTCATTTCCTTTTTTTTTCTTTCTTCTTTATTCTTCTTACTTGGTTTTGAACCCTAGCTCAAGGGGAAAACAAAAAATCGAAGAACAAACAGATAATTTTATCGCCAACGAAACGAAAAATGCAGAATCAAAGGTTGAAACAACAACATCAAGCTATGATTCAACAAGCTATGATGCAACAGCATCCTTCTCTTTATCATCCTGCTGTTATGGCTCCTCCTCCTCCTCAGGTTACGTTTTTTCTTCTTTTTAAATCTAAGTTTTCATTTCCGATGTAATTGGTTTGTGTAAACCGGCTCTGATTTGAATTTCCAATTCGGTGATTTTAATCACTGAGTTCTGTGTAAAGTTTTGAACTTTAGATTGTGGGTTATGGTTTTCGTGTTAGTAATTCGATTTAATTTTGATGGGTCTTCGTTTTATGTAGAAAAAGTACTGATCTTTCTAGTTGTTCTGTAATAATTTCTAAACGTTTCTGGGATTTTAATCACTGAGTTCTGTGGAAAGTTTTGAAATTGTGGGCTATGGTTTCGTGTTAGTAATTCGATTTATCTGATGATTTCATTGTGTGTGTTCAAGTTTAATTTTGATGGGTCTTCGTTTTTTGTAGTAAAGGAGTGATCTTTGTTAGTTGTTCTGTAATCATTTCTAAATGTTTGTTAATTTTTTTGGTGTAGATGGAGCCTGTACTAAGTGGAAACCTTCCTCCTGGTTTTGATCCATCTAGTTGCCGTAGTGTGTGAGTGTTTTTTCATTTTTAATTTGGTAAAATTGAAACCAAACATTTTAGTTTCTAACACTCTTAAAATCGTTCTGTGATATTGTGTAGGTATGCTGGGAATGTACATTCACAGGTCACTGAGAGTGTTCTTCAAGAGATTTTTGCAAGTGCTGGTGCTATTGAAAGCTGTAAACTCATCAGAAAGGATAAGGTTGGAATTTCAAAAACCGTTCTTTTTCTTTTATATATAATGTTCTCGAAGACTAGTTCATCGAGTTTAACTTGTAGAGGTGAATGTTGTTTCACATTTCCACAGTCATCATATGGATTTGTTCACTACTTTGATCGAAGAGCTGCTGCTTTGGCTATAGTGTCTCATAATGGAAGGCTTGTGTAAGTTATCTAATATATTGATAGTTCATCATGTTCTTCTTTATTCAATTTGCTTTGATTATAATACTGTTTTTTTTCAACAGATATGGACAGCCTATGAAAGTGAATTGGGCGTATGCCACTGGTCAAAGGGAAGATACATCAAGTAAGTTTATGTGATTATCAAGGGAATTACATTTTGAGAGAGGCTTGATGCTGAATGATTTTTGTTTCGATGAGATACAGGTCATTTCAACATTTTTGTTGGAGATCTCAGTCCTGAGGTTACTGATGCAGCTTTGTTTGATAGCTTTTCTGCATACAATAGCTGCTCGTAAGTTCTTGGTGCTTAGTCAACTAATATATCTTTTATGGATTAAAAGATTTTACCTTTTGATTAAGCTATTTTGTGATTCTTATGTAGGGATGCAAGAGTAATGTGGGACCAGAAAACTGGACGTTCAAGAGGCTTTGGGTTTGTTTCCTTCCGTAATCAGCAGGTTTGGTATTCTTAAAATCATTGGTGACTGTTTATTTAAGCTCCACTCATGGTGTTTCATTGATTTCTTAAATGTTTCTGTTAATTTGCAGGATGCTCAAACTGCCATAAATGAGATGAGTGGTAAGAATTATCATATCACCAGCTTATGGTCTTAGAGTTTTAAGGTTCTCTTTAGTGAACTTTGGTTACTCCATGTTGGTATTGTATGGCTAATGAAAACGAATGCTCTGCGTATTTGCAGCTTACCCCTATTTGTAAAGAATTGTTGAGATAGTCTTAAGATAGTATTGTCAGTAGTATAACCTAAGTTTCTATTACCTTATATCAGGTAAGTGGTTAAGTAGCAGACAAATCAGATGCAACTGGGCGACAAAAGGTGCTACTTTTGGCGAGGACAAGCATAGCTCTGATGGAAAGAGTGTTGTAGAACTTACAAACGGCTCTTCAGGTTCTCTTTTGATTACTGTGAAACTTCTAAAAATTACTTTACTTTTCATGAAGATTATGTTGATTTTCATTCTTAATTTTCACAGAGGATGGCAGAGAGATCTCAAACGAAGATGCTCCTGAACACAATCCTCAATTTACAACTGTCTATGTAGGAAACCTCTCTCCAGAAGTAAGTTACTCAACTTAATGAATACAGAGACAGCTATTAGGTATTGTTTTGTGCTCCTCTTGATAGTTGTCAATCTTGCAGGTGACTCAGCTTGATCTACACCGTCTATTCCATGCACTTGGCGCTGGACTGATTGAAGAGGTCCGTGTCCAGCGAGACAAAGGATTTGGTTTTGTGAGATATACTACTCATGAAGCGGCTGCTCTTGCTATTCAGTTGGGAAACTCTCAGCCTTTCCTATTTGGTAGACAGATTAAGGTATCTTTCTTACTCTCACTGCAGAAGTGTTTAGTAAATCAAACTCTGCTTGTAATTAGTTTTTACCGGTTTTCTGATTTAATTGCAGTGTTCATGGGGAAACAAACCAACTCCATCAGGCACAGCCTCAAATCCACTTCCTCCACCTGTGCCACTCCAAGTCCCTAGTCTGTCTGCAATGGACCTCTTAGCCTATGAAAGGCAACTGGCTATAGCCAAGATGCATCCTCAGGCTCAACATTCTCTAAGGCAAGCAGCAGCACTTGGACTCAATGTAGCTGGAGCAAGTGCAGCTATGTACGATGGTGGCTTTCAGAATGTAGCTGGGGCGCATCAGCAGCTCATGTACTATCAGTAATAATAATAAACTGGCTCTGAGATACATTTTTTTTTTGTTTTTCATTTTCTTTCTTTCTTCTTAATTATACAATTTTCTTGCTTTTTTTTCTTTTCTAGACCTTGTTCAAGAGTCTTTTTATGTATGTGTCTTCTCTCATTTAAAGCCGTTTGGTTTTATAGATATGCAGAGCTGTATACTCAGTTTGTAACCTATGGGTCTTTTCTTGGATTGTAAGCTAAGCAAATAAGATAACAACAAATAAAAGAAGATTTGGTTTGCTAGGGTTTGTGTTGTTTGTAAGGAACTTGTATTGTACTATTTGATGGTGAATTTGAAAATTAAAGTTTTCCTGAACCTTTATAATTCAGAAAATATGAATATAAAATTTCAATGTTATATATTTTGTAATACAAATTTACAAGTGCCTATGAAAAAAGATTCAAAAGCCATTATATAAGAGAAACAGAGACTTTGCGTCTATAAACGCTACTTTGTTTCTAGAGACATAAATTTAGTAGTGACCATATCAGTAAGTATTTACATAATTACATGCATAGGTTTTAAATATTTACACAAAAAACCCGTAGATTTCCTCTCTTTCTAGTCCTTTCAACGGTCCAATGCGTTTATCACAATCCTGCATTATTACATTACACAAATCATATTATATAATGCAATTACATACATAAGATAAGGAAATAAAATGATGAAAATAATAACCATTCATAAGTAGTGAGACTTGCGGCATCAGCTTCACCGGAGGATGGGATTTTATCGGCGGTGAATGGTCCAAAACTATCACAGGGGGTCCCAGCTGCATAAAATGCGTTTTTACCCAAAATATGAGGGCTTAATTGTGTAACTAATTTAGTTTTAGAGGAAAGAGGAGAAGTAAATACGGGTTAAAGGCGTTCCCGGGTTGCTGTTTGACCCGGTTGGAGAATCCGGAACACGACCCGGATCCATCTTCAATTTCCTTAGACCACGGACATTGTTATTTCCTTTGGTAACCATAATGCTTCTGGTGACATGATCACTGGAGAGAGGAGATCGGACGGTGGATAATGAATCGTGCTTTCTCAATTTTCCGAGACCATTTTCCGGCGTTGGTCCGGCCACCGTTTCATCCCACAACTTGTGTAGGAACCCCATCCGATCAACAAATTTTTATCCAAAAATATATAAATAAATATACTTTTTTCTAGATTAATTTTGGGTTTTTATTTTTTATTGTCTCTATATCCTTTTTCTCTTCTGTGATCAAATTGGTTTTATAGAGAAACGAAAGAGAAAGAGAATCATTGAATATTTTTAGTCAGGTAATTATTAGATTTAGCTTAATTAAGGAGATTTTAATTTAAGCCTTTAAGGATATTATGCTAAAATTCAGGTTCCTAGAATCACAAAGACAACACAACTCAGTGAGTTTTGTTTTCTGATTCTTAAAAACATTCAAGTTCAAAGCTTTTTAATTTGCCCATGTTTCCAGATAACAACAACAACAACAACATGATGATGATGATGATAGATAAAAGAGTCATAACTTACATTTACACATCCCATAAGACACAACAACAATAACAACATAAAAATCCTAATCCAGCTTATCATCATAGCAAATCATCATAAGTAAGTAACATTTGTGGTTTCAATAGTCAGCTACTTACATCGCCGTTATTCTTAACATCACGATCATCATCTTCATCATCATCATCATTATCATCATCATCATCGTTATCAACCATCCTTCTTTCTCCTCGCTGCCTGCTCCTCTCTTCCTCTTCTTGATTGTTCTGTGTCATCTCCAACTGAGTTTTCAAAAACTGCATCCTCTCCAATTCCATCTCTTTAGCAAACTTCATCCTCTCCTTCTCCAACTCCACCATTAACTTAAGCTTAGCAGTCTCAGCTTTCTCATAAGCTTCCGTAAACCCAATTATCGCCTTCGCCACATCTCCAACTCCACCTCCTCCTCCTCCTACAGTCTTATCCATCTTAAACCGCTTTGGCATATGAAACGACAACGGCTGAGACTGTTGCACCGGTGGCAAACTCTCAGCTGAATCAGCAGAAGCTTCAGGTTCAGGATCAGACTCAGACTCAGTCTCAGAAGCACTACGTTTCCTAAAATGCCAACGCATTGAATCAGAGCTTCTCTTCAAATCACCACCACCACTTCCTCCTCCTCCTCCTTGAAGATTCTGATTCCCTTTAGCTTGACGTTTATACATACTCGAACGACTATTCACAAGGACTCCCATTGGAGCCTTCTCCAAAGACTTCGAAATCGTACTAGTTCCTCCACCAATCAAACTCTCAAGCTTCTTGAAAAACATCCATTTACTAGGTCCATCACCAGAAGCAATCTTAGCTTTCTCTTGCTTATACTTCTTCTTCACTGTATCAATCCGATTCTTACATTGTATATCAGTTTTTGGATACTTGCATTGACGACTCTTGTTCACAATCTCAGCTACTTCTTTCCAATGTTGTTGCTTCAAAGTTCCTTTACCTGGCTCAGAGAATCGATCTCCCCAAGCTTCGATTAAAACCTTTGTAGCTTCTTCGCTCCAACAATCGTCTCTTCCTCCGCCGCCACCACCACCACCACCACCACCACCGCTTCGTCCGTTTTTGTTACCGCTACTAACGGTTACAGAAGGAGTATGAACTACTAAAGCTAAAGCGTTTCTAGACGGAGATTGAGATGAAATTACCGGTGGTTTCTTCACAACGGCGACGGTTACGTCGGTTTTGGAGGAAGGAGCTGGTGGTGGTGAAAGAGAAGAATCTCTTGGAGATTGAAGCGATTGAATCTCGTCGTCTTCTTCCATAGAAATCGACAGGGTTGAATTTCAGATTCGGAGAAATTTGGAGATTTGGAGATTTTGGATCTGAGATTCGCTCACCGGCGAGGGGATAAGGTCACCGGATGGGTAAAATCTCCGTTATTGACCCGATGGTATGTAAATTGACGAAAAGACCCTTCAATTCTTTTAAAACCGTGAATATTCGTATGGTTTTATTGTAAATTGACATACTGATATAAGGCATTTATGCCTTTTTGCCATTTTAGTTAGGAATATTGAATGTACACGACGACGGATTTCAAAATTTGTCCAATATAGTTTTTTAATGTATAGATGGGTTCGGTAGGTTGTTTCTACATAGATTAGATCCAATGGGTTATAAAAGGCCTGAAATAATTTATAAGGCCCAATTAAACGATTGGAAATTTTTAGAACAGCCAAGGATCACTAGTACCTTCTCGAATTTTAACTCTGGAACTTTCCAGCTAACTGACCTTTGTCTCAGTTTATATAACCATGGAACGAAACCACATCGGAGTTCAAAGGTATCAATTCGAAACATATCAAAATAAAATTCAATCAGTCAAGAAATGAGTGCTGTTGCGATTAACCACTTGTTTGGCTTGCCGGAGACGATCGAGAAATTGATCTTTCCGACTTCACGGTCCGGCGAGAGTCAAGGAGGAGGAGGAGGAAGTAACAATATCCCAATCGATATTCTGGAAACTTCTAAAGAATACATATTTTATCTCGACATTCCCGGAATCTCCAAATCCGATATCCAGGTAGAGGTTTAGTACCCGGTTTACATTAAACCAAAAATTTATGGTTAATATAACTGGTTATTTTCGGTTATGAATGAAATTAGGGATTCTGATGATTTGGTGTTTAAACTAAATAGGTAAATGTAGAGGAAGAGAGGATTCTGGTGATAAAGAGCAATGGGAAGAGGAAGAGAGAGGGTCAAGAGAATGAAGAAGGATGTAAGTATATTAGACTTGAGAGGAGACTTGCTCAGAATCTTGTGAAGAAATTCCGGTTACCGGAAGATGCTGATGTGGCAGCCGTTACGGCTAAATATCAAGAAGGGGTTTTGACAGTTACCGTGGGGAAGTTACCGCCGAAACCTAAGACTGTTCAAATCGCAGTTTCTTGAGCTGTATTTTTTGCGTTTTGTTTCTTTTCTGTAGTTTGTAATTTTGTTTGTCTTAAATAACTATCTTTCTTTTCACGTTTTCTAATTCACATGTTCGTAAATCGTAACGTTGGGCCTAGAAGAAGCCAGAAGTATACAAACTTTAAGGAGATTTTTATTTACAAATAATTAATTTAAAGCAGAAATAAATTTTGAAGATTTACGGGCTAAACGGTAGAAAGTGACAGTTATGGAGATTTAATTTAAGACTGATTTTATTCTTAAAGTAGGAAACGCAAACATATATTATGGGTAAAGACCCTATAAGAATATAATTTAGAAAGAATGTGATAGAGAGGGGAAGCTAAATAACAAACGAAAACATAAGATTTTTAAGAGAACATAAACGGATCTTGTTTAAAACATCAAAACTTGACAAAGAAGCAATAAGGATAGGATGAGAATCTTTTTTTCAGAGCTTTCATATAAAAAGATTTTTAGGGTTGAGAGTCCTCATTTCTAAGTTTTAAACAAAGCTTTTTAAAAAACTTATTTATTCAATATTCAATAATGCTTACAAAAACTCTAATGACATATATTTATAAGAAATAAAAAGACTAATACTAATCCTACTCGAAGTGGGTCTAAGAGAGTAATTATCTCTAATCAAATATTAAGTAAGTAAAAAAAACTTCTAAACGTGTCCAACACGTAAAAGCCTACAACCGGTGTCCATCATAAACCCCCATTTGAAACCCATTATGCGCTGCATCAGAATGATGTGTTTTAGAGAGAGATTTTGTTTCCTGGTGCAATCCAAGGTTTCATCTACCCACCAAAATTTTCTCAAAATAGAAATCTTGGTTTGAAATTTTGAAACGCCGCCCCATGAAGACAAGCGGCCACTGCCGTGGGGTTCTCCTGACCTCAACCACCTCGCGTTGAATCTTTTTTTTCGTTTCGACAGACATCACTGTAAATGCCTCTTAAACCTTCATGGACAAATCGATGGAACCTGAAAAAAAAGAAGATATGGGGTCAGATCTGGGAAGAGAAACCTTCCAGTTCAGATTTGACTATGAAGCGACCTTCAGAAGGTACTAGGTAACATGCCTTACCATTTTGACCAATGGATGGTGATCTCTCCATACTTCCCCTCGAAGATCCCCTTCTGAATTGAGCTCACATGCCTCCCAATACACTACTGGAGATATGAAATTCTTAACAACATTAGAAACAAAATTGGAGTTTACCTTGAGAAAGATATCACGATGGATGGACTAAAACCATTGACAAAGAAAACATATATCGAGTTCTAGGGGGAACAGAGAAGCAGTAGTCACCTTGACATACAAAGGCTTGAAGAGCCACTACCACCACTGCCTTATACTAACCCACAATATCACTACCTGTCCAGGAAAAAGACAAAACAAAAAGATCACATGAAAAGGAAAATTTCTCCTAACCTCTCAAAGCAAAGCCTGCACCAAAATAGAGCTAGGAGAGACTCGGGCCACCAAAAGGAAGAGACAGATAGATGTCCAAAACCCCTACTCAAAACAAAATTCCATTGAAAGCTCACAGTATCGCCCTGAACATGCCAACCACTACAAATTCCATGACCAGAACAATGAGATAAGCAAACTTCATCAAGAGACAAACATGGATATCCTGACCGGTACCAGTAAAGTAAAAGCCACCAAAAAGTCCAGGAAATTAATACAGACTACTCAGAATCACGATCTAATAGACATAGGAACTCCCACCTATCTAGGGTTCCATAGGGGCTTCCTCAAGAGATGTGGGACTTACCTTGAGAAACATAGAAAGGTACAATCACTCACCACCAAGGCAAAACTCAACCATAGAGCGGTCAGAATCCTCAAGGACAAAGAAATCTCCTATAGAATCATCCACAGAGAAAGGCAAGAAGATTTCAAATCCCATCCCACCCACAATAGAATATATATTGGGTGAACTCAGGGCCGGCCCTTAGGGTAACCGACATAAGCGATCACTTAGGGCCTTCTCTAAAATATGAAAATATTAGTTTGCATTATTAAATAGTGTGGTGTGTATTTTAGTCATTTTTACCTTTGTATTGTGTTCCATTTTTAGTGAATGTTGTCTCATTTTTAATGAATGTTTTTTTTTTATCGTGTGTGTGTTTCAGCCATGCATTGTTTTAATGTTAGATGAATCCACTATTTTTTATGTTAAAATAGATATATGAAATAGTTTAAACAAAGCTATATATATGCATATTATCAATTAAATTTAACATTACTATCATCTTTAAAAATATTTTGATAACTCAATTGTTTACACATAACACACTTGATAATTGAGTTTTAATATGATGTATTTAGATTTTATGATATTAATAGAATATCATTAAGGTTATTTTTTAGAAATATAGAAACCTAAAATTTTGTTACCAGTCATATATTCAATTTCGCTTAGGGCCTTCGAAGTGATTGGACCGGCCCTGGGTGAACTACATGAAGTTACCGTGCAATATAAAAGTTTGGGTAGACGACAAAGATTCATACATGAAGAAACCAGAGGTCTTATGGTGGAAACTGCAGCATCTATTCTAGCCTCCTCCCATGGCCCAATAATAGATCAAGGTATCTGTAGAAGCCTAGCAGAACATCACAAGATATCCCTCATCACCCAAGAGATGTTCACTAGAGACTTGGAGATCCTGCTGAAAAGAAGAAGAGAGGTAGACCTCCAGTGAAAAAATCCCAAAACAAAAGCCCAGCAAGATTGACAGGAGCAAAGTCACATAAGAGAAACATCTTGCAACTACAAAGCTCACCTAAACGAAGGTTAGCTCTTGAAAGACTCTCGTCACCTGCAGAGACACCAAATGCAAAAAACCATAAAAGGGTCAACATCTAGAAGACAATCAAGCAGAGCAGAAGAAATTTTGTTTATACCTTTGTCTATGGAGAACCAGAGAGAGATAAGAGAGCGGCTGTGTGGGCAGACCTAAAAGATAAAACACAAAACAGAAATAAACTCTCGTTACTATCGGGAGATTTCAATGATATTATCAATAATCTGGAGAAAAGAGGAGTACGTACACGACCAGAATGATCATTCACCAAATTGAGAAGGTTAATGTCAGAATGTGATCTTTATGATCTGAAACATTCAGACAACTACTTATCCTGGAGAGAGAAACGATACACCCATATAGTCAGGTGTAGACTATACAGAGTAATGGCAAACAGTGGGTGGATTGAAGCTTACCCAACTGGAAGAAGCGAATATCAACGCTTTGAAGGGTCAGACCATAAACCGGTGATTGTCCAATTTTGCCCTAACAAGAAAAAGAGAAGAGGACTCTTCATATATGACAGAAGGCTTAAAGGAAATGAAGTAGTCCAAAAAATAGTCAACAAGGCTTGGGAGTTGGAATCATCTGAAGCGGTGGATACAAAACTAACCAGATGCAAACATGTAATTGTAAGGTGGAACAAAGAAAAGCAAAGGAATAGCCAGAAGCAAATAAAACTCTACCAAACAGACCTAAAAAAAGCTTTGGAAAGTGATAGTGCATCCTCATGGCTTATGAAGCTGAAGAAGCCTTTTAGAAGCAAAGAAATAGACAACTATGGCTTTCCCTTGGAGACAAAAATAGTGGATACTTCCATGCTGCAACAAAGAGCAGGCAAGCAATACAAAATATTGTATTCTTAGATGATGAATCGAGAAGCACCAAATATGAGGAAGACCAAATCCTACGAGTGATCACAAAATACTATCAGGATCTATTTACAGATAGAGATAGGGAAGCAACGGTAAGGGAAGCGCTAAAGGAAAAGGTGTCACCAGAAGCAAACAAGACCTTATAGCTAAAATATGAACTAGTGTCTGGCCAAAATATCAACAAGTTGAAATCGGCTATCACTTTCTCATCAAAAACCTCTGAAGACTCTAGAGAAATAGCAAAGAGAGAATTGGGCATTACAAAAGAAGGAGGACAAGAAAAATACTTAGGCCTACCTGAACTCTTTGGAAGGAAGAAGAATGATCTACGGATTGGGAAACATATCAGTTTTTTGTTAGAAAAACATATAGTTTGTTAGAAAAATTAGGATATTGAGTTTTTTGCGGGAAATTTTTAAATTATTCATTTTGATAGGAAACTACGGATTTACAGTTTGTTAAAAAAATTACAAAGTCAAGCTTTTTTTTTGCGGGAATCGGATTAGTGTTGGCGGAAAAATTAATTATACATAAGATTGATAATTGTATTGATTTTCACTCACTTAGGATTTTTTTTAAATTTCGTTTATTAATATCTAATTCGGTAAGACTTGATATGATTCTCATTTCATCTTATTTTCAAGTTATTTTAAATTATTATATAATAGAATACATATACTTAATAAAAGCTAAATTTTATATACATATATTGTGAAACAAATACATTTTTTGGCGAAGAAATTACATATCTGTTTTTGGCAGAAAATTTGCAAATTATCATTTTGATTGAAAATTACGGATATGCAGTTTGTTAAGGAAATTACAGAGTCGAGTTCTTTTTGCGGGGAACAGATCAATTTTTAGTGGGAAAATTGTAATTTTTTCATTTTGGCAAAACAGATTTACAGTTTGTATAGGAAAATTACGAGATAGAGTGTTTTGGTTGGAAAGATGTTGGTTTTCTTGCGAAAAGTTTTCAAGTTATTCATTTTGATGGCATATTACAGATTTACAGTTTGTTAAAAAAATTACAAAGTCAAGTTTTTTTTCTTCCAAAAACTGGATCAGTTTTGACGAGAAAATTAATTATACATAAGATTGATAATTGTATTGATTTCATTTTGTTGAAATCTTTTTAAATTTTTTATTAGTTTAATATATAATTAGGGCATAGGAGTTGCTCTGAATTGTTTCAGCGAGATTAATGATTTGACATTGTTACATTTGGAGTAGGTTTGATTCAAATAATAAAATTTTGATAGTGTTACATGAAAATAAAACAATAAATAAAACTACCAAATATATTAAACTAAAAATTAAAAAATACATATAAACATAATCAAAATGAAACAAAAATTATACAAACCAAAGAAAAATATATATAAGCATTAATGAACCAAAAAAATATCATTTCTAACAAAATAATTGACATGCGGTATATCATGGGTACAAATCTAGATTTTTCTTAAAATATCAAAAATATATAATATTATCTTCTCAAATTGCATCAAAAATATATTTAAAGAAAATTATATATAATGATTACTTCATAATATGTAAATGTATTAAAAATATATCGAAATAATGTCTTTATTTTTTTATTTTATATATAACTTTTTTAAAATTCAGAAAAACTTTCTAGAAATTGATAAATTAATAAATTTTAATGTTTAATAAAATTCTTTGATCCTAATATTATTAATTTATAAATGTTTTATTGTATTTGTGTCCATTCTATTAAACCTGCCATAAATTATGGTCCATACTCACGTGAACATTCATTTTGCAACACATTAACTCAATCTAATCATTATCACGAGTACATTCATACAACTAGGGATGGGGTGGGCAAATGAGAATTTGGGTCTAGCATTTACAGAAACAAAATGGGTCAAACAGGATAGACAAAATATAAATATGAATTCTTAAAATAAATAAATATGATAAACAAATAAAATATCACAAATATGTTATCAAAAACTGAAAATTTAAAAACAATTTGGTATAAATTTTATATTTATAAATCATCAAAATCAAAATAAACCAAAAATAAAATGCTCACAACCTAAAATTCTAATAAACTAAAAATAACTATTAAGAAAACTTAAATAAATCAAGTAACTGATATTCATTTATTTTGTATCATTTTTTATCGAGTTTTATTTAGAAAGACAACAAGAATATAAGCTAGAAAAGAAAAATAAAATAATTTTAAACATACAATATTAAAAAAATCAAAAGAATACAAGTTACGGTACCTTATATAACTTTATACATAAACGTTATGCTCTAAACTTATTAGAAAGTTTCAGAATTTACAATTCAATATATCTAATTTCTATTATGATATTTATAGGGTGTATATAATATTATATTTATTATATATAATATTTGTTCCTAATGGGATTTTGGAAATTCTTATTCATGTCATGTCTAATCTGTTCCTAAATAGAAATCAGAAAATTTTACCATACAAAAATATATTCAAAAATAGAATGGTAATTTAGGAACTGAAAATAGAACGAGATGTGTCGGAAATTATGCTCACCCCTACATACAACTGTGCGATATTTATAGTTGCCATTAGTTTGTAGCATAGAGCAGTTCTGTTATGTTAATAGATTGCTTCAATGTATATCTCAATCACTATATAAATAAATAAGTTAAAATTAAAAGATGAGGAAAAAAGAGGAGATTGGTTCTCCAAAGCCCTACTATGTCATTTGTTTTTTCATAACTGGTTCATTTGTATAAGTTTAAATTAAATTATGAATAATACTTGGGTTTACTTGTGTTTACACCTTCTTTCTGTAGCCAATACATGTACTATTATCATTAAATATTATTTTTAAATCTAATCATTAATCCTCTTTCATAATAAAACAATTAGACTAAATCACTAATTACTTTTTCTAAATCTAATCAATAAAAAATATCAACTAAGATTAGATTTTTAAACAGAAATAATAAATAAAAATAAAAATAAATTTTTTTTAATAAATTTAGAATTTAATAAATTAAAAAATTAAATTTATAATATTTCTTTTGTATCCCTTAAAATATATTTTATTGCTTTCATATTTATTTTTGTAATTAATTTTTCATAATACAACTCGACGAAATAATACAACTCGACGAACACAAGAGAAACAATGAAACGAGTGATCGAAGCATAACATAAAATGGTTTAGGTTATTTTGTGATCTCAATATATTTGTAAATTTAAATTTCTAATTTATTTAATTTTCTAAATTTATTTAATTTGTTTAATTGTAATTGTAATTTATTATTTCTATTTAAATACAATCTTAGTTGACTTTTTTTTATTGAATAGATTTAGAAAGTTTGATTAATGATTTAATATAATTATTTTATTATGATTTATGAAAGAGTGATCAATTATTTATTGATTATATTTAGAAAAAATGATTAATGATAATATTACATAATATATTTTGATTAGGTACAAAAAAAGGAGGTGAACAAAGGTGAACCCAAGTATTATTCATAGTTTTGTTTAAATTTATACAAAAATGAACCAATTATGAAGAAACAAATAAACCAGTTATGAATAAACAAGTGCCTTAGTAGATTTTAGCAATAATATTACATGATATATTTTGATTGGTTACATAAAAGTGAAGTACAAAAAGTTTCACCTCTAAAGATGAACCCATATATTATTCTTAAATTATATAGTTATTAAAAATGCTAATATATTATTAATAAACATTAAAGTGTTTTCCAGTGATGAGTACTTGGTAAAATTAAGTAAACACTATATTTTTTACGTTTTAAAAAGTTTAATTTAAAAATTAGAATGTTTATATTTAAAAAGAATATTGTTTTATATTTTTAGTGTAATTCATAATAATCAATTTATAATTTTGTATTTAATTCAAACCTGATAGCATATGGGGATTTTTTAAGTATCTTATTTATGTTTCATAATTTGAAAAATACTCTCATATTTTTTTTTCTTAAAAAATAACTCCTATTATATGTGATATGAAATTTTCAGATTTAAATTAAATTTTACTCCTGTTTAATAAATCTAAGCAAAAATAAAACAATAATAATTATTATTGTAGTTTGTAATTTAAAATAAATATTGTTTATTAACCATATATATGAAAAGTCACCACTAGATCAAATTTAGAAATATTATAAATTTTATCTTTCAACGTTTTATATCTTATACAAAAAAATGAAATAGTCTCCAATTAATGGTCTGTGTCTCTGTGATTTCATCAATTTGCTCCTTATGTAATTTCAAGACATATTTATATATTGAACTAAAAGTTTTGATTTATTTAAAATATGTTAAGACAACTATAAAAATAAATAAATTGACATTAACTAAATGACAATATACGCCACAAGAATTTATCAATTACAAGTAACATTTTATATCCCTTTTCTTCTACTGTCGCGGTAGCATCACTATATCATTATCATTGTAGCAAGACCCTGTTCAAAGTGACTTTTTCTAAGAAAAATCATTAGTAAAAAGTGGTTGTTTCTGTAATATTCCCAAGTAATCCCAACATACGAAGTAGAAAAAACACAGATCATATTCATATATATTTAGGTAATACATAAAATGTTGGGAATATTTCTTTTTATTATTGTTGTATAAAGTCAACAGATAATACTTTTTATATCATGTATACGTGACTTTTTGTTCTTTTGATCAAAATGTATAAGTATAATCCACAATCTAAAGTTCACTTTCACCGCCATCAAGCATCAAAAAAGAAAATAATAAAACATGATTTAGATCAGACAACTAAAGTTCACTTTCACCGCTAATCTAAAGTTCACTTTCACCGCCATCAAGCATGGGCCAATCTAAAGTTCACTTTCACCACCATCAAGCATGGGCCAATACTACAAAATTCAAAAAAGAAAATAATAAAACAGTGAAGAACGTTTATACGGCGCTACGAGTCTATGATACAATTCCGCACTTCATACTTATCCTCATGATATGGATCAGACAACTAACACACACATCTCGATCAGGCCATTGACATCTCATTCAAGTTCTCCATAACATGTTTAACTCAAACGTATATTTCTTGGATTAACTAACGTTACTCTATGATCAATCACTTACGCAATAACCCAATTTTCCATCTTATCCACAAAAATTCAGCACCACATTACTTTCTACTGAAAACACTTAATTTTTGGATTAAAAGTTAAAACACTATTCACACGACATAATGTTATAACGACTCAAAAGTCATTACCACTTTAAGAACCAGTCTCCCATTATAAAGGGCCAACACACTTTTCTATCACATCAAACATATTAACTCACCACCTAACATACAATAAATTACCTAATAAGTCTCTGTCGTACCACATAAACTTCGTTTCCATACGAAATTTATTTTTCATTGGTCTTACAATCAAGGACCCATTAACCTTTTTCAAACAATCAAACTTATCCAGTGAATCTTAGAACCCTATGCATCAGATCATCATCAAACCATTCATCATTTAACAAGTATGTCAGACAGGGCATACACTTCAAATTCTAAGAAGTGGTCACTGTGAATGGACAGCTTAACTGAGAATAGAAACTTCACGAGGCTTTTAACGTATGGAAAACGGTTTAAATGAACACCGAACGAAACTGTATTTGTAATCCACACTTAAACCAAAATAAACCGGGTTCAATTGATGCTATCACTGTTTTTTTTTTACCATGTCAATTAGTTATTAATATATAAAAAACATGAATATTCAAAGGAAATATAATTCTATGTTTTTTTATTTGTAAATTATATTATGGTAACAAAATGCTAATATGTTATTTATTTGTTTAGCACTATATAGATATCAAGTGTAGTATAAGTGTATAACTCTAATATGCAACTAAATATTTTTAATATATCATTCTTACAAAATAATTAATATGTTATTATTTTGGTTAACATGATATACATTATATTAGCGACTAACATACAAAATTAAATATGAATAAGGATAAAATAGTCAACTAGTATTTCTCTTACCTACATACTTAACATTTTAGTTTTATTTACCATCTTTTTTTTAATTATCTTTTGCTATATATGGCAATTTTCCACACAAAAGAAACTAGTAGGAAAATATAAATGACACAATAAGCAATTAAATGATTCTCACAACTCTAATATTATCACACGTAAGCAATGAATTTTTATTTGTTTTAGGTTTACACTTTCATTTTCAAAATAACTACAATAATAATTTTGAAAGAGTTTGAAAAATCATCTCCTTAAAAAAATTATCTTAAAAACTCTAGTTTATTAGTTTTAGTCTCACTGGATTTATTTATATAGTTTACACAAAAATACCTTCAAATAAATAAATCCAAAATTAATAATAATTATTCTCTTTAATTTAATAGTTTTAGTCTTATTAGATTTTTATGATATTTTTAAAAAGTATTTACATTCAAAGAAATAAATCAAAGTGTTAACAATTATTATTCTAATTTCTAACATGATCTTGTTACATAGAAGCGGATACACACATAAACATATGAGATCCAGTAACTAAAAGATTATATTGACAAAAAATAATATTTCATCAAAGTGAATTACATGTCCAAGTCAAAACTTCATAATCTTTTTAGTTGGACATTAATTTCAAGATATAAGTGTTGGATATAAAAATCATGTTTGTTACATATGAAAGATTATAAGATAATAGTATAATACTCATCTAATCTTATTTGATACATTATAATCTTTATAGTGTGGAAGAATATAATTTCAGAATGAGGGTACTAAATCTTATATAGAATCGTCTTTATTTTAGGTTCTGATTTTGAATCTTTATTGAATGAAAACAATAAACCAAAACATACACACAAATTTATGAGATTAAAAACATACAGAAAATATCAAACATAACAAAATAGAGAAAAAAAAAATATGAAGAACTAACAATAACCTAAATCCCTAATCAAAATCAATATACTTTTGACACTAGTAATAAAACAATAAAAAAATGTATTGAAAGAAGGTAGAGATGATCTCTTATTTGAGAGATCCAAGTTTCTAATCAAAATATTTTTTTAAACACTTGTTATATTTTAATTGGTTCACTTTATATTTTAAAAATAAAATATATAAAAGTATTAACATATTAATATTGAGATATCTAAAATAGGTATCTAACCATCGTACATATACTCTAATGAGTTTAATATTAAAAATAAAAATGAATTTTGACTTTCTACTTATGAATATAATGCGACCTTAAATGTGTTTTTATCTATCTGATTTCATGTTAAATAACTTTTATTATTATTATAAACTCTAGCATTCATTATTTTTATCAATATACATGAGAATAAACAAAAAAAATTCTAAGAAAGCGAAGAGATTATTGCATGAAAAAATTAATGACTCGATCTAATCTTATATATAATCTATCAGTTAAAATAATTAAATATAATAAAATAAACTTAATCTAATTTCTGAAAAAATAGGAATGGAGAAAATAATAAAAGAACTAAGAATATCACTCCGTCATGGTTTAGAAAAAATAGTACTAAGTGAACTAAATAATAGCCCAAATGAAGAAAAAATTAACACATGTCAAAGTTTAAACAGATCAATTTACACAGGTTGAGATATTGTTATAAAATTTAGATGTATTATATTCTCATAAAAGACATCAATTTTAATAAAATGATCTCATGTATTTTAAAATATATATCCGAATATGACATTAAAACTCAACAAAATTCAAAGTTTTCCATTCTTTGACAGAGTAAACCTAAAAATCAATATATTTCATTGTTCATAATTAATATCTATAAACTAGCAACTTAAACCATACGTGTGCATAAGTTAGCAAAGAGGTTATGGTTTAGTGATAATTAAAAAAAAAATGTATTCAGGGTTTGATTATTTTTTATACGAAAATTCTTTAAATTGAAAATTTCAAAGCAAATATGAGTTTGTAGTTTTTTTTTTGTTTTTGATAAAAAAAATACTAGAATTTCTTCTGAGACATCAGATAAGTTTGTTGATTCTTGATTTATCAATTACATAAAAATAAATGTGGTACTTTAAAGAATTTCTCTATATTTTAAGGTTAAATTGTTTGAAAATGATAAAAAAAATTTTTGCAATAGCGTTGGTTTCTCCGGATAGTACAAATCACTTTATTAATGTGATGGTCCTATTGTTTTTTATTATCTGTTAGCAATTGATTTTACAACTTCAAGTCTGCAATATATCACTTGACAAAATGTCCAACAACCGCGTGCGTAGCCATTATCTTCTCTTTTCTTTTCTTTTTTTCTTTCTTTTTTTATATACATGGATCAGTTTTCTAATTGTTAGGAAAGATTAGCAATCTTAGACACATGAGGATACTTTCGACAAATATAGATCGTACTTCTTAGAGCGATTTCCTAATTATTTGATCAAATTGATAAATAATGATGTGTTTTTTACATCTAATTAAATAACTATTCAAACGATAATGTATTCACTTCACTTAAAACAAATAATCAAGTGTTTTTCATAACAAATAATTCAGATCACACAGCTGTAAATATGACAAAGAGCGTTAACAAACAAAATATGACAAGGAGCCCCCCGGATACGGCCGGATACATGTGATTGTAATGACGTGGCAAAACGTCGATCGTTTCAGTATGCCTCAAACGAGAATCACATGGTATGCGTCGTTTAACCAAATTTTTGTTTTTCTCTCCTTAAATGTAATAGCGAAGTTGCAATATAAGTAGTTAAGTGATTTGATGAATGTCCGACAAAAAAAAAAACACAGAAACAAAAAAATATTGATTCGATGAATAGTTTTTAAGTTTTTTTGGTTGTGTATATTTAAATTTGTTATTTGACTAGTTCTCATTCTTCATTTAGCATAATAAATGTTTAAAAGTGCATATTGTAAAAATTGATACCAATGTTTTAAAGTAGTCTTGTTAGCGGAAGAGAAAGTAGTTGAATGATTCAAACTTTATCATTTACGGTGGATGCCTACTCTCAAAAAGCATGATTTAACTAAAAAAATGTCCCGCTTGAGAGGAATCGACGGAATAATTTTTAAAAATTTTATTTTCAATTTTTTATTAAAATATTTCATTCATTCAACTAATTAATTTTACTATCATTATTAGATTTATTATATTCATTTTTATTAAGATCCATTGTTAATCTTTTTGTTAAGCATTATAACTTATAGAGATCTTTTGTTTAAGGAGATCAATAGGAACTTACTAATCAAATGAACTTCTACTATAGATTGCCATCAAAAGCAAACATCTCACTTTGCGTTTGTTTTTACGTTTAATATGTTTTTTTCATAGAAATTCATATTTGTTTTCTGACTGAAACCAAAAATTATTACATAAAAGCCAAGTGCAATGATAAAAGATGAAAGTATTTTATATTTAAAACTATGAATTGGGTTTATTAAAACAATTTCACATGTAAAATGAATGCAAATTTAGCCCTTGAACAGTTAGTATCTAATTTTTGCGCAAGCAATATTAATTCACATATTTCCAATAAGTTAGACTACAAAACTATCACTAAAAAAAACACAAAATGCATAAATACCATTCTTGTCAGCGGTATTAATTTCATTTTTCATTTATAAAATAAATATTATTTCAAGACGTTGCTTGGAATAATTGAAAAGAAATTCCATAATTGTTTTTTTTTCTAAAACTATCAGAAGTTTTTAAAATTTTCAAAAATATCACCAAACAGTTATATAAAAACAATTCTGAACATGTTTTAGAAACTCCAACGTTACAACTGATTAGGACTTTAAAAAAAATGCTTTATAGGAAAATGTAGCATTTCTGGAAATTAAAAACTCAAAAGTAATAATTTTAAGCATACTCCCAAAATTGAAAATATCTTGAGACTTGCATAGTTTTTCAGGCCTATAAAAAGAACACAATGGAAGGAAGAAGAGACACACAAACCTTTGTAGTTTCTATTGCGAGAAAGATTGAATATTGCAACCATGGCTCCAACTTTTCAAGGCGAGTGGATTAAGGTATTAAACTAATTAACTAAGGATTCTACGGATGTTCCTAATATTTAGACTTATTAATTAGAGAAATAAACTAATTTTATGTATTAATAAAAGTTAATAAAAAAAAGTTAATTTGTGTGAAAAGGATAGACTATTAAATTGTTAATTCAGCTTCTCATATTTTCTTGTACGAGAAACAAGTGTAAACGCGATTCCTCCAAAAACAAAAAGGTGGGAAATCGTGTTTTATTCCCAAATATCGGGACATACGGATTTCAGTCCATAATTTTGAGGATATAGCTATTTTTCAAAATGTTGTTAGGATATGAATATCTAGGATTTAAGTTTAATTACGTTTTAAAAAAGTTAGAAGTTAATTAACATATATTTATGAATTTAAATTTAAAAAACTGTATCGTGCTTTTGATATATCTTGGTCATTAATTAACAGGTGGATCAGAAAGGAGGAGAAACACCAGGACCAAGAAGTGCACATGGCATAGCCGTGGTCGGAAACAAGCTCTATTGTTTTGGCGGCGAGTTAATCGCAAACAAACACATCGACAAAGAGCTTTACGTTTTTGACTTCAACACTCAGACTTGGTCAATCGCTCCGGCCAACGGAGAAGCCCCTGACGTCTGCTGCTTAGGCGTCCGCATGGTGGCTGTTGGAACTAAGATCTATATCTATGGAGGCCGAAATGAAGATAACCATTTCAGCGACTTTTACTCTTACGATACGGTGAAAAAGGAGTGGAAGCTCCTAACAAAGCTCGATGATGTGGAAGCTCCTAACAATGGACCCGCGGCTCGTACTTATCACGCCATGGCTTCTGATGAAAACCATGTCTATATATTCGGTGGTGTGAGCAAAGGCGGGAGGCAGACAACACCTTTCCGGTTCAAGACGGCTGAGGCTTATAACATTGCTACTGGGAAATGGGCTCAGCTACCTGATCCTCCACAAAGCTTCGAGCCAAGAGGAGGAGCTGGATTTGTTGAGGTGCAAGGGAAGATTTGGGTTGTTTACGGATTTGCGACTTCTCCTTTTCCCGGAGGTAAAAGCAACTACGAATCTGATGCTGTGCATTACTTTGATCCGGCTACCGAGAAATGGACCGAAGTTAAGACTACTGGAGCAAAACCTTCCGCGAGGAGTGTGTTTGCGCATGCAGTAGTTGGAAAATATATAATAATATTTGGAGGTGAGGTGTGGCCTGACCTAGATGGACATTTAAAACCCGGGACGTTGAACAATGAGGGTTATGTGTTGGACACTGAGACACTGGTCTGGGAGAAGTTTGGAGAAGGAGATGAACCAAAGATGCCACGTGGTTGGACCGCCTACACTAGTGCTACTCTTTATGGAAAGAAAGGTCTCCTCATGCATGGTGGGAAGCTTCCGACCAATGAGCGAACTGATGATATCTACTTCTACGCTGTTAACTCAGCTTAATGCATGCGTGCGTGTCAAGGTATGTGTTGTGTTGTGTGTGTGTGTGGCTCTGCGTCAAGTACTTTTATTTTATTGTGATCCAATAAAGGAGCCAGTTTGTGGTTTCACTATGTACTGTGTGTTGGTTGAAATGTGTTGTCTTCGAATAATTATCAAATTATAATGTATAATACGTACTTACGTGGTATTATATAATAAAATGTTGAACTTAATGTTCGTTCCTTATTTATTTAATTTTCTATCAATGGATATTTTGTGACCAAGAATTAAAAAAGTACTTCACGATCCTAGACCTAATGCATGTGACCAAGATGAAACATCGCTGGGCATGGTTGAGAGCGGAGATCAATGAGCTTATCACACAGCTCAAGTCGAAGAAGTAAGATCTTTACCCCAGCCTCATCGAAGCTCTGTATCTCCTTAACAACAATGGATTATCTCGTAAGTAAATATCAATAGCTTATTTGCATAATTTAGAAATTAAGATTTTTCTTGGAGAGTGGAGGGGTTTTAATCATTTCAACTGGATTTGAAATCTGGGGTTTTTGAAGTTTTAATTATCATATTTTCAAATGTAATTGATTATGAGTATTTGTTGTTTTTCTTCTAAAACTGGGTTTCTCAAACAAGTATGGGTTATCTTTTTTTGCAATGGAAAATGATGAGGCTTTGCTTTAAATATGATACAGATACATATAATCAAGCTCTGGATGTTAAAGTCAAGGTTAAATTAGTTTCGTTGGTATCCATATAATCATGCTCATATCCATATCAAGCGTTGATCTGCTTGGCACATCAGACGATTATATCATCGAATCAGGTACTTCTTAATTATGCCATGTTTATCATTACATTGAATCTCTGTTTGGTAGTGGAAATATTTTTATTGGGTGGTGGTACGAGGTGAACTTTTTGAACATGTAATTGTGCAAGTCGTCGGAATTATAAATGATACTTTTTGTAGAGTATTGTTTGTAAAGCGTTTGTTAAATCAAGTTTAGGATTCTCTGTTCAGTAAGTTTGGTACTAGATTCATAAATGTGTGGGATATAAGATGGATAAACAATCAAAGATGGTCCATCTTAGATGCATATATCTCCAGATATGCTTTCATCATTTCCATGTTTTGTTAAAGAGTATGATGACTGATGAGGTCACACATGGATAGATTCTTGCTATTTCCATTTCACCAACCCTTCTGAAGCAAGTGCGAGGGAAAGATGACGGTAAGACTCTTTCAAGTTTCTTCTTCCTTAAGTATATAAATGATTTGTTGTAATGTCTCTCTCACTTATATTGCTGATGTTCTTATTTTTGCAGCCATTAATGTTGGAGTTGCTGGGTGCTGCACTGGTCTTGATCTTAGTTTCCCCGGTAATCAAAAGTTTTATTTTGTTTTACAGCTATAGAATCGAGTTAAGCTTAGTTCTTCAGATAGTGTCAATGTGATGAGATTAGGTTCTGAAACTTTTGACTGAGATAAGTTAGGGGTTTTCAGGATCAGGATTTTCCAAGAAGGAAGGCTTTAAAGGATCATTTGCAGATGCAGGGCAATCTGCACAGGTGATTCATCTTATCAACGAATCTTTAATATTTTGCATATATGCTTATTGTTCCAAGAATCTAATTTGCTATCTTTTGTTGTTCAAGACTTTTGCTGTATTATCTGGAGTACACAGTTTGGTTGTTTGCCTTCTGAAGCAAGTGCGAGGGAAAGATGATGGTGAGACTCTTTCAAATTTCTTCTTCCTTACGTATATAAATGATTTGTTGTAATGTCTCTCTTACTTATATTGCTGATGTTCTTATTTTTGCAGCCATTAATTTTGGAGTTGCTGGGTGCTACATCTCTTTTGTTTTAGTCCTTCCAATTATCGTCCTTTATTCCCAGGTGCAGTCAAAAAGTATATGACAATGAAGTAACATCGTCAAGCATCTCCTTGGATAAGCATACTGATGTAGTGGATTCAATATGTGAAAGGGCATTCAATGCTTTGAAGTAGGGAGAAGTTGTTGCTAATGAAAAAGAAGTAAGCTCTCTCACCTGCTTTTGTGTCATTTTGCATTTGCTCTTACAGTTCTACAAATTTGTGTCTCTGCAGAATCATCAAGACTCAAGGGGAAGCGGCGGTAAAGGTTTGATTCTTTCTTCATGAAACTAGCATTGGAATTTGGTAACACTTGAAATTCGTCAGTTAAAAAAAAGGTGGATGTATGTCTCCTTTATGTTGGAAATAGATTGTTAATTGTAATGCTGTTTTCTAATTCATCAGGAAAAAACATGAGGCATCATAAACTTCTCCCTCTGATCAAACTTGTGTGCCTGATTAAGAGGGCTTAACCTGGAGCATTCATCAACAATTTCTTCTATAAAAAAGAATGAATATGAGGCTATCACAGGACGTGAAATAGTAGCTGAAGGAGAATAAACTCTAGAAAGGACAATCGTTTGTATGGTTCAACAACCAGTGGCTAAGAAGAAGATCATGCAGACACTAAGATTCGATAAATAAACAAGTGGTCTTAGATTATTTTACATTTAAAATAAAACAATGTTTGCAATCATCTATTTAATATATTTTTCAGTTTATCTAGCATACACATGTAGCAAATAAGAGATAAAGGAATATTAAAGTATGCTCTATAATAGTTAAAATTTCAAATAAAAAAATTATCCAATGTAGATGAACCAAATATAAAGTAAAAATGAAGTAATAAGTCAACTAAATTTATAATATGTTATTATATTATCTGATGTCAAATATATATGTAATTATAAATATATAGAATTATTTATAAAGTAATTATAAATATTTGTATATGTTTCAAAAGAGATCTTGGAAATTTGTGATTCCATAATTTATCATATATCGGAAATGCATGTCTATATAGAACAAGAAATTAGGAATATGAACTGGTAAAATGATATAAAGAGACGGAACACATCAGAATAAATCTAAATTCAGTCATAAATGTAAACTTTTATCTTTTCTTTTTAAAAAAAAAAGTGGATCCAGTTAATTTTATTTTAATTTTGATCGTTCTTGGCAGTTCTATATCCGATAGTTCATGATTTTAATATAAATATAACTGATCACTAATGGTTAATCATGGTAAAACATCCATGAAATGATTATTATTTTAAACATTTATAAACCAGTTAAACTAATTTTAATTCATAACTGATATAAGTTTAAGTTATATACAGTATGTTATATCCAATAAAATATTTACAAATATAACTTCGTACGTAGATGCATTTCCGACTTTAGTTTGTTTTTAAATGATGACAATTGTAATTTGAACCTTAGACAAATAAAGTCAAATATCGGGACAAAAATAACATGTACGGGATAAGAGATGGGTAATTGGAAAATAAAAGATATTACCCAAACTATTTCCAATCAAATACAAAATAGAAATTTTACGTAACGAGATTGGAAAATTAAGATAGATATATTCAATTTCTAAATTCTCGCTAATTTGAGTAAAATTCATCTTTGGGACATATATTTTTGACAAAGTTTGAGAAGTATGATAAACATTTATATAATTTTTATCACAAACGAGAAATGCAAGTATCATATATGATTTCTTTACATAATCTTTTGTCCAAAATAAATATTTTCAAATATATAATTTATTAAAAAGAAATGGTTATAGGACGAAACATTCCCAACGAATACGAGATTGAATGAGTTTTCTGTTTTCATATTTTTCTATACATGTATACCTAATCACACATAATTATTTCTAAAATTTATATGAAAACATTTATAATTTCCATCACAAATGGCAAATACAAGTATCAAATATAATTTTCATACCTAACCCCTTATCCAAAATAAAATATTTTTAAACAAGTAATTTATTAAAATTAAACAGTTATGGGATGAAAAATTCTTACGGATACGGGATTGGACAGGTTTTATGTTCCAAAATGAACATGTCTATTTTTCATATATAATACACCTAATTACATATAATTGTATGAAAAAATTTATATAAATTTATTCACAAATGGGAAATGAAAGTATGGAGTATAATTTCCTTCCTAATCTTTTATCCAAAATAAATATTTTTAAATGAGTAATTTATTAAAAATAAACAGTTATTAGACGGAAAATTCTTAATGGATACGGGATTGAACGGTTTTCTGTTCTGAAATGAATATGCCTATTTTTCATATATGATACACCTAATCACATATAATTATATGAAAAAATTTATATACTTTTCATCTCAAACGGAAAATGAAAGTATCAAATATAATTTCCTTTCCTAATCTTTTAACTAAAACAAATATTTTCAAATGAGTAATTTATTAAAAATAAACAGTTATTAGACAGAAATTCTTAAAGGATACGGGATTGAACGGGTTTTCTGTTCTGTAATGAAGATGCCTATTTTTCATACATGATACACCTATCACACATAATTATTTATAAACATTAATCAAATTTGATTTATGTCATCTAAACTTTATAACAAACATAAATAAAATTAAAATACAATAAATATCAAATAAATTTATTTTATAAAAGTGTGGGGCCGAATTTAACAGATCAGAGGCCCATTTAAAAGAGCCTGTTAAGAAGGCCCAAGGAGAGAGTAACCAGTAGGAAACTTGGTCAAAGAAAGGAAAGGAGGATCATCAAACCTCGAGAGTCGAGATTGTTACATTTTGTTAGTGGAGAATGGAGATTGATCGACGTGCTCGTGTGCATTTGACATCTATGCACTTCCATTAAAACATAGTTTCTTGATAATAAAACGCGTGTGCCCATGCTGTTTGTATACCCGAACACACGGCTACAAAAAAAGACAAAGACCTGACACGGATAAACAAGTTTCGATGACATAGCAAAACGTGTACGTTGAGTCAAGGCTTGGCTTGTCTCATGCATGTGTGTGTGTGGCTCGTCAAATATATGTTATTAGTATAGTAGCTAGTATGATCCAATTAAGGAGCTCATTTTATGTGTGTTTGCCTATAGTATGAACTTTTTATAAGAGGTATATTGAATCAAAAATTATTACATAAAAGCCAAGTGCAATGATAAAAGATGAAAGTATTTTATATTTAAAACTATGAATTGGGTTTATTAAAACAATTTCACATGTAAAATGAATGCAAATTTAGCCCTTGAACAGTTAGTATCTAATTTTTGCGCAAGCAATATTAATTCACATATTTCCAATAAGTTAGACTACAAAATTATCACTGAAAAAACACAAAATGCATAAATACCATTCTTGTCAACGGTGTTAATTTCATTTTTCATTTATAAAATAAATATTATTTCAAGACGTTGCTTGGAATAATTGAAAAGAAATTCCATAATTGTTTTTTTTCTAAAACTATCAGAAGTTTTTAAAATTTTCAAAAATATCACAAACAGTTATATAAAAACAATTCTGAACATGTTTTAGAAACTTTCCAACGTTACAACTGATTTAGGACTTTAAAAAAAATGCTTTATAGGAAAATGAAGCATTTCTGGAAATTAAAAACTCAAAAGTAATAATTTTAAACATACTCCCAAAATTGAAAATATCTTGAGACTTGCATAGTTTTTCAGGCCTATAAAAAGAACACAATGGAAGGAAGAAGAGACACACAAACCTTTGTAGTTTCTATTGCGAGAAAGATTGAATATTGCAACCATGGCTCCAACTTTTCAAGGCGAGTGGATTAAGGTATTAAACTAATTAACTAAGGATTCTACGGATGTTCCTAATATTTAGACTTATTAATTAGAGAAATAAACTAATTTTATGTATTAATAAAAGTTAATAAAAAAAAGTTAATTTGTGTGAAAAGGATAGACTATTAAATTGTTAATTCAGCTTCTCATATTTTCTTGTACGAGAAACAAGTGTAAACGCGATTCCTCCAAAAACAAAAAGGTGGGAAATCGTGTTTTATTCCCAAATATCGGGACATACGGATTTCAGTCCATAATTTTGAGGATATAGCTATTTTTCAAAATGTTGTTAGGATATGAATATCTAGGATTTAAGTTTAATTAACTTTTAAGTTAACATACGAAACATACCATTATTTAAGTACTTTTACGTTTTAAAAAAGTTAGAAGTTAATTAACATATATTTATGAATTTAAATTAAAAAAAACTGTATCGTTCTTTTGATATATCTTGGTCATTAATTAACAGGTGGATCAGAAAGGAGGAGAAACACCAGGACCAAGAAGTGCACATGGCATAGCCGTGGTCGGAAACAAGCTCTACTGTTTTGGCGGCGAGTTAATCGCAAACAAACACATCGACAAAGACCTTTACGTTTTTGACTTCAACACTCAGACTTGGTCAATCGCTCCGGCCAACGGAGAAGCCCCTGACGTCTGCTGCTTAGGGGTCCGCATGGTGGCTGTTGGAACTAAGATCTATATCTTTGGAGGCCGAAATGAAGATAACCATTTCAGCGACTTTTACTCTTACGATACGGTAAAAAAGGAGTGGAAGCTCCTAACAAAGCTCGATGATGTGGAAGCTCCTAACAATGAACCCGCGGCTCGTACTTATCACGCCATGGCTTCTGATGAAAACCATGTCTATGTATTCGGTGGTGTGAGCAAAGGCGGGAGGCAGACAACACCTTTCCGGTTCAAGACGGCTGAGGCTTATAACATTGCTACTGGGAAATGGGCTCAGCTACCTGATCCTCCACAAAGCTTCGAGCCAAGAGGAGGAGCTGGATTTGTTGAGGTGCAAGGGAAGATTTGGGTTGTTTACGGATTTGCGACTTCTCCTTTTCCCGGAGGTAAAAGCAACTACGAATCTGATGCTGTGCATTACTTTGATCCGGCTACTGAGAAATGGACCGAAGTTAAGACTACTGGAGCAAAACCTTCCGCGAGGAGTGTGTTTGCGCATGCAGTAGTTGGAAAATATATAATAATATTTGGAGGTGAGGTGTGGCCTGACCTAGATGGACATTTAAAACCCGGGACGTTGAACAATGAGGGTTATGTGTTGGACACTGAGACACTGGTCTGGGAGAAGTTTGGAGAAGGAGATGAACCAAAGATGCCACGTGGTTGGACCGCCTACACTAGTGCTACTCTTTATGGAAAGAAAGGTCTCCTCATGCATGGTGGAAAGCTTCCGACCAATGAGCGAACTGATGATATCTACTTCTACGCTGTTAACTCAGCTTAATGCATGCGTGCGTGTCAAGGTATGTGTTGTGTTGTGTGTGTGTGTGGCTCTGCGTCAAGTACTTTTATTTTATTGTGATCCAATAAAGGAGCCAGTTTGTGGTTTCACTATGTACTGTGTGTTGGTTGAAATGTGTTGTCTTCGAATAATTATCAAACTATAATGTATAATACGTACGTACGTGGTATTATATAATAAAATGTTGAACTTAATGTTCGTTCCTTATTTATTTAATTTTCTATCAATGGATATTTTGTGACCAAGAATTAAAAAAGTACTTCACGATCCTAGACCTTATGCATATGATCATGCTCAGAACATTTCATTGGTTAGTGCTTATAAAAGGTACTTAGTATTTAATTTAATTGTAAATAATTAAAATTAATGTTAAAAAATTTCTTAGGTGTTTATATTATTTAATTTTTCCATTGATAGAATCACACATAGATTGCTTAAAAAATATATATATAATTTTTTTTTAATTTTTCAAATTTATAAATTTTTGGTAAGTAAAAAAATTGTTGCTTTCATAAAATTTTAAACATACATAAAAATAAAAGAGCTCTAGCCAGAAGTTTGTCCATATAATTTTTTTTTTGAAAATTGGAAATAAATGACCTATTCGATGGACGGGTTTTTAAACTTTTAGATAAATTAAATTTTTGTAAAATCATTAAATCAAATATTTGCTGTTAATCAAATATTTTAAATTGTTTAAAAGAAAGAATTATTTTGAATAATGATTATGTATAGATATTCGAACTCCGTCTGGTTGTTTTTGAACTCCGTCTGGTTGTCTTTGAACTCCGTCTGGTTGTAGTTGAACTCCAGATAGTTCAATATAACTCTGTCTGGTTTAATCGAAGTATAATATTATCTTTAATTAATTCATTCATTGAAACATCTGGAGTTCAATTGTAACCAGACAAAGTTCAATACCAATTTTTCGACACAGTAAACACCCAATCACAAAGAGACACGTCACCTTAAGCGCCGCTCCTTCAAATTCTTACTTAAGTGCCGGCCCTTAACATTTTTATTAGTTCTGATTTATTTTGAAGCATTATTGGGCTAAGGATCCACTAACATCTGCTAAATACCCACTGATGGAGATGGTCTCAGGTACTGATCTGCATGAGAGCACTATCCTCATCAAATCAGTCAATCCATGTTTTTTTTACATAAATTTTGGCAAGGATTGATGTAAAACTTTCCCTGGGCTGTCGGGTTGAACCGAACAATTCAACCCGAGAAAATGAAAATGTTCGGTTATCGGCACCGATAATTAGAAGAGATGCAAACCGATCAGTCAATTTAAAATAGAATCTCGGTATTTGGTTCGATCGGTTCGGTAATCGGAATTAAACCAAGCCGAGAATTGGGAGCCATATATAAAGATTATTAGTCATTAACCCTAATCTCAGGTTTCTTCTTCTGATTTGGTTCTGCAGCTAAGAGCTTGCTAAGCTGAATCAGACCAAAGTTCATCTTTTTTTCTGATCTAATCAATAATCTCCAGTCTGTTAAGTATAGATCTCTTCTTTTGTTTATTTTCTGGTATCTTCTCCTTTATTACGAAAGAATAAATCTTCTTCTCTTTCTTCATTTTTTCCTTATCTTCTTCTTCTTCTTCTCCACCTCTTTTCTTATATTCTTTGTCATGATATCTTTCCTCTTCGGATGGATTCACTGGATTCGTCATTACCAGCGTTCTCATCACCATCTCTCAGCTGGAAGCATTGGTAATTCTTTAGATTTGATAGTTTTTCATCAGAAATAAAAGAGAAAATCTTCAATTAACCCATATTATCATATCAGATTGGATGTATTAATTGATTGTGTCTTGTGATTTGTTTAGATTACGGCTGGTGGATAACAAGCCTCATTGGATGGTAGGATCGAGCGTCCGTTATCTATACCACCATCTTTGTCACTGTCGCAGCCGCAACCACCATCGCCGCCACCACCACTCATTTCTTTAGAAATCCTAACCTTAATTGTATAGTGGATTTGGATTTATTATGTAACTGGACCTATTTTAGATTAAATGGGATCCATTATTTGTAACTGAAAATTTATTAATTAGGTCCAATATGATTAAAAACCGAATAAACCGAAAAAACACTATTCTTTAAACAATATATCATGAATTCAGGTTTTTTAAACCGAATTGAAATCGATTTCGGGTTTTTTCGGATGTAAACAAATATCATGTAACCGACCCGAAAAATCCGAGTACCGTTTGACCTGATTTGAAAATCCATTTGGGTTCAATTCGGTGAAATTTTCTAAGAATCGAATTCAGTCCAAACTGAATAACCCGAAAAACCATTAGCCCAGGCCGATGTAAAACTGTAAATCAAGATAACTTCACGTTATAAATTAAAGCGAACACGAAACATACAGTAAACTATTTCAGAGAAAAATGGCGGCAACAAGTTTGAGAGAAAATGAAAATGAAAAAGAAAGTAAACACAATAAGCCTAGTCTATTTCACCTTTACAATAGTGTATAAACTATAAACAATAAAACTGAGAAAGTGAGAAAGATGGATGTTAAACCCGGCCACGTACGCAAAGCCTAGTCTATTTCACCTTAAGTAACATTTACTCAGAGTTCAGCCCGGATCAGAGGCCCATTTAAAAGAGCCTGTTAAGAAGGCCCAAGGAGAGAGTAACCAGTAGGCAACTTGGTCAAAGAAAGGAAAGGAGGATCATCAAACCTCGAGAGTCGAGATTGTTACATTTTGTTAGTGGAGAATGGAGATTGATCGACGTGCTCATGTGCATTTGACATCTATGCACTTCCATTAAAACATAGTTTCTTGATAGTAAAACGCGTGTGCCCATGCTGTTTGTATTGCCGAACACACGGCTAAAAAAAAGACAAAGACCTGACGGATAAACAAGTTTCGATGACGTAGCAAAACGTGTACGTTGAGTCAAGGCTTGGCTTGTCTCATGCATGTGTGTGTGTGGCTCGTCAAATATATGTTATTAGTATAGTAGCTAGTATGATCCAATTAAGGAGCTCATTTTATGTGTGTTTGCCTATAGTATGAACTTTTATAAGAGGTATATTAAATTAAATATTTGGTGTGGTTTTAGTAGATGAATGAGTTGAACACTTTTTTATTGTTAATTTGTGTATTTGTTCAATTTTTTTAGCTAAACTGCTTGAATCATCTTTTCAATTTATTTATCTTAAATGATAAAATACTAGATGAATGTTCATTCAACTCTTTCAGTTTGTTAATTTAAGTACATTATTTGTTAGTTTTCATAAAATTTGAAATGTTTGGTTGAATTTTGGTGAACTTAAAATTTTGCTATTAAATTTTCTGAAATTTTTGTATTTAATTTAAAACTTTTATGAATCTCACATGAAATTTTTAAATTTTAATTTATCTTTTGATACCTGTTAATTTTATTCTATATTTAAAATTATTAGTTTATAACACTAATTTTTAAAATATATGAAAATTTTTGTTTCAATAACAGAAGATCTGCCATTTTAACTCAAATTTTTTCAAATAAAAAATTGAATACACCTCCTAATTGTTTTTAATATTCAGTTTGTTTATGAAAATACAACAAATTGTCAAATTTCAAAGCTTGTAATTATTTATAAGCTTCTCACTTCGAAAATCAATTTCTCAACTGGCATTCTAAACACTACAATGTAGTGCTTGCAGCAAAATTCTCCGGTGAAGCTTTCATGTTGAACAAAGCGGAAATGGACTTAAGGCCGACTGTTTTATTACTAGACAATAACAAAAACGACAACAACAACAACGACAACAAAAGAGATGCTTTGATCATATCGAACTCTCTTGTCTAGTTCCTCATTACATTAGTTCTTAAACTCTCTTTGCTTTGATCATACTGTAACCACAATTATCTTAGACGAGAAACGAGGTAGCTTTTTCAACTTGATAAAACCATTGATTCTCCATCTCCAATTCCATCTTCTTGGTATCATAAAGACTCTCAATTTTGTTCTGCCTTGATCTCATGGCTGCCATAACTTCATGTATATCACCCAATATGACAGTAAGATCCAGAGGAAGTACCATAAGCTCCCTTAGATTGTTCGGTCCAACCACTTCTGGATCTGCTCCCCACATCAAATGACCAACCTGAAGGTTCGCTTCTTGAGTCAAATGCTTACCGTCAAAGAAGAGATACTCTTCAGGCTTGGCACATACATTGTTGGACGAACAATCACTTCCGTTGATCGAGCCAGTTCCACAACAAGCGGCGGTCCCCGTCGCGAATGCTGTGTATCACCAACAAGATAAAAACATTAAAACTTTTAGTCAAGAAATCAATAATGATAAATTGATCGTAGAAAAGACTTACTATAAGTCTTGGGATTGAAAACTCTGTGTTGGATCGAGCTGAAGAAGTCGTAAAACGAGTATTGGAAACCATTGAGTTGTTTCGAAAGATCGATCACGAGCTGCAAGAGCTTCTTGTTATGCAAAGCTGCCATTTCTGATGGCAGTTTCACACATTCTTGAACATTACCATTTGCTTGTTTCACAGCTGGTAAGCAACCCAATGGTGCCAAGTTTTGGAATGCAAATTTCCTCCCTCCAGCTCCATAAACCACCTGAAAATTCGATATATACGTAAAAAACATATGAAAAGAAAGAAAAAAACTTGTTATAGAAGATGTAGCTCAGTAAAGATAAATGTTGTATACCTTTACTTCTGCGTTGATTTTAGTGATGACTTGATCAACAAAAGCTTGTTTCTGAGCATCTGATGGAGTTGGATTATTCTTGGCATAGTTCAAGTAGTCATTAGAGCCGATGTAGATCAAGTAGATAGCTTCAGAACGTGTTTGATTTGTCCATTTGTTCTTGTTTTCCGAGAATTTCTTCACTTGTTGTGATAGTGTCATCTGTAAAAAATCATTCAAATGTATATCTATTTTTAACCTACAAATTCCTTTTATATTTCTTCCATCAAACATGAAAATCTTTAACCAAATATTGTGCATTTTTTCCGATTAGAATTCTTACTTTTACAGTTTCTACACGCCATCACAAGTTTCAAATTGTTTCTACCATTTAATTGTAATAATGATCACATAAATCGAACTTACAAAATTGTAATTTAAGAAAGGAAAAAAAAACGAACTCAATTCAAAATTTTGTTTGGCTCAACAAAGTTAATTCCAAAGTAACAAGAATCCAAGTTACTAAAAAAAAAGGAAATTCCGATAAAGTAAAAAAAGCTGACCGTCTCCGGAGGGGAGCCAAGAACGGTGGCGTCGGCGATGGCGAAACTAGCTCCGTGAGAAAAGTCCGCCGTGGTTTGGAGAAACGGAGGGATTTGAGGAATTCCCATGAAATTAGCTTTACCATAAATTATTTATAAAAAAAAATTAAATTCAAATGAATAAAACCACAACCATAGTCATAATTTTTTTCAAGTGATCAAGAAAAATAAAATTACCGAGATAATCAGGAATGATACGACCATCGGACCATCGTCCTGTAGCCTTTCCTAGAGTGTTTCCATAAGGAGGAAAGCTTGCATCGACTCGGTTCTGAGAGAGAAACTGTTTGTTTCCGGCGTCGTAAAGTCCATCACCGAAGACAAAGAGCGTCTGAGCCAAAGAAACGGAGGGAAAATGAAGAAGAAGATGTAGTAAAGTAGTGATTAGTATGAAGATATGAGATTTGGGATTCGCCATTGAAAAAGATCGGAAAGAGAAAAACTCCGGAGAAAATACAAAGGCTAGTTTAGAAATTACGGTTGAATGAATGAATCATTGATGAAACCACGTGCCCAACGTTCCCGTTTTTAAAATTATTTTCCTTAAAATAAGAATTTTCTACGTTAGTCCACTAGAGGTGGAATTTTATTTTATTTAATCAATACATTTGTTTATACTTAACTTCATTTTACATCCACGCCCATGTGAACATGTGATAATTTATTACTTTATTTTTTATAACATTTGATCAAATAATATCCAAACTATATTTATGTGGATTATTTTCTGATTGCAAATTAAATTTGGACATGTGAAAAATTATTGCCAACTAAAATTATTGCCAACTAAAATTATTGGACATGTATAAAATAACTATGGAATTTTCTGATTAATACCAATAACATTTATATAATTTTTAAAATTGCCAAAAAAAAAAAATTGATGAAATATTCAGTTATTTGAATAAATTTTATGTAATGGATATACACAGAGTAGATATAATTGGTGGGAGTATTAACGCATTTGTCAAATTTGAAAATAGACATCATTCTAACAAAATCACATTCGAACCATGTGTGTATCATGGTTATTATGAAAAATATTATTCCATTGTTAACATAGCTGTATAATCTTATTAACCAGGTTGTAGTAGTATTGTTTTATAATGAATCGTACATCATTTTCAGTTTTGCCGTAGCACTTGAAGAAAATATAGAGAACGAATCTTCTTTGTGACAGCATAAATGATTTTTATTTGCTTACAAGTTACAATATTATAACTTGACTTCAGTTATGGTTCAGCTCCATATGTTCACCTCGAAAGGCGACTTTTGGAAATATATATATTTTTAAGAAGATTAATTTATACTATAGTGTTCTGACATGAGCAGCTCTAATTATTTAAAACTTTTGCAAAAATAATTAACTAATTCGATTTGACCATAATTCTGGCTAATGTAGTGATTTTTGGAAATATAGTTTATCGGCAATCAAAGTAATATCGCTTCTCTTCAATGTTCTGCACATGATTAATGTACCTTAAAGTAAACTTATTTATGGATTCTGCATGTCCACATATCCCAACATTTTACAATTTTTACTTGCCTTTTCAACAAACAAAATTCTTGCTTCTTTTTCAAACCTGTTTAGATTACGTTGATTCTCTTTTGAACCTGGACAAATTAGTCATTGCAACTTTAACAAAAAAAAAAAAAATCATTACAAAATGTGGATGCATCATGCATGGTTGATGATGGTGGTGGTTGTCGAGAAATTGAAAACAAATGTGCATCACTATTCCATTGTAACCAACTCGTATTCGATCATTCCTGTAGGGTATCTTGAACCTAACCTAACCTAACTAATATTTTACCAAGATTCAAAATAAATTTCCTCCTTATCTTGTCGTAGCTTAAACTTTGGGTAACCGTTTTTATAAAACAAGTTTTATCTTCAAAATTTCCAATAAGTTTGACCTGTGAATCTGTGAGTTGGGTTTCTGTCATTATTAAAGTTTCACGTAGGGAATGCTGCCCGCCTGCCCCAAACAAAAGTTTTAAGTAGGGAAGATTTAGAAATAAACCTAAATTTAATATTTTAAAAGATAATAAAGAAGTACATCTTTTCAGATTTAAGAATTTCTAATTTAATTGTTCTTGTTATTTTTTAGTATATCGGTTTTAGAATTTAGTTTCTTGGATTATGATTCAAGGATTTGAATTTAATATTTGGTTTAAATTTGAAATATTTTGCTATGATTTAACAATATACACAAATTAATTAATTCTAAAATCAAGTATATATTTTAATTTTATAGAAAATTATTGAAAATAAATTATTACTATTATTTTTGTCTTCTAGGCAAGTGGTCACACGACCATTTATCTCTCTCATTGTGGGGTTCGAACCAGGCAAGCTGGAAATGATACGACAATTCGAGGATTTAATTAAGACCACTAAGTTATCAATTCCCTTCCTATGAATTATTTTTTGGTTCAGAAACTTATTACTCAATGCTGAAGTTATTTCTTTTTTGCACTCAAATATTATTTTATTGTGTTGCTTGAAGCGAACAACATTTGGACAAAATTTGTTTAGGATAATCGGATTAAAATATCAAATGGTATTAAGAAAGAGAGTTTTTGTCTTCTTATTCTTCTTCGTTTTATTAAAGTTAAAGTGGCAAAATAACGAGAAAAATAGATAAATGGCGTTTCTTAAGTTATAATTCATGGTGGTTCAGTGATTTAAAAGTTTATCATGAGATTGAAAGATTAGTTGATCGTGGTTTGGACCACTCTTTTGTGATTATATTCATGATGGCTACTATAAATTTTTGAATGAAAAAAAAAGCTGGTGCTTACAGAAATTAATATGTTTTTTTTATATATTTTGACAGAACAATTAGAGAAAACGTGCAAGTATATATATATATATATATATATTGTGATATTATCTATATAGTTATGTTGTAAAAAAACAAGATGTGTTGCATTTTCCACCTCTGGGTTGCCAATCAAGAGTTTCTAGCTAGAGAATAATCTTGAAATATAAAATATTCCCAAAATGAATGAATCAAATCATGCATTTCCTTTTCATCGAAAACAAAATAAAGATAAAGCATTTCCTTTTAAAAATAAACTTTACAAAAAATTATTTCCTTTAACATTTGAAAGTTAGAAAAGCGTTTAGGTAGCTAGGTAGGAGGGAATTAGTTTCAAGTGACAAAATCCACAGCAAAAACGTGCATGAGAAACACAATAATTTCACGTTCATAACGGTATCTGATGTTCTATTGTAGCAAACTTTTTTGTTTGTCATCATTTGTATAATTTTATTAATATAATAGAAAATTAAAAGCTCCTTTTTACCCAATATAAATGACACTTGTTTAGCTCATCATTCTCTGTTTAACTAAAAATGGCAGGCAACTACAGTTTAATGAGTGTACTAGGCGTACTATTCGTATTTACTCTCTTCTATAACCTGGACACCGTCTCCGGGCAGAATATTCCGGCGGTGGGTTTATTCACATTCGGAGATTCCAACTTCGACGCTGGAAATAGGAAGTTCCTCACAACTGCTAAGGTTCCTCAAAACTTTTGGCCTTACGGTAAATCTCGAGATGACCCAAACGGCAAGTATTCAGATGGCAAAATCCTCCCGGACTTTATTGGTAAGTTTATTATATTACCTTTGCTTTTACACTTTTTTCTCAAAACGAGTAATTTAAAAAAAAAAGTTATTTACTTAGTCTGAAGAAAGCAAAAAAGAGGACTAAATATAATCTACGGGCACAGACTATTTGTTATCTTAGCTATTCTTAATTTCAAAGTTCGTTTTACATATACTAAAAATCAACTTAGTATTTTTAAATGAGATAAACTAAACAAGCCAATCAATATTAGTAGGCAAAAGGTATTTTAGATAACGAAAACTATTTTTATAGTATGTGTGAAAAGTATAAAGATTAAAGATAAAAAGGATTGGTAGATTGTTTTCAAAGGTCTCTCAGTTAAATATTTTAATTAAACGAGGCAATTTCAAAGAGAGAAAAGCAATATCAATGTGTTTTAACCTTTTTTGGCATGGGACCATGTATTTAGGATTTACTTGATGTAATTCCTAAACTTTCATTTTTCTGAAATGAGATTTACATTCTTATCCAAAAAAAAAAAGAGGAAGCTTAGCTTTCTTGATGGGTACTGTGTTTCATATTAAGCGTCAATTGCAGCTTGCACACATTAAATTTTCAACGACTATTTTGTTGTACACTACATAAATTATAGAATATACATTTTCTATAATTATATAACATAACACTCTCGATACATTAAATTTTCAAGCATTATTTTGTCTGTACATCATAAATTTATATCTCTCATAAATATATTAACCTAAAATTTTAAAAATATAATTTTAAATTGATACTTAATATGAAATGGATAGAGTATATATTTTCTATAATTATATAATATAACATTCTCTTCTGTACAACTTTTAAAATTGGCAATAGATTAAACCGTTAACAGACAAAACTACAAATAAATTTGATTGATAACTAAAGTTAATATTATTCCTTCTGTTTTATTTTATCAGAAGTTTTAGCCTCTTTTGTTTATTAGATATTCTGCAAGTTTTTGTGCACAACTTAAATTTTGACTGGTTGATAGATTTAAAATAAAAGATTACTAAATGGTATTTTTGTAAAGAAATATAGATTTTTATGAATATGCATAAGTTATTAATTTTAGTCAAAACGTCTAAGTGTGATAAAAAATAAAAAATAAAAGTCAAAACGTCTAATAAAATGAAAATTTCACACTATTCATGTTACTAACAATGATGAGTGTAAATAAATCACAGCAAAATTCATGGGGATTCCATACGATTTACCGCCGGCGCTTAAACCCGGCGCCGATGTCTCACGAGGAGCCAGCTTTGCTGTCGGCGACGCTGCTATTCTTGGGTCTCCAAAAGATTCTGTAAGCTCACTTAATTATTTATCAATTATATATATATATATATATATATATCGTTATGTATTTTATTATTTTTTGGGTGATAAATGGATTTTTGTTTTTGTAGTTGACTTTGAGTCAACAAATAAGGCAATTCAATAAGATGATATCAAATTGGAAAGGAGATTACCTTTTGAAATCAGTGTTTATGATAAGCATTGGTATGGAAGATTACTATAACTTCACAAAGAACAATCCTAATGCTGATGCTTCTGCTCAACAAGCTTTCGTCATTTCTGTCACTAACAAATTAAAAAAGGATATTAGCGTAAGTACTTAATCAATAAGTGTATTTTGACATGTATAAAAGTTATTACTAAATTAATTAATATGTTACTATGATTTTTTTTATTGCAGTTGTTGTATTCATCTGGAGCTAGTAAATTCGTGATACCGACAATAGCACCATTAGGTTGTTTGCCTATCGCAAGACAAGAGTTTAAAACCGGTAACGATTGTTACGAGAAACTCAATGATTTGGTCAAACAACACAACGCTAAAATTGGACCGATGTTGAATGAGTTAGCAAAATCCACTCCCGGTTTCCAATTCACTGTTTTCGATTTCTACAACGTTATTCTTCGTAGGACACAACACAACATGAACTACCGTGAGTATAATTACCATAACTCGTACACTATATATATGATTAATATCATTTAGACTTTGAACTAACATTTGATGATAATGATTTGTTTTGTGTGACTAATTAATTATTTAGGGTTTTCCGTCACGAACATATCATGTTGTGGAGTTGGGACGCATAACGCGTATGGTTGCGGTTCACCTAACGTGCACTCGAAGTTATGTGAATATCAAAGATCTTACCTTTACTTCGATTCACGTCATAACTCAGAGAAGGCTCAAGAAGCGTTCGCTCATCTTCTCTTTGGAGCCGACGCAAATGTAGTCCAACCTATGAATGTTCGTGAGCTCATTGTCTATCCAGTTGATGAGGCTATGCTTGAGTATTGGGAAGGGTAAATCCAATGGAGGAGAAGTTATCGTTAGTCCAAGACGTTGACGTCGATGTGGATCGTTGTACTTCGTTTAGTTGTTGAGCTCAACATTTTATCTCTACTTCACGTAAGCTCTTAATTGGTTCTGTTGAGAATTTAAAATAATAATGTCATCCTTAACTATGTTTTTTATTTAATCGCAAAGGGTAATGTGACAAATCCATAAACCAAAACCTGTTCAATGACCGGCTTACCGCTTATATGCACTCCATTAATAAACAACATTGATAAAATTTGGTGGAAATAATTATTTCAGAGCTATTCGATTCAAAATTGATTTTGGGACAATTGTTCTTGTATCGGTATAAAATTTATTTGATTAATAAATTATGAAAGTTCATGAATGATTGCCAAGAAACAAAAAAAAACATATAATAAAGAAACTAAAAATAGGGTCCAGGAAAGCTAAGCTACATCTGCATGTGTTTGGCCCCGGCCATATAATTATGTATGTATTAATGTATTTCAAACGAAAAAATAACTAAACCAAGAATCATGATATATACAATATCAGCTATAAAAAAAAAAATCATGATATACAGTCTCAAAGATGAGACCCGCTTCATCAGTAATTTTTGTTTGTCTAGTTTCTTAACTTTTTTCATTCTTTTTTTTGTTTTGTTGATAAAATGAACTTTTTTTCCTTTTTAGTTTTTGTCGTAACTTTTTGCTTTTAACTATTTTACTTGTACACATTTGTTGACCTTTTTTTTTATTATCGTTTTAATGAAGCGTTATTCATTTTAATATATTTTAAATACATTCACCGCTAATAATTTCTAATTACTGATAAACTGACGAAAAGAAATCACTATACTAAAAAAAAAAAACTACTAAATTGACGAGAAAAAACTCGTAATAAATGTGATATTATTAGATATTTGTGACGAAAATGTAAGTCGTGGATTCAAAATACACGTACGTATTAAATAGAGCTACAATTATACTCCTTTTAAAAAGACCTAGTTAATCTAAAATTAAAAGACCGTATTAAATAGTATATAGTAGTATAGATTTATAGTCATATAGTAATGTACTAAAGTTGAAATTATTTATAATAATAAAGTTGTAAGAAAAAAAAAAGTTGTAAATATTTATTATTAATTTATTATTTTGGAGCTGTGCACTTCTCTACGTGTGTTATTTTGCTTCACATGGGGGGTAGGGGGTTTACGCACGATCTTTAGTTCTAAAATCAATGAATAAAAATATATTTTTTTGATAAAGAGAAATCAAAGTAAAAAAAATGTAGAAACGAGTACTTCGTCAAATATGATTCATATGTGTATGATTGATCTATAAAATGTCGAGTAGTGCCTTATTTGACAACTGTATTATAAATATTTCCCTCGCGCTACACGTTATATTTTTTAAAAATAAAAAATATTTAAATTTTCAAAAATTGTATTTGCAATATAAATATAACGACTCGGTCCAAGAGCTATAAGGCACAAAGGCAACCTTCTCGCTTACTGTATCTACTCCCTCTCTAGCTACCCTATAAGCCATGGCAGACAACTGTAATTTAGTGAGTTTTCTAGGGTTATTTTTGGTAATGACCCTCTTCCACAACCCGATCACCGTCGCCGGACAAAATATTCCAAAGGTGAATTTGTTCACCTTCGGTGACTCCAACTTCGACGCCGGAAACAAACAGACTCTCACCAAAGGCAACGTTGCTCAAGGTTTTTGGCCGTATGGAAAATCCCGAGATGATCCCAACGGCAAACTCTCCGACGGTCTCATCGCTCCGGACTTTGTCGGTATGACTTTGTTTTTAAATATACCCTAAATAATTTAACTTGAAGTCTACACTAATCTTCAAAAAAACTTGAGATTATAACGTTAGTAAATATCACTTACGTTTTATAAATATACGTGTTAAAAACAGTCTGTGCTATACTATTTTCAAAACACATGGAAGTACATTTTCAAAAAAAATTGTCGACATACTCATTTGTATTATATGAAAAAAACAAAAATATTTTTTAAATATATTATGCAGCAAAATTCATGGGGATCCCGATCGAGATCCCGGCGGCACTTGTACCGGACGTGAATGTCTCACGTGGAGCTAGTTTCGCCGTCGCCGATGCTACTCTACTTGGAGCTCCGGTGGAAAGTGTAAGTCGTCCACTTAATTGTTTTTAATACATAGTGTTATATTAAATATATATTCCATACCTAATTCGAGGAAAATTAGTTATATCCCGTCTTAAGTGGGACATTAAGACATCTGACTTTTTCTTTGCAACTATAATTATTTAATTAATTAATGAAGTATACATATAATTAAGGGTAATTAATATTGTTATTTGCATCTATAATTAATTACTAATTGGTTTTAAATTATTTTTTCTTTAGTTGACTTTGAATCAACAAGTGAGGAGATTCAATCAAATGAAAGCAGCAAACTGGAACGATGACTTGATCAAGAAGTCAGTGTTTTTGATCTACATTGGTGCTAACGATTACTTGAATTTCACCAAGAACAACCCTAACGCTGATGCATCTGCTCAACAAGCTTTCGTTACTTCCGTGACCAACAAGTTAAAAAACGATATCAGCTTGTTGTATTCATCAGGAGCGAGTAAGTTCGTCATCCAAACCCTAGCTCCGTTGGGTTGCTTACCCATCGTCAGACAAGACTACGCTACCGGAATGGAGCAATGCTACGAAAAACTCAACGATTTGGCTAAACAACACAATGAAAAAATCGGACCCATGTTGAACGAAATGGCTAGAACCACTCCTGGTTTCCAGTTCACCGTCTTCGATTTCTACAATGTCATTCTTCGTAGGACTCAGAGGAGCATGGCCTTCCGTAAGTTGGTTTAGTTACAATTTTTGTATTCTATTTATATAAATTTTAAGCTATGATTATATAATGTGTTTCTATTGGTTACTCTTAGGTACTTTCATTACGAACGCATCTTGCTGCGGAGTTGGAACACACAATGCTTATGGTTGTGGTCTACCTAACGTGCACTCCAAGCTATGCGAGTACCAACGTTCTTACCTTTTCTTTGACGGACGTCACAACACCGAGAAGATGCAAGAAATGTTTGGTCATCTTCTTTTTGGAGCCGATCCAAATGTTATTCAACCAATGAACATCCGTGAGATTGTGACTTACCCAGTCGATGAACCAATGCGTGAGTATTGGGTGCCTCAATCGTCGTCAGCCACCGTTCAAGCCAGAGACTCTAGCTCGTCGTTCAATCGCGGTTACGAGTTTTACTGAGTCTCCTCTTTAAATCAACCTTGGAGATCGATCGGGTGTCTACAAGGGTCATGAGTTTAATTATCAAAATCGGTATCATGACGTGTTTAGTGTGCAACGTTTTCTTTTATGTATGTTCTCTAGTGAGTTTTCCACTATAATAAAGATCGATCGAATCCTTGCAACTCTTACAACGTATTGGAAGGATTCGAGAGTCCATTAAACTAAAAACTTGGTGTCCCAATCTAGATTAGTTGCCAATAGTTTATTATTTAAAATGAAATGGAAATGGAAATGGAAATATGAAAGACGACAAAAAAAACAAAAACAAAAACAAAAAGATAGCGCAAGATTCGAGTATTCGTGTAATTTTGTTTCCATCTGCACCTGGTTGATCATCATTACATACATAATGAAAATGAAAATATGAAAGACGACAAAAAGAAATGGAAATAGCGCAAGATTCGAATATTTGTGTATTTTGTTTCCATCTAAATTGATTTATTAATCATCAAAAATATAATATGGTTTAGACATGAGTTATACGAAATTAAATGTCCACTGAAAGAGAGACATTTCCTACCTGATTGATCATCATCACGATTCGTACTGGGTTTAACATTCTACTATAAATTCAATCTAAATTGATACTTATTTATTTCAAATCCAAATCTATTTTAGCCCATCAAAAAAAACTCACCTACTTACATATAAAGTAGCCAACTTGCAAAAAAAGAAAAATCTACTCAAAAAATAAAAAGGACAAGCAAATAAGGAAAATCCAATTAAATACCAAAACCAATTACAAATTATCATAAAGTTGTTATAACTAAAAGACTTCCAAGACATTAAGATCCATCCAAAAATTATTGAAATTTTAAAAAAGATTTAAATCTTAAAATTCACAACTTTTGTCTCCTCCTTACTCCAAAACACTATAAATTCTTGTTATTTGTTCTTCATTCAGTTAATAAATATTTTACTTTTTACTCTAATCTTATCTTTTGCCCTAAATTTTATTATTCCGATACACAGTTCAAAACATATATTTTGTTTTTTAGTTGATAACTAAATTTAATCGATTCAAAGTATGATCGCCATCAATGTATTTATGGATGATAATATTGTAACTTGTTGAAACTAGTACTTGTGCAGACTAATATAAAATTTAATGTGTTTTTTTTTGTTGTCGGTAAATCTATATACTTATTAAAAGGAAATAGCGAAAGATCCTATTTATTATTGGTTTAATGTGTGTACTAAATGGTATAAAATTATAAATATCTGATTATTTGATTATGACATTAAATCCGCAATAGCAGTACGATCTGATTTTGTCGATCAAAGTGGCAGAAAAAAAATAAAATAAAAATAAGACCAAACAAAAGCTTATTCAGTCATCTGGTCATTATTTAAGTAATTTTCTTATATTTGAATAGGTTATGATCCAAAGTGGCCAAACTTAGACCACATATTTAAACGAATCTCGTTTAACCCAAGGGCCAAAGTGGCATTGGCAAGATGGAAACATACAAATGTAATTTAAAATCTCATTAATTGAAGCAACCACCGATCTTGACTTTGTCTTCCATGTTAAATGTTTGATAGCAATCGGCTCGATATAACTGTAGCGAAAAAGATCTGGATTGCATCACAGTAGTACAGTCACGTATATATAGTAGCTATACCCATTTAATATGGTAACATTTATTGTCGGATTGATCAAATCAACTGTTTGTATTAGTATTCTACATGCATCACATGACGTTGCAAGGAAAAAACGAAATCAAATTTGAAATGGCAGTAGGCCGTAATTAATAATTATTTTTTTTTTGATAAAGGATTTAGACCGTAATTAAATTATCAAAAAAGGTAGACGCAAATAAACCTAATCAATGTTTAGGTTTATGCTATAAAATGTTACTTATGTAATTAGTAATCTTGAAACTCATTATTTCATCAAGAAGACCTAAAGTGATCAGACCAGATATATAACGACCTCGTTAGTTATTTCCATACACACGCACATGCGATTCTAAGTAAGCCTAAGTTCAAATAAAGCTTTGAGATTGTAAGGCCCAGTGACATTGGGTGGTCCGCTCCAAATCAATTCTGCGATCTGTTGATGAGCCTTTTCCGTCAAATGAGTTGAATCAAAGAACAAATAATCAGTAACGTTTTCGCATAGCTCGTAACCTTGCGACGGTCCCATTCGGTTACCACATGTATTGATTCCTCTCAATGGTCCACTTCCACAACATGCCTTCTTCCCTTCCTTAAACCCTACAAAATTAACAAACAAAACACAGAACGTTCCTATTTAAAGATTGATCACTTACATATATGTAGTTAATTACTAAGTAAGTTTAGTTACCATATTTAGAAGGATTATTGATTCTTTCGGAAAGAGAAGTGTGATAGTCGTGAAGGGCGTATCTGAAACCGGATAGTTCATGTTGTAGCCGCTTTAAAACATCTGGAAACTTCTTGTTGTGCATATCGACAAGCTCAGTGGCAGGTTTGAAACAAGATCCTATATTTGTTCGGTCTCTTATCAATGAGCTTGGTGCACAATCGTATGCTCCCACGTTCAAGAATCCAAACTTCCTTCCTCCCATTTTATACAACTCCTAAGATTTATAACATACATTTTTCATTTTATGACCAAAAGTTTAATATTTGAAACTAGTTTTAAGTTTTTGTTTCACCTCGATCACGGATGTGATGTTACCGATAACAAAATCCACATACTTTTCTTTGGAATTGAATTGGAAAGTTGAAGAGTTTGCAGAGAAAGGATAAAAATAGTCGTTGCCTCCGATATGAAACAAATAAACAGCTCTTGAGAAAACCCTTTTGGTCTCTGCATCTCCTAATTCAGATCTCAACTTCTTTTCAACGTCCTTAAAGTTGTTCAACTGTGTTCCTAAATTTATCGCCTTGAATGATGAAAAAGTTTAGTAAAAAAAAGAAAGAACTATATCATCACTTAACAAAAAATAAAATCTATATCATTAATTTAAGTAAAAGAAGAAATTGTCAGATAATCAAATTTATATATCATCGGTTTAACTATCATTTTCAATATATAATTTTCTTTTTAAATAAGTAGGTATCATCTCAGTATGACTTTCTATCGTAAAAATCTAGTTAAATCTATAATAAATAAATAAAATTCAAGAATTAAGAAATCAATTGTTTTTTAAGGACATTCCCCAAAAAACCTCTTAGTAATTGGAGTTTAACTTGTCTTATATATTAGACATTTATTGGTTTGTTTCCTAACAAACATAAAAAACAAAATTATTTTGAAATAGAAAAGTACTAAGATGATATATATTACCAATCCGGGTAAGGTTTCGACCAAAGCTCCGGCGGCAGCTGAAGCAAAATTTACTCCGTATGTAAATAGAACGTTGTTGTTGCTTGGTTGTAAATTTGGTGGGATTAATGGTAACCATGCGTACTCAGCTGCCATGTCAGCGATCAGTTAAAACAAAATGTTCAAAACTTCTATGAATAAAACTTATGAAACACAATAGTTTTGTTTTTAAAGGAAAGTTTTGTTTTGTTACCGATAAAATCTGGAATCAAACGTCCGTCAGAGACCCTTCCGGTGGGAAACTTGAAAGTGGTTTGACCATACGGCCAGATATTAGACCGGAAACTTGAGATAGTATCGATGTAGTTGTTGTTTCCGGCATCGAAAAGAGAATCTCCAAACACAAACAAAGCAGCTTGGTTTGTTATCAGATTAGTATTGTTTCTGCAGTTGATTGAGCCGATCGATGAAGTTATTGTGTATACGATGAAGATGATCCGAACTAATGGAGAGTTTTCCATGTTTAATGTTTAATGTTTGTGTTCTGTGCTAGAGCACATGTTAACGTTAGCTATATATATATATATATATTTTTATTTTTTTTCAAACATCATTTCAGTTCAACAGTTTGTTTTCTTATAGAAAAATGTATTATCGTGGATTTGGTCAAGTTGTTTTTGTAATGCATAATTTTCCAATGCACGACTCTGAATCAAGATCGATATGATATCTTGTTGATAAAATGTTTGAAGTTGACAAAACGTACAGTTTTAATAATATTATATATATATATATATATAATACATGCTTTATAGTATTCACATTTTAGCAGAATAAAATAATGGTTGGTTGATAGTTTGATAACAATGTTTTAAAAGCACTTGAAGTAACTTTTCCGGTTAGTCAAAACGTCAAATTAATACTTTTCTAGAATTAGAAGAACCTAGGCTAATTACTTTTGACTAGTTTACCCCTACAATCAAGCGTGTCTGCTAATAGTTTTTTTATTAATACCAAAAATATTGTTATCAATATCATGCTAATTTCTAATTTTTATTATTAACTATATCATATTAATATTTAACTGTTAATAGTTTTTTTATCAATACTTAAAAAATATTGTTACCAACATCATCTTAATTTTTAATTTTTATTGTTAATAACATCAAGCTAACATCTAATTGGTAATAATTTATGTATTATTGTCTATAATATCTAAACTAAAATTTCAGCATTTAATGATGATATATAACCACAGTATTTAAATCCTACAACACAATAATATTGTTGAACCGACACACTAAAATAAATGTTATCTAATAACAATATCTAAACGTTACGACACTGCAATAAAATATTACAGTTTCCAATGGTAAACAATATATTATACGACAACAAATATGTTATCTACTTTTTATGCATACATAATACATAATATATTACCGTATATTGTTGTTATCACTATTTCTGTGTATTTACCGAAAGCGCTAAATCGATGATAGAGTGAACGTTACCATTTCTAACGGTAAACTACGTACCACACGATAACAAACCTATTATTCGACTTTCATATCTTATATTTGCAGATACATTACATCGTTTTCAATTATTAACAATTATAACAGTTAAGGATATTAATACCGGTATAGTGCTAATAATTTGAGTACTGATCCAATGCTATGTAACTTTAAAATATTTGTTGAATATCGATCTGACACTCTAAAATTACTGTTATCAAAACTTGATATCACCAAATCTTTCGTATAGTTTGTGATTTGACATTGATGTTATTGTCTCTACACGCTAACGTAAATATTATCTAAGCACAATATCTAAGCAAATATCTCACCATTGTAATGTTAGCGAATCAAAACGCTAAAATAACTATTATCTACCAACATTATCTAAACGTTGCAACACTGTAACGGAATATTACCGTTTTCAGTTATTAACAGTTACAAAGCTAAGAATATTAATACCGATACAGTGCTAATGATCTGAATACCGAGTCACTCAATGCTTAACTATATTGTTACCGTTTTACTGTAACGCACATTACACGCGTCGTTATCCCATCCCGAGTTTGTGTGTTATAGAGGTAAAAACGTTATCACATATTCAAAATGATGTGAAAGATTTAATTTTAGAATTATGAGTTTCCAAAATTAATTATTATATTATATGTGTATTTTCGATTAAATGACCCTGAATCTAATTTACAGTATCAACGTACAAATAACGTATGCATTATGCTTATATGGATATGTCGGGACTGGTGCATTGTGGCATTTTCTTATCAGCAGGTCCTTTTCGGCTAAAATCGATATCGGAGAGATCACCACAAGTGTTAACACCAGAAACTTGATCATCAGCATCATGCTAAGTATTACTATATATTTATTTAAGTGGTGTGAATTGCTTATTTATATGAATTTGATTGGAGACAAACAATCTAAAAATGACTGGAGATCACTTTTTTTCTAGTGTCCCACATACATTTTTGACTTGGAATAATACACTTTTTATTTATTTATTATTTTCGTTAGTATACATTTTCTTTTTATATAACATATACTTTATCTTGTTAACTGTGAATACAGATGATTTTTTTCTCTGGGAAATTGAATTCTTGAGAAGAAAAAAATGACAAAATATTGTGTTGCAATTTTGCAAGCATATTTAATCCATAAAAAAAGCACATTCATCTCAAGACGATATTCTTCTTTTTTTAATAAATGGGTGAGCATAATTTCTAACACATCACGTTTACTATGATTAGTAGATGGTGGTGATTGGTGAAATGTTAAACTGAAATCATGCATGAAAAGAAGAAGAAGAAGAAGAAGAAGAAATCTCTAGATAAAAGAGCCAGAGGAAATCATTTATTTAAACTTGAGGTAAGCATCGATGTTGAGTTACATATAGAGAAACTAGACGCGATCAATGATTCTCAAAGCAGCGGCAGAGAGTTGGAGATATATCATTATTTGACTAAATAGTTCAGCAGGCGTGAACTTGACTGAGTAGAGATTGGCACCACATCTCACAGTAACGCCAAACGCAATCTTTATCGACTGTCCGGTTTTGTCGTAATCGCCGGATTCCAAACTCCTTTTAGCTTCGGACAGTTTTGTAGTTGCCTTCGTCGACAAATCCTTTTTGCAATCCTCCAGAACTGTTTGCAATTCACCTTTGTTTTTCTTTGACGATAATAGATCCGTTATGTTGCTACAACATTGATATATATTAGCTAGAGAGTATTAATACTATATAGTATTTAAAAAATATATATATATGGTTTTATTAAAAGTGAAAACTTACTTGGTGATGATTTGGAGGTGGGAGTCTAAACAGTTCAGGACGATGCCTGTGATGCCATCAGCGTTAGCACTACTGGAGTTTGGGTCGGATTCGAGACATTGCATGCATACGGTCGGGACTTGTGCCTTATTGCATTCGTTTACCATAAAATCCTTATCGGCGTAAATCGATATTGGAGAGATCACCAAATATGTAAACAACAGAAACTTGATCATCATTAGCATATTAAATGTTTTTATCTCCCTATGATTGATATTATATGATAATTTTTTGAGGGGTGTAAATAGCTTATTTAAACTAATGGGATTGTGGTTGGTCTTGAGTTAGCTCTCGTTCATGAGGAGGTAGCTCTATTTACACACACGAGTTACTTCATCAACCTCTGTTCAGTTTTATATATTTTCAACTAACCATTCAAATGTAAGCTGCTCGTCTTATAATTTAATAAATTATATTTACTTTACCTTAGCCACCATTCCACCAATAACTAATCTACCTACTATCTACTATATTTATTAAACAAACAAATTTATATTTCTCTTAACAAACCAACACTTTCTTTTGATAATTATAAGTTTGCATATTTGTTATAGAGAATTTATAAATAAAAAAGGAGATTTCTTAAAAATACAAATGACCATGTGTCCTCAAAATTTAAAATTGAATGATATTCTCATCGAAATTTCCCGCATGAGTAGTCTCCACACCATATTTGTCATTGAACCTCTACTTGTGCGACAATCTTAAGGTCACCATCCACTAGAAAACCATCATTAAGCTTGATATAGTGCAATTAGTTTGTCTTACCCCATGAAAGACTCTTCTCATCAAAACAAATTTCGCTACATGTTAAACCTCTCTACGGTGGAGGAGACAACTGTATGAGAAGTTATTTACAATGCCAAGGCAAAACTTGGCGGTTAACTTCCAGCCAGGAGGCAAATATTGATAATTACTAACGAGCAGAAACAGAGACACGTTGTTCTTCCCTTCCGCTCCATTGGGATTCACCAGTAAAGACCTAAAAAAAAATCAAAATAGAGAAAAAAATTGGCTTGATCATAGAAAACAACTTTTCATCCTCATATATACCATATGCAGCCATCGACGTTGAATTCCTCTAAATTCTCCGGTCTTACAAAGACTTGAAATCCTTTATCAGCCACGTGAACATTGGATCTTGACAAGTCAAAAACAAAATCAAAGATTCAAGATCTATATATTACTATTAGAGCAGTAAAGAAGCTGATTCTAGAGACGTGAAGACGAACCGTTTGTCCGTGAGATATATTATTGTATTTATTATCCTTTTTATTGTTACAATTTACAACACATACATAAACATAAACTCCTTATTTACTTGCGTCGACGACTAATGGGTCAAGCCCATTTATTTTATAGTAAAGGTTCTCTTTTTTTTCTCTTTCTTTTGTAAAATTTGAAATTTCACTAACTTTACTTAGTAAAACTAGTCTTGGAATACAAGAAACTAGGTTTCGTGGGGAAAAAAATACATATTTATGAGACCAAATGCTTAGAAATATAAATGTACATATAGTTTATCTGCAAGAAGAGGGAAAAAAAGAAACACAGGACTTTGGATTTTAGGCTAATGATATAAGTTGTAAAACGTGTACGGTGTACTAACGGTCGAGGGAACACAAAAGTTGTAACATTGAAAAACTCTTAAAAAGAAACCAAAGTGAGACTTTATATATACATATATGTTCGAATTTTTCAATAGTTTATTTCAAGTGCTTTTTTATTTATTTTTTGTAGTTTTTAAGAAATAATGTTGTAAAATAGACATTTTAACTACCCAATTGTTTTTATTTTATATTTTAATGTTGTTGTTTGTCCTTATAAGTATATGCCATCTGAAAATAGTATAGAATATTTTTTGTTGTGGAAAAGTAAGGATTTAAGTGGTCGACAGCAATCAAATCATTGTGGTCATTGCGTACGTACGGTTATTGTTGTATACATTATGGCCAGTAGAAACGGAAAATTTTAAGTGTTACAAAGAGAAGATTCTATACCCGGTTTAAATATATCTACAAAGACGGTACACTTAAAACTAAACTAAACAAGAAATACATCTTTCTTTCTTTCTTTTTTTCTTTTTTTTTTCTTTTTTTTTTTGTAAAAAATCAGAAATACATCTTTAGTTAACGGTTCGCTAATCCCCTTGAAATCTACTTTGTGATCGAACTTTGAGTGAAGCTGAAAATTAGTATTTAAGTACAAGAAACTAGGGTTCGTTAGAGGGAAAAACACACAATTTTATTAGACCAAATGCTTCAACAGATCAACATATAAATTTACATTGTTATTTTTCTGCAAGAGGAGGGAAACAAAAAAACACAGGACTTTGGATTTTAGGCTCATGATAGAACTTGTAAAGTGTGAAATAACCGTCGAGGGTACACAAAAATAATAAAATTGGAAGACTCTCTAAAAAAGAAACCAAAGGGCAGCATTGGCTTCTACATCATCAATAGCCATAATCAAAGACAACGTTTTCCAAAGAGGGTCAAAAGAACGAATAAATATTATAGGAACTTGTAAAACAAATAAATTTATTCCCAAAGATGGAGTATAAAAACAAAACCCTAAAGACAGAAATTTAGGAAAGCTGAGGTAGTTTGCAATGCATATTTCGATTAAGACGTTGAAGGGGAAGAGCATAAACCTAGAGGTTGATGACAGCTCCAACACCATCGACCTCAGGATCCATGGAGAGCCAATCCGTGAATTGGTTTTGGGTCTGGGTCCGGGTCCGGATCCGACTTCAGATCTGGGTGCAGTCATGACGATTTTTGTAAACACTCTTGCGGGCAAGACAATCCCCTTCAGGGTTAAGGGGACCGTCACCGTAAGAAAAATCAAGGCCAAGTGTGAGGAGATAGATGACATTCCAGTGAAAGAGCAGAGGCTAATCTTTCAAGGTAGGCTGCTAGAGGACTGTCGCACGGTAGATTACTACCAAATCCAGAATGGATCGACTCTTATCCTGATGTCGTATTAATGCGCTTGTTAAAGCGTCCTTTTCTTTTGCTTTCCAAAATATTTATCTAAAATCATTTATAAAGATTGGTGTTCGATTATTTGATTTCAAACACCAAAAGTAGAAATTAATTTATTCTCTGATGTGACGATGAAATCCAACAACTGTATATTTTTTTACTTAATTAATACCCGAAGAACACGACCCATGAGGAAGAAAAAGAAACAAGAAGATAATCACATCCAAAATTACAACCATGTGTACTTATCGAATTCGTTCTTTACAAAAACAAAAAAAAAAAAAAAAGAAGAAGAAGTATTTATCTAAGTCGTAAAATGAAATTTCTCCCCATGCACGGCCGAGCTCATGAACATCACCTAGTATAAATTAAACACAAAAACCTAACTAATAGGATTACATATGGACCTTATTCATTTAAGGTAGTCATAAATAAATAAATAAAACATGAGAAATAAGATAATATAATATGGTTTAACAAACTAATTAATAATTTATCATCACATTCTAAATTTAAACAACTTTAAAATGTTGTATACATATATATAAAAACATATTCTGCGATCAAAAACAAAACAATGTTCAAGTAGGAAAGTAATTTCCGAAACTCTGAAAAGTAAATATTTCAATTGTAATCACATTTTACCTTTTTTTCTCTTTTGTTATAGAACGGGTCTATATCAATTACGTTGGTTTTCCAGCATAAAAGATTAGTCAGAAACAGAAGACTATAAAAAGCTTTTAAATCTTAGGCTCATTGATAGGAGTATAATTTTCGAAATGCCAAAATCCGAAATAGCATGCCAGTATTTACGTACGTTTTCACAATGGTCGATCATTAAGATAGCTTAAGACTTTAGTCAAGATAAATGGTCAATATAAGTAATTAATATTATGGGAAGTTACAAATCAAATAAATCACTCTCCCAAAGATGTATAAATGAAGATCTTAATTAAGAGGAGCTTGCAATGAAGATCTCGCTGACGACGTTGAACGGAAATAACATTAACCTAGAGGTGGAGGATAGCTCCGATATCATCGATCTCAAGATCCATGGACCCACAAGTCAACTTGGAACAGATGTTAATCGATAGATAAATTCCAGACTAGAACCTTCCACTGAAGATCGAAGAATGGAGATTAAATGCCTAGGAGATAACTTCAGAGAAAGAAGCGTTACCTCTAAGAACAAGCAATCGAGGATGATGACAAGATGATGAACAGACTAGAGAGAGAAAGTAGAAGAATAGGAATATTTGGATAAATGATTGCCTTGTCTCGTAGCGCACACCAACGCACATATAGTGTGACGAGCTCAACGGTCTAAAACACGTGACTGGAGTAAAAGCAAAACCAAAATAAATTAACAATTTAACCAATGTTTAGATTAAACCAGAAGTTGAGATAAGATTGATAGAGAGGATAATGATTTGCCTGTAACAGGGTGCAGTCATGTGGATTTTTGTATCGACTATTAAGGAGAAAATATTCATCCTAGAGGTGAAGGGGTCTGATACCATTGAAAATGTTAAGGCCATGATCCATGAGCAAGGTGGCCCACCAGTTTCCGAGCAGACTCTAAACTTTCTTGGCACAAAGCTCAACAACAGTCGTACCATAGCTTAATTACTACAACATCAAGCCTGACTCGAACCTTGTCATTGTGCAGAGTGGTTGTATTTGCTAAATGCCTTTTTTCATTTTCTTTTCCGTTTAATTTCTCTATGTTTGTCTGCTTTAAAATTCTGGTTATCGTGTTTTAAAGACAAGTTTGTTACAATTGTCCCACATCAAAATTGAGAAACTTCTAGAGCTATATATAAGAACCATGTTAATTAGAAGACGACCTTGATTCCTATAAGTTTTGATAGTTTGTGTCTGTTTTCGTACGTGAAAGTATTGCTATGTATCATTTTCAGAAATTGGGGTTTGAGATAAATTTTAAGAATAGGTTTGTTTTTGGTCAATGAGACAAATCTCTTATTTCCTGAAGAATAAAACGGTCTCTCCTTACAAAACAACCATGATTTATCTTCTCATGCAAGTTTCTTGCGTTGTAAGTAAAAGTAATTTTAGTTCAATCAGAGCAGATCTTGTTCATATTATCAAAAACATTGATCAATTGGTATAGTTTATTAACACAAATAACATGACTCATAGCAGGACTAGACAAGATAGTTACCTCATCTTTTATTCCTCGTACATATACGTGTACTATATCGACAAGAATCACTTCATATAATGTTTTGAGATTATAAAGTCCAGTAACATTTGTTGGTCCGCTCCAAATAAGTCTGTGATATGTCAATGAGATTTCTCCGTCAAATGAAATGAATTGTAAGACAAGTAATTAGTAACATTTTTCGCATAATTTGTAACATTATGACAAATTTAACATTTGAGATATTTATTTTTAAATTCTCTTGTATAACTCCTATAAATATATATACTCTATAGTTTCATATTTTATATTTTTATAATTTTATTTTTAAGTGGGTTTACCCATTTTGATTTCAACATTTTTTTCTTTGGTATCTCTTTATTATGGGATATGCATTGCAAAAAAAAAAATGGTTGTTCATGTGTTTTAAACTTTGTCTAAGACAGTAAACGGCCTTTAAGTCTTTAACAAAATTGTTGGAAAGGAAATCAAAGAGGACACTTGGTTTCTTTATGACAACGGTCGCCTAACTACAGCTGAGTCAGGACGATTTTTTCAAAAAGCCGTAAAAACATTAAATGACATAAACATGGGAAATTGTAAAACAAATAAATCTATTCACAAAGATGGAGAATAAAACAAACCCCTCAAGACAATAATTTTGAAAAGCTAGGTTTGCAATGCATATTTCGATTAAGACGTTTAAGGGAAAGAGCATAAACCTAGAGGTTGAATATAGCTCCAACACCATCGACCTCAGGATCCATGGAGAGCCGATCCGTGAATTGGTTTTGGGTCTGGATCCGGGTCCGGGTACAGTCATGACAATTTTTGTAAAGACTCTTACAGGCAAGACAAACACCTTCGAGGTTGAGCGGACCACCACCATTGGAGAACTCAAGGCCAAGTATAAGGAGAAAGTTGGCGATCCAGTAGACCAGCAGAGAATGATCTTTCAAGGCAGGGAGCTCGAGGACAGTCTCACCATAGCTGACTGCAACATCCAGCATGATTCGAACCTTGTCATGGTGACGCGTCTTTGCGGTTGCTAAAACGTTTTCTGTTGTTTTCCAAAATATTTATCTAATTAATAAAAGTTGGTGTTCGACTGTTTGATGTCCAAACACCAAAAGTGGAAGTTTAGTTTATCCATGATGTAACCCATCAGAAAGAAAAAGAACTAGAAATATCACATCAAAATCAAATTTCTCCCAATGCACGACCTAAGCTGCAACGCTGAACATCACCTAGTATTAAACACAAAATCCTAACTAATAGGATTATATAAGGACCTTGTAACAAAGTTAGTCACAATTTAAAGAACATAAGAAAGAAGATTATATAATATGTTTTAACCAACTTATAATTACAAAATTATCCTCACATTCTAGATGTGAATTTTTTTTTTTAAATGGACTAAATTTGTTAGTTGATTTATATATGTGTGTATGTGTCTTTATTCTGCGATCTAACAAAATGTTCAAGTATATACGCAAGTAATTTCTTAAACTAAAAAGTATATATTTCAATTGAAATCACATTTATTTTCTCGTCTATATATATAACCGGTGTTTATCACGTTTCTTTCCAGCACAAAATTAAGGAAAATAAAACTGTAAGCTTTGAAATCTAGGCTCATTGGAAAGAATAATTATTCAATAAGACTGTCCCCTTGACTGAAGAAATACAAAATATCCCGAAAAAAAAAAAACTAAATGGCAGCAACGATAACATTTACGTTTTCACAACTATCGATTGCTAGTTAATAGCTTTGGACTTTAGTCAAACTAAACGTCAATAAAAAAACTCGCTGGCGACGGTGAAATCTTAGGCTCATTGGGAAGAAAAATTATTCAATGATATGGGAAATTGTAAAGCAAATAAATCTGTCTCCCAGAGATGTACTATAAATGAAAACCTCAAAGAGAGTAAGAGAGGTGAAGACAAGCTTGCAATGAAGATCTCGCTAACAACGGTGAAGGGAAAGAACATTAACCTAGAGGTGGAGAATAGCTCCGAGGTCATCAACCTCAAGAGTCAAGATCCATGGACCCACACGTCAATTGGTTCTGGGTCTGGGTTCCGGTCCGGATCTTGGCCCGGGGACAGTGATGCGGATTTTTGTATCGACTATTAAGGAGAAAACATTCATCCTAGAGGTGAAGGGATCCGATACCATTAAAAAAGTTAAGGCCATGATCCATGAACAAGGGGGCCCACCAGTTTCCGAGCAGACTCTAAACTTTCTTGGCACAAAGCTCGACAACACTCGTACCATAGCTTACTACAACATCAAGCCCGACTCCAACCTTGTCATTGTGCAGAGTGGCTGTATCTGCTAAATGTCTTTTTCGTTTTCTTTTCTGTTTCTCTTAGTCTATCTGTTTTAAAATTCTGGTTATCGAGTTTTATACACAAGTTTGTTACGATTGTCCTACATCAATATTGAATCGTTCCTAGAGCAATATATAAGGACCATGTTAAAAGACTTTGATTCCTATAAGTTTTGATAACTTGTGTTTGTTCTCGTACGTTAAAGAAGTATTGCTATGTTACATTTTTCAGAATTTGGGGTTTAAGATAAATTTAATAAATAGGTTTGTTTTTTTTTATTGTGACAAATATTAGTTAATGAAGAATAAAACCGTCTCTCCTTACAAAAACCCATGATTTATCTTCTGAAGCAAGTTTCTTCCGTTGCAAGTAAAAGTAAGTTTAGTTCAATCAATTAAGCAGTTCAGATTATCAAAAACATTCATCAATTGGTATCATTTTATCAACACAAATAACATGTCTCATAGCTAGGACTAAAAGATAGTACCTCGTCTTTTATCCCTCATACATATACGTTTACTGTGTTCATCGACAAGAGATTTCATATAATATTCTTTAGGATTGTTGTCACTAGAGATTTCAACATTTTCCGTAGGATTAATCTTTTGTGTATCTCTTTCTTAAGGAACTAACATCAGAAAATATGGTGATTACTTCGGAGAGTTTGAGAAATTAAGTTTTGAACTTTGACTAAGAGTCTAGGAGATAGCAGTAAACGACTTCAATTGATGTTTGACCCCATAGTCGCGTCTTCTCTCTTTTCCCACGGTAAGTCAATCGTCGTATTATACGGCCTTTTAAAAAGAATTTGTTGGTAAACTAAATTTGTAATATTTCCGGAAAAGAAACATTAAATGAAATAAGTATGGGAAATTGTTGAACAATTAAATTTCCATAAACAATTTACTAAAAGAAACCCTAAGAGATTCAGAATAAGAGTTGGATCTGCATGCTTTTTTCTCATACTTCGATTAGGTTTGTCCTTTTCAAACATTTCGTTTGCATTAACTTTTTAATTATCTTTGCACAGTATGTTGTTAGAATGGAGGTCTTTGTGAAGACTGTGGATGGAAAAACAAAGATCAAGCTAGAGGTCGATAGCTCCAAAACCATGGACCTCAAAATCCACGAAGATCGTCCGACGAGTGGTAACTTTCGACCAAACGTTCATCGATGTAAAGTCATGCATCTTTTTCTAAAGACTCCAGATGAAAACTAAATTTGTAAAACAATTTCGGAAAACTAAATTTGTAAGGCACCCATTAATTGGTTTCTTCGTGACAACGGTCGATTGCTATTGGGATAAGTTGTATATATTTAATTAGATATTCATGCTGATATATAATGATAAGGTTTAGCACATATATTCTTAGTAGATTTATGAGGATTTAAGTCGGTCAAAGAGCTAAGAGCTTTGCTAAACCTTATCATAATATCAATATGATATTATATAAAGATATACGAACTTATCCCAATAATTACATAGTTGAGTCAAGACGACGTTTTCAATAGGCGGTAAAAACAATAAAAGAAACAAGTATGGGAAATTATTAAGCAAATACCTAAATTCTCATCCTCATTTTTCGATTTAGTTTACTTATCGTGTGCATGCATTAATCTTTTATTACCTTCTTTTGTGAGTACTTTGGTAGAATGAAGACTTTTGTTAAGACTGTAGATGGGAAAACAACGATTAACCTTGAGGTCGATAGCTCTAAATCCATCGACCTCAAAATCGACGAAGATCCGACCCGTCGAAATATTCGACCAGACGTTCGTCATGGTGAAGTCATGCGGCTCTTTATAAAGACTGTGGATGGAAAAACAAAGATCAAGCTAGAGATCGATAGCTCCAAAACCATGGAACTCAAGATCCACGAAGATCCGACCCGTCGAAATATTGAACCGGACCTTCGTCAAGGTAAAGCCATGCAGATTTTTGCGAGACTTTGACCAGAAAGTTCATCAACTTAGAGGTGGTAGGTCTCGACACCATAAGAAACGTCAAGGCCAAGATTCAAGAAAAAGAAGGCATCCCGGTGGACCAGCAGAAGCTGATATTTTTAGGCAGGAGTCTCCAAGAAGGTCTCACGATAGCCGATTACAACATCCAGAAAAACTCGACCCTTCACTTGGTACTGCCTCGCTAAGACTTGGCGGCTAATAATTTGGTTTTTTATGTTCGTAACTCTCTTTTTTATATATATTAGACAATATTGGAATTTGGTGTTTTATGTTCATGTCTCACTATTTTTATTAGACAATAATGGAATTTGGTGTTTTAATATGTTCGTAAGTCGTAACCATTGACCTGATCATTATAAAGAACAAAATTTCAAGCTTCTGTGATTCAAACCCGCGACTTGCATTTGAGATGATTCAACTATGGTTAAAAAATTTCCCCTTAATCTCTTTATTTTGTCGCAGGAACGGATCTGTGACAACGAGGGATGAAGCTTTGGGATGTTTTCGTCTACGACGATAGAGTTTAAAATCAATTTCAATTATTTGGCTCAATGTGGTTGATGTGGATCTCCTTTTATTTATCACAAAAAGGAGATTAACAGTATGAAGATATATTTTAATGGGCCCTTTAATGAATATTGTAAGTAGAAAAGCCCAACAAGATTCACAAAGCGCTCACTTACCGAATTTAGAAGGACGTTGCATTCTGAGTCTAAGGCTTTTGTTCATGTCAAAGAGGGAGAATTTGAATCCCTTGACTTGTTTTTTGCATCCTAAACAATAGATTTGACAGCGCTTTGGTATGCATGTATTTGCTAATCTTGAAGCATTAAATCTATTTAAGAAAATCAGTGTAAATAAATCCAATGATGAAATATATAAAAGAGTTAGGCCCAAAATAATATACGAAAGGCCAATTGAGGCTGATAAATGTGGGCCTAAAGTAGTCCAATCAGTCTCCGTTACATTAGTTTTTACGATTTCCCTTTTTTTTTCAAACGTTTTGATTTGACATAAAGAGTAAGAAAATATGAACGTTGTGAAAAAACGGTAACATTTTTTTACCGTTTGAATTTAATAATTTTTAATGAAAACATTCAGATAATGACTCTCTATAAATAACTCCTTTCTTGGGTCTAAAATCTAAATCATGTTATTGACTTATTTCTTACAAATTTTGATTACACACTCTTTATTTTCTTACTTGTGTTCTTCAGGTCTCATTAGCTGAGAAAACAAACATAAATGCATCATTACTTTCTTTTATTTACCTTTAAATTTCCCCATTAAACCAACGAAGTTATAGTTACAACTGAACCTTGCTGTGAAATACAAACAAAAGGACCAGCAAGGAAACACAATATACAACAAGGACAAGGTAAGATACTCTGTTTTAATTTCTCTAGTTTGTTTAGCATTGGAAAATTCTTGTTAGTCTCTGTTAATCGCCTAGTTCGTCATCTTTCAAACCATTTTTTATAGAGATCAACAAACATTACATATGCTCTGTTTTAAATCAATTTTATATATCTTGTTGTCTTAACTTCAATGATGTGTGTTTAATGAACTGATTGTAGCTACATTTGTGTGTCTTTAGTTATATAGGTTGTTGACATCTTCCTGTCTTGATATATGTATGGTCTACTGAAATAATAAGTCTTAGAAAATGTAGAATGGTTTTTAAATTTTTATTAAAAATTATAGAACGAATGGATAAGTGAAAATTGTTGTAAGATAAATAATATGCATGCATGTCCCAAATAATGGATATTGATTTTGATTAATTCTTGCAGAGAGTTGACGGGAACAAAACAAAGCAAAAAAAAAAAAAGCCTTTGGGGACTGCATCCAGAGTTGTATCAATGCCAGCCTTTGAAGTTTACTTGTTGTATGTCTAAGTTGTGAATGTGTGTAGATGTATGTATAGGCTGTATAGATGTATGCATAGGTTGCATAGATGTATGTATAGGCTGTGAATGTGCGAGAGAGGGGCACCCAACTCACTAACTTAAACTCTAACTTCGAATCTTCGATAACCAAACCAATACACACATAATAACTAACACCTACACGAATTGCGAACATTCGCTAGTCGAAGTCCGCCAAAGAGCAAATCTATACGAAATACACACAAAATAACTAATACCAATACAAAATGTCAAATTTCATAACAAACTCCGATAGTCGAAACACTACTCTGCCGTAAACGAGCGCAGACGAAACACAAATGGTTAGCCAAAACAAATTGCCAAATATCAATCAAAACAATCTTGTAAGACAAAATATGAGATAAGCTGTTGTGTTATTTTCTATATTTTCGTTTAAGACAATGACTAGTGGAATTTTAAAGTTTCAAGATCTCTGTTACATTAGTATTTATCATTTTTCTGAATTGTGCGTTACTTTGATTATTACATTGCATCGTTGGTTCAACAATGATGATTATTTTATTTTTTCAGTTTCTTTAATTAAAAGCAAACCCGAAGTATCAACGTCGACAATCTATTTTTCTTGCCATCTAAAAAACTATCAAGTGCGATAATTAAACACTGACCAAAATATATTTCAAGGAGTTTTGATGGAATATTTCCATATTGCTAAGAGAGTGATGAAGAGAGACTTGACAATGCAATCACGTTATTTTGAATATTTGGATCCATGAATGGACATAAAAACCATGTACGAAAAAAACTATTACAATACATTCGAATCAACTATCAAGGAATCTGAAATAGTTTATTGATATTGTATGGGCCAACCACTAGAGAATCTGACATGTGCCCACCATTCCAAATTAACTTTGCAAATTGCTCATAAGTACTCTGTGTGAGGTGAATTGAATCCCAAAAAATATAATCCTTAGGATTCTCACATAATTTATATTCCTTCACAATTCTCTTCCCTCCACAGCTGAATACTCCTCTCCATTTCCCTGTTCCACAACATGCTTCTTCCCCTTCTTTAAAACCTTTTATTTATCACAAAAAAAGGTATAACTAAGGTATGAAGATATATTTTTATGGGCCCTAATGAATATTCTAAGTAGAAATGCCCAACAATATTCACAAAGATCTAGCTCACTTACCGAATTTAGAAGGATGTTGCATTCTGAGTCTAAGGCTTTTGTTCATGTCAAAGAGGGAGAACTTGAAGCCCTTGAATTGTTTTTGCATCTTAAACAATAAGTTTGACAGAGCTTTGTTATGCATGTTTGCTAATCTTGAAGCATCTCTTAAGCAAGAATCATCATTCTTTGGTTGTAGTATTCGTAAAGCCGGAAAACAACCCAAATCCGGCACATTCAAGAACCCGAATTTTCGTCCTCCAACCTTGTATATTTCCTGTTACAAAGCCATATAACCAAAAAAAATGAATGCAGAAAAAAAAAACCCAAAGATTTATAAGATGGTGATGATGAGGATGATGAAGAACTTACATGAATGAATGTAGTCAAATTACCAATGACAATGTCAACATGTTGAGACATTGAAATTGAAAGAGATTGATTGGTAAAGAAAATACTTGAGTAGTCATTGGTCCCAATGCTTATCAAATAGACAGCTCTTGAGATTCTCTTATTGCTTTCTTCTTTACCAAATTTTGTCCTCCACAATCTCTCCACTTTCTTGTAGTGATTCAATTGTGTTCTCAAATTTATCACCTTAAAATTATTAGGAATTGGTCACCACGTTGATTAACATAGAATAATACATCTGACCTAACCTTATGTTTTAAAATCTAAATTTCCTAAATAAGTAAGTGTGTAGTACATATTTCCAATTCAATAATATATAAAAATAATTATTTTATATTATATAGTACTAAATAAAGCATGTAAAAAGATACAAAGCAGATCGTAGGTACTAGGTAGGACCAACAAATTACATTCTAAAGAAGTTTGTTCAATTAATTTAGCCACAATAATCGGGTCAAAACTGAAAACCCACTTCCATATGCAATCATTTAATCAACATTTAACTATATAAAAATGAACTTCAATCAGATTTATAGATCAATAATTTAAACAAAATTCAATCACCATGATATCTCTATTTCAAGATATACTTTAATGAAGAAAAAAATACACAAAAGTAATTAAATAAAATAAAAGGATTAAATAACATACCGAACCTTGGAACGTTTCTACAAGAGCACCAGCTCCAGCAGACGCAAAGTTGACGCCGTAAAGCTTCTTTTGACTATTTCCAGGTTCCAAAAACGGCGGGATTAACGGCAAATTCGCATATTCCGCTATCATTAACGTTACATTTCAGTCAATATTATATTTAAATAGACTAGAGAAGTAACGTAAGAAATAATAAATATACTATAATCTCCTCACCGATGAAGTCGGAGATGAGACGACCGTCGGAGAATCTTCCGGTGGGGAGGCCAAAGAATGATTGACCGTAAGGTGGAAAATTGGCTTGGTCAAGTGTAGTGGTATTTATGTAATTATTGTTACCTGCATCCAAGAAAGAGTCTCCGAAGATGAACAAAGCCGTCACATTCTTGTCACCGCCGTGAGAAGATTTCGCTGATGATTTTCCGGCGAGGAAGAGAATGTTAAAAGAGAAGAGGAAGAAGATGAAGAAGGAGATAGTTCTTCTTGTGATTTTCTCCATTAATGTTGACTCTCTTATTCACCACAAAACTTTAAGGACTCGTGTTATGTGTTTGTTTGTGTATATATAGAATAGACCAAATTATTTGCTTTTTTAATCTAACTTATAGACATGTCGAGAAGACTACTAAAAAAATGTGTCCACACTTATACACAAAGACCTTTTTTTAAATGACTTTTTAAAAGAAGTCAAATGGATTGATTACTACAATTATTAATTTATGTACAAATTAAAATATACTCCAGTTCTTGACGATAATAAGAGAAATAACAAATTTTTATTTTATTTTCGTGTTTGAACTTTGAACTTTAAACCTTCCCGATCTCCCATTTTGAATGTGGCTAAGTAAACGTCGGTTGAATCATACATTTTGTCTTATAACTTATGTACCATACTATTTAACATGGATTAGATTTTGTTATCAACGCGATAACAAGAGTAATAGAAAAGATGGTTATTTATCATTTACTTTCGTTTACAATTGTTTTTCCAGAAAGAAAACATTTAATTTTTATAAAATGAAAATAATTAGAAGAGACAAACTTCTCCCCTTTTATTTTGAAAATTCAATACTTTCTAAACTTTTAATACCAACTACACCATAAATATCTGTGTGTATTTAAACTATTTATACAAATGGGTGAAAACGACCTAAAGATGCAGAATTGTCCAGAAGAGTTATTTTTTACTTTCTCCTTTCTTTCTTTTTTTGTCTCAGAAAAAAGGTCACGAGAAAGTCACAAAACTCACCAGTTACCCACTTGCAAAAGAAACTGCAACCTTTAGATTCTTCTGTCGTTTAACGACGTCGGTTTTGCGTTTTTCCTCTAGATTCATTGTACTTCAAAATAACAAAAGTGGCTCATTTTCCCATAATGTATGTACACGCAATCTCACCGCCTTTTTCTGATCACAAATTTCAGATAACCGGTCCTTATTTTTGTCCGCTTTGGTTAGAAGACCGGTCTTAACCAAACATTTCTCACAAAGAAAACAGATAAGAGTTTAAACATAATTATGACGATGTTAATTAAGTTTTAAAGCACAAAGTACACAAAACGAATTCAAAGATTCCCTAAAAAAAGTTAACCAAAAACTAAAAGTAAGCCTCGTAGAGGCTCATGAGAAAGCTGAAGATGAAAGTAACAGACTTTGGATAGTTTTGGAGGTTGGATGATGATGATGATGATGGAAATTCACTAACATGCAAGTCTTATTTACATGAAAATGGATTTCTCTTTTCAGAAGACTCCTCCAATCATGGAATCAATCTCATCAATGCTCCAAAAGTCACCATTGTTCTGATTCGCTACAACATCATCGTTGAGGAAATCCAATGTAGAATCCCATTCAAAATCCATGGACTTGAGCTTCTTAGCTGGATTAGCTTCCTCAAAGTAAAGACCAGACGATATCTCAGGAGTTATTGGAGCGGCTTGATCACTCCAACCAAACTCAGAACAATCAAACGAATTACTACCTTGGTCTGAGCTAAAATACTGATACCCAAATTGATTCTTGATGTTGTTCACTTGGTGCTTCTCCTCCTCCATGAAACACATATCGTTCGGAACCAAAGCTGGGTTAGGTTTCTGAGGACTAGCCTTTGCACTTGCAGCATCACGTTTCTGAGTGTTTTCCTCAGGGAAATTAACCTTAGCTTTGGAGCCACGGATTCTACGAGCAGCAACATCGTAAGCTCTAGCAGCTTCTTCAGCAGTCTTGAAAGTTCCAAGCCAGATTCTAGCACCTTCTCTTGGATCACGAATCTCAGCTGCCCATTTCCCCCAAGGACGTTGCCTTATCCCTCTGTATTGGTTCTTCCTCTTCCTCTTTGAAGATTTCTCACCTTCTTCCCCATTCTTAAAGTCTGCAACTTTCTTCCCAAGAACTGAAACAACAACAAACACAAAACTTCTTATATAAACTCATCCATCAACAGATTCAAATCAATCTCATCAACTCAAAATCATAATCATAGACATAACAAGCTATCAATTTCACACCAACTAAACCTAAACGAATCAAAAAAGTCAATTTCTATCAAATTCAAACTAGAAGCGAACCCTAAACATTTACCGTTGACGGCGATAGGAGCGGAGGAGACGACTGGTTTCGGAGACGAAGAGAAAACAAATGGTTTCACATCGGAGAAGAGATCATCGTCGTCGCAATCGAGAGATGAGTCATCATCATCTTTGAAACACTGGAAATCAGCTTCGAACTCATCGTCAAGATCAAAGAAATTAGAACGCTTCTTCGAGTTTTTCTTCAATTCGTTAACGTTTTTCTTCAGATCCGGCCAGATGAATTCGCTAGTGACGCGGCGACACCTCGGCGGTGGAACGAAATCGGAGATAATTGCTCCTCCACACATGGCGGGTGGTTCTTGAGGGTGTAAATTTTTAGAAATATAAAATTAGAGGCGAAATGGAAAAATAAATGATTCTTTGGGGTTTAATCTTGCACAGCTTTGATTTGTTCTTCGGGAAATATAACAAAAGTTAGAGAGATGAAGCTAGTGTGATTGTTATTTACTATTGTACCCTAAAGTTGAAGTACTATTTATGGTACTACCCTTCTACTTTACATTCAATTACTTCAGATTTTTTTACGTAAATCAGGGATTTATTAGGTTGGTTGCAGTAGTTAAGATTAAATTCAGTCAGATTTGACTGCTGGTAGACAAAAGTCTAAACAATTTCTTACCTAATGTTGTTGATTTTTTCATAAGGGTCTGATTTCTTCTACTTCTTTTTTTGGTCACCCTATTCCTTTAACTTTTTTACTTCTTTCTTTTTACAATCTGAGTTATATAGATTTTTTTTATTTGTAAAAATTCATATAAAACTTTGATCAAAGTGAATAAATAATTTTTTATCCCATCTTTTGATTGGTTAGTTTGAGATAATTTTATTTTAGTTTTATAACAGGCCATATGGTGATCATTTTGAAAAATAAAAAAAGGTAAGAAAATTTCCAATGATAAAAAGAATTTGTTACATATATTTTGAAGTAATACTTTATATTAACATAAGCATTAGATTTATTGTGAATTGAATTATTTATTTTTAATTTTTAAAAATATAATCTAATAATTGAAAAAAATATGAGAGGTTGAATTGAAGTACTCGTTTGACTGATTTGTTGCCTTCCAAGTTACAACTACTCATAAACCTTACCAGTTAGCACTAATTAAGTAGCTAAATATTTGTCCAAAATGAGTGAAAATATCTCTAGATTTATATATTCTTGTTATTACCATTTAAAACACTAGAACATACTTTTCATATTTGTTTCCTGTCTACAAAAATATATTTTCAACACACAATATCTATAAGAAATTTTTAAAATCAAATTGGAAATAAATTCTAGAATAAAAATTAAAATAATTATTTTAAGAAGTTTGGATTTTTTATATACAATAAATACTTTTATCCTAATAAATACATTTTATTTTTGGTAAAATAACTAGATATATAATATTTAAATTCTTACTATGTTAAGATGTGCTAAGAAAGTATGAATTTTTCTAATAATATTTTTGTAAAATTCTATAACTAATTAAATATAGAGTTTAAAATAACCAACTTAAGTAGGACTTACTAGTAACTTTTGAAATCTAACAATTTAAATCATCAAACACTAGTAATATATCATTTGAAATTAAAATATAAATGAATTATTGACTATTGAGAATGTAAATTGATTTACGCAAGAGGATCTTTAATACCTTATGCTTAGGGTTAAAATTGTAAAAGCACCTACACATTTATGAATATGCGTATGTAGGACACGTGCGATTTTTTAAGCTTTGGAGCAAGTTTATAGGATTCAGTGTTTATGACAAGCTTTTTGTCGTTTTATGACAAACAAAACACTGTATTAACAATCTTTTGTCGTTTTGTTATATATAGTTCGATGACGCATTCCAAATCATTAATTTTCTTAACTTCAAGTTAAAACTTTCTTATAATTCGTTTGCTTGAACGAATTTGTTAGGTTCAAATCATTAATAACATAGATTAGGTATTATTCGGTACATACGAAGTTCTAAAATAACCTATGTTAATAAATTTTGGTAAACTATATAGTTATGAAATACGTATATTTTAATTGCAACTTTCTAGAAACGGTAGATGGAATGCCATAAGTTTCACTTGATGTTCTCATTTTTTATGAAAGTAAATAATTCAGTTTTTAAAAAAAATTCCGGCTTTTCGTTATAATTAAGTTTAACAATATAACAATAAAACATCTATTTATTAATACTTCGTTAATGTTTCTTGACAATTAAATATGTTACGTAAATAAATTTCATTTGGCACTTAATTTATAAAAAAGGAAGATAAATTCATTGTTGTCCTACTTGATACGTGTGTAGACATATATTTGCAAAAAAATAAAGATACTTGATACGTGTCTAGTTGTACTCAGACCGCCCTAAGCATAAAAGGATAAAACATTTGTTTAGGAGTTTTATTTTTGTGGGGCTTTCATTTTTTTATTTTAGAAATATTATTAAAATTTAATATATATATTATTAAATAAAAATATTTTTATACATATATTTTTATTTATTTCAACAATATATTTTATATTTTAGGACCCCAATTTTTATGAATAAAAAATATATTTTATATTTTAAATCCATAATTCTTGTTTTGCTTAAAATCTCCATATAATTTTAGAACCGGTCCTAGTTGTACTGCATATATAAATGAAAACATTCGTATATTTTATTCCAGAGTAGTACATTCATGTATTTTGTATTTATATTTTTTTATCGAAGTATTTTTTAAACATTAAGATCAAATTGAGAACGCAAAGTCAGACGAATAAAAGAGGTAGGGACTTAGAGTTATAATATTTTGCCCGGACTGAGACAATTTCCTAAATGAGCCTACCCCAAGGAAACAATAAGATGTCATTCATGATTCAGTTATTTGACTTTTAAGATTTAAAGTCTATGTGTACAGTTTACTCGATTGATACTACTGTTTTCCAAAAAGATAAAACCTTATGTTTTAATTTTTAAACTAATTTAGAGGGAAAATTCTCATTATTTGATTTTATTTTCCACCTACTCAATTTCTTAAAAACTGAACTGAACTTATCATTGATCAAAACTTGCTTACCATTAAACTTATTTTAAACAGAAAAAGGTTATTGAAGCGCATCTTTATTGAGCCGACTAGCTCAGTTATTGGGCTTAACAAGTCGAGTTACACACTTGTATTTAGTTTAAACTATTGGGCTTTTAATTGGGCCGCGCCTATACAACCTGTTCTGTTCCGCGTGACAACTAAATTAGTGCGTGGACCAACATATTCAACACGTGACTACTGCGAAGAGTGTCTATGTCCATTACAAAAACAAATATCTCAAATATTTTTTTTCTTTGGTAAAGTATAAAATATCTAGAATATACTATAAAAAATAAAACAAATCGAATAATTTAATTTCAGAAAGATTTTCCACGAAAAATTATTCTTTATCCAATTCTTATCCGTAATGCTGAGATCCAATCTGAATATAACAATATTTTCCAAATAAATCATACTATTTGGTTGTGGATGTAATACTTTATAAAATTGATTATCTTACTAATTAAAGTTTAACCGCAAGTTATCTATTTTTAATCAAAACAATTAACGAGCATTTTATTCAATCAGTAATTATCCAACCTAAGATGATCATATAAACAGCCCAATTAATATTTGACAATTTGATTATTTTATCTATTGAAAAAAACAACAATTATTTAATTGCTTCAAGGGACTATAAACAGCCGGCGTCGTCGCCGGAGATCATTCAACAAACTCCGAGACTCACTTTTCCCGGCACCGGAGTTACATCTTCTATAAGAAGCCAACATCAACTTCGTCGAAGCCTCTAATTCCTTTCTATCATCAATCAAAATCTGACTTTCTCTACACTCTCTGCTACAAAAACCCAAATCTCCTCTGTTTTCAAGAAAATAAAATTGAGAATCAAGAACACATCTTTAGATGATTATAAAAAAATATCAGAAAGTTATTAAAATATTTTTTACCTGTACATATAAACATCTTTGTCTTGGTGGAGTTGTTTTAAACAAAGATGACATGTTTTGAGGAAACAAAGCTCCGAGATTGTTGGATTGGATCGGTTTGGTCTGAATAAAGATTTAATCACTATGTTGTTTAGTTTTTCATTTGAATCTGTTGTCACAAGTTGTAATCCAACAGAAGTTTTAGTCATTCTCTCTATTTCTAGGAATTGGAAATCAAACTACAGAAAAGTATTAGAGAGAAAGAGATGAGTGGAAGATGAATGATCTTTTTTGGGATTATATAAAAAAAATATTTTCACTGTACAGCTTGTGGAGTGACGAGTCTTTTATTATGTCTCAACTAAAATGTGGGATTTGACCTTTTGTCTTGTCGATAATGACCTCTTTTACTATCATCTGTTTTTATTTAATTAATAAAGAATAATATTTGAATTAGTCAGAAAATAACTCTAAACTCAAATCATGCAGTAAAACTTCTATAAATTAATAATATTAAGATAATTATATTTTATAAAATTTTATTAATATTTTGTAATTATTAATTTATAAAGGTGATATTTGGACCAAAATATCAGTTTAGAACCGAAGAAAATTATTAGTTTAACAAAATATTAATTTATCAAGTATTAATTTATAAAGTTTTAATTATATATGTATTTGTCAAAAGAATGAAGAGTTTACTTTAGTAAACTAGTGACTGTATTTGTTTTGATTAAAATTTGTTAACATACATCATACATAACAAAATTATTATTTTAAAACCCTAAAAATTTAAAGGATATTATAAGTGATAAAAATAATTACTTAATCACGTTTTTAAATAGTAAAAACATGAATAAGTGGTTTACCATCATTCATTACTTTTACCATCTTTCATGTCTTTAAGATTTTTTTTGTTATTTTCAAAGGTTTGTTTGGTGCTATATTCCAAAATGATTTATCTTTTTCACCATCACGATTCACGAAATAGTACTATTTTGAATGGTTAAGCACAAAGATTAAAAAAAGACTAAAACGTTGACATGGTAATCGAGAAAGAACCTATTTGTCGAAAACAAAAATCCTATTTGTCGCTCTGAAAACGTGGGATTTTAATTGGCTAAAAATATGGCCGGTGTTATTGTGAATCATACAACGTTAGATCGAAACGTTAGCTTTGGTAACAGTTTTTGTTTTTTTTTTTTGGGGGCCAAAAGCTTTGGTAACAGATACTTTACGAGTTACGACTTACGACCGAGCGAGCATTAAAATAATAGCAACATTTTTAATTCTATCACGTTTCTCATGCTATCATTTTCAAAACATCATATAATATCATATTGATGATATTATATTTGTTCACATGCATTACAGGTCATCTTCACTTCACACCAATAATTGCAACTTTTCAATATCCATCTTTTTTTGTTCAATATCCATCTTATTATATAATAGTAACATTTTAAAATTTGTAGCAAACATTTGACAAAGTTAAAAGCTATAAACTAAAATAATCAAGATTTAGTAATATAATAGAAACTTATTCATCTAACAATAATAAAGATCTAGTATAGTAAAACCTTTATAAATTAATAATACTGGGACCGGAAAATTTTATTAATTTAAAAAAGTTGTTAATTTATCGGTAAATTAATAATATTAATTTATAGAGAGTTTTTCTAAATTTTGGAAAGTATTATATAAAAAGTAGAAAAATGAAGAAAATATTTCAATATGTTTTGATAGATTTAAAAATTAAGAAATAATCATTGTATATATAATTTTTGATGTAATTTGAAAAAATAATATCATATATTTTGATATTTTAAGAAAAAAAGACATAACTCTAATAAAATTACAAAAATAAATCACTAAAATATCTTATATATATATATATATATAATAAATTTATATGATTATAATTTATTTTATTAATAAAACTATATATTTATATAGAGATTTCAAAAAGATTATTATCTTATTATTTTATTAAAATATATCAATTATTATACCGGTCCAACTCGAAATCAGGATAATTTATTAATTTTTAAAAATTATTAGTTTATTAAGTACTAATTTATAGAGAATTTACTGTAATATAATAGAAACTTATTCATTCTCAACAGGAAAAGTTAGATTGCAGCGTAGAAAAAACTAGCTTACTTATGCATCCTTCAAAGAAATTATTTTTCTAATAAATAATTAGTTCCCTCCTTGATGGTCTTTGCTAAATAAATTTGTAAGTCTCTAATTTTTTTTTTAAGCTGGTAGGTATAACAATGTCACCATACACCTTGTGAACCTAATCTCTAAACAAGAATCAAAAACCAGAAATTATTATACTATTGAGACTTTGGAGATAAATTTGGAGTAAAGATAACAAAGTCACAAAAATCTTTCTCCTACAAAAAAGCTCCAGCACAAGCAGTAGAATCAGATACTTATTATATTATGTTGTTCAGCTTTTGTTTAGCCAAAAAAACATTGCTTTCATTTTTTACTTACAAGTAAAGCTGAATTAGCTCATCACTTACAACAGATGGAGTAAGAACACCAAGATCAGTGAAGAGCAGAGTCAAGTACTGAGGAGGAGTGTAGTCTCTAGCAGATCTTTCTACCTCAACCTTAGGATGAACAGGAACATCGAAATCAATAGGTCGCAAGGCCGGTTCTAAGTCCTTCTGATCCAACGGATAGAGCCGTGCAAACTGCAACAGTCGTAAACAAACAACACAGAAGAAGATGATGGAATCGTTGATGTTTTCTGCAACCAAGTTGAAAAAGTTTAAAGTTCTGAGTGGTTATACCTTGTAACTCTCTGCAGCTACATAGACAGGTTTGTTCATACTGTGTGCAACTAAGGCGATTTGGTATGTACCCATCATGTTAATTATTCCACCACTTTCAACTACTCCGTCAGCTCCAACAAACACCATGTCTACTTCATCCATGGTATAAGCCACAGCTGAATCTATCAAAAGCTTCACTGGAACATCAAGCTTTGCAAGCTCGTTAGCTAGCAGTACACCTGTTTTATCTGGCCTTCCCTCTGGATTTTGTGCAACAGAAATGTGAGTGTCAGTAACCGGAAAACGACAGATTATCGATAAAGTTTTTACGAAACGGACCTGTGCACAAAACTCGAAAGAGTTTCTTGTTTTGAGCTGCTGTTTTTAGTATTTCGAATACAACTCTGGAAAACCCATGAACAAGTATAGTACACCCATCAAATATGAAATCTTGACTAAGCATTGCAATCATTCTTCGTGCCTGTAAGAAAATGAAATTACTGTTCAAACAAAACTCTCTTCTTCTATGTATGACAATTTCCATTCTAAGAGAATCACTGACCTTGCAAGATATTTCTCCAAATTTCTCAGCTCGTTCAAGCACACGGGATTTTGCAGAGTTAAAGTCATCAAATTCCAACGCAGATGTTCGAGTCACATAGCGCATGAATAGATCACATCCTGCTGTTAAGGATATAGAGGTTGTGTCCCATGCCTATAAACATAAAGACAATCTTACATTTCAGGACTACGATATCTATCAATCGCACATCACCATATAGACAAAATTATTCAAAGAAGTAGAGCATCACAGAAGATGCAGATCACAAACATAAACACACCATGAAGATATCGAAAAAGATAACAAAACTTTCGATTTCTCTTGCCCTTTAGAGAGTCTTAACGATCTATGAACTCGCAGAATGCAGAAATGGCAAGTCGAATTCACAACTCTACAATCTAATGCAATGCCACAATCACATCTACCACAAGCTAAACTAAAATACTCAATGCTGAGTCACAAACCTAATAATAGCAGATTCACTAAAGATTGAATACAAGACTAAATTCAAAATTCGAATCCATGCCTGAAACATAAAGACGATCTTACATTCGTAGAGTTCTACCTCGAAAATAACTAAAACCAACTCTGAGTACAATCTGACATTCAGGACTAACGAAATTCATCACTTTCTCATTTCCAAACATCACAGAAGATTGAAAATTACAACCATAAACACACTCAAGATATCAAAAAAGATCAAAACTTTCGATTTCTCTGCTCATTTAGATCCATAGAGACTCTTAACTATCAATAAACTCGCAGAATGCATATTGCCAATTAGAATTCATCAATTCACAACTCTACAAGCTAATGCAATGCCACGATCACATCTACCACAAGCTCAAACCTAAGTTATCGTCAGGGCAAAAACCAAAATACTCAATGCTAAGTCGCAAACCTAATAACACATTCATTAACGATTGAATCCAAGACTCAATTCAAAATTCGAATCCTAATTCCAAGTCAAACAGAAAAGTCACTAACTTTAAGGGTATCAGAAGCTTTCTTGAGTTCAATTTCAAGTTCCATCATCGTAGTCGCTTCACTAGCCCTAATAACCGCCGCAAGAGCACGAATCGCCGCAACAGCCTCCGCCAAATCAGGCTGCTGTCTCCAATTATTAAACTCCTCAATTACGCTAAAGGGTCTTCTCGAATCGGGAGAATCCGAATAATCGTTGTCAGGGTAACGACGAACGGCGGCTTGTGCCTGCTCTAACCAACCACTAGTCACGATTCCATGATGCGCCGCTCGGGTTTGGTAATAAGCCGAAATAGGATTAGGGTTAGGGTTAGGGTTAGAATTTTCATCCGCCATTGAAGTAGATGGTGGAGGAAGAGAATCGATTGATGGAGTTATAGAATTGGGTTTGTTGTTTAGATGCTTATCGAGGATGAACGATGCTGAGCTTCTGAACATTTTTGATGAAAGCTTCGAAATTTCCAATTTCAAGGCGAGAGATTTTGAGATTTGGGGTTTAATGTTTAAGCCCTGTAATAAAACGTTTAATTAGCTTTAAGAACATGATTAACAAGAATATTTCTCACTTGACTCCTCAAATATTTGTGCATTTTTATTTACTACCGTAAATATACAAATTAAATCAATCTCACCCAAAAATTTATCACAATTTACATTTGATAAGACTATAAGCGATAACAATACCCATTATTAAAGAATGGTCTACTTGTGGCTCCACCATCATTGTTAGCACATCTTCTCCAAGATCCAAACCATTTATATCTGATTGTTTCTTTTTAACTTCTGCCATTAATCTTCCCGATCCATCCTTGATTGTGAAAACAGATCCATGGTTTATAATTCTATAGCTAGATTGTTGTTGCTGATCATTATCATCAACAACTTTGTGAGACGAAGATGAATCTTTTGGTAAAATCTTGAAATTCTTTTTAAGTCGAAATCTTGTTCCGGTTGAGTTATATACTTCCCAAGATTTGAATAATTCCAATTTCTGTAACCAGAAAAGAAATAAGTTATAAAAATTTATTTTGTTATATAAAATCATGAATACACTACAACGAAAATGTTAATTATTATTACCTTTTGACGTAATGTAAACAAGACGTTGCCGTATAAATCCATAAGGTAAACTTCACTGCAACTCTTGGAGTTATAATTATCCACTCGATAGATTAAGTTTCCTTTAGAATCAAAAACGGTACAGCCTTTGCCATGGAACACCAAAGATTTCATCCAAATCGTGAAACTCTCTTGCTCCGCCGTCACGTACGGCGAACTCTTATCATCTTCGACACCGGAATCAACCGGAAACGCTTGGTCAGGATGAATTTTTACCATGTTTTTCACCGGAGAAATATATATTTGCATATATTGAAAAAACTTTGGCACACTGATTGATATGATATGTATTCTTCGTATTTATACTCTCTACTAGTTAGTAATTTAATTTCTAGGTGTATCATATATATATATATATACACGAAGGTCTTCATCCACATGTTCAATGTGAGATACGCTCCATACAATATTAGAGAAAATCATTTAGCGATAACATGTATGCACAGTGTTGTCGTTGTAACGTAGGTGTCTTATGTGAAATCCGATAATAGAGTATAAAATATTGATAAAAAAATGCACATACGATATAAATAATAAATAGTATCAAATTTCAATTATTAGTTGAAAGGCTTAGAATTGGTCTTCGATTTGGGTTCATCCATTGCATTTGTATAATTGTATTCTCCTCGTTGTCTAATGCTGGCAGTTTCTTGGAATGATACTGCCTAAAAAATGTTTTGACTAGCATATTAAATTTTAAAATCTACTGTATATTAATATTTTCAAAAAGTGTTATTTGGTTTTGTTTTTTTTATCTATATTTCAAAATATTTATTTTGTTCGCATACAAAGGATTAAAAAATGTCACAATGTCAGCATCTTTGAAACAGACTCAGAAAACTATTTCTTGTTACCAATCCAAACAGTTTCTAAGATTCTGAGATCACTCATTATGGGCCTTACACTCTTTAATAGCTCGTGGGCCTCCGTGTAACATTTATACTTTCTACAATAATCATTACATTACGAACATAGAGATTAGAGACGGAGGAGCCACTTCTTTTTATGCATTTCGTACTTCTCCCAAGTCCATGACCACTCTAAGTACTACTCTAAATCTATACTCTACTACTATCTTTTTCACCAATTCCAATTCTTCCTGCTGACTTAATTACCAGCTAAATCTATTTTATCCGACAAATTAATAATCCAAGCATGCTTAACTCAACTAGTTAAAGATATCGTTTCCATAAACACAACGCTACTTTAAAAACAAATTACCGATGTTGTGGAATTGGTATTTGATATTAGTAGTAAAGGATGATAATATGCATTCACTTTCCTCAGATCCAAAGATGTGTTTATATCAGTTTAGTATATTTTTAAAAAGGGTTAGACGACCTTAGTGGCAAAAAATCAAAATTTTATAAATTTTAGTAGATTAGTCTAGGTTTGGAAATTTTCGCTTAACAAAAAAAAATCTATTTGACAAAAAAAAGAGTTATCATTGAAATTGATTCTCTGTAAAATAACGAGCTAACTTTTATCAGTTTATGAATTATAAATTTCACAAAACCACAATATATGAACAATAATCCCGTCTCATTTCTCTAAATTAAACTATAGATGAAAAAACTGTTTGACAATTAGTTTTTTTTTTTCTTTTGTTGTTTAGCCATTCTGTCAGGTTATTTTAAATCATTGGTTTTCTCTAAATTGCGTCATTTGTCATTCTATAGTGATTCAGATTAGAATCCAAAGAAGAGTATAGTATCAAATAATAACTTGAAAATGAAATAACAAAGGAGAAAATAAAAGAATAATGTAAATGTTAAATGTGTACTACATTATTACATGAAACTAGTATCCTTTAGACAATGGTCTACTCTGAAAAAACTGGTCAAGCTTTTTTCCTTCTATAGACCTCTAAAAGCTAATGCCATTTTCCTACAACTTCTCTTTCATCATTCCTTCTTAAACAACATAACAACAACTCCGTTAGATGTAGACAACAACCAACTAAAATAAACCATAAACAAAAGAGAAAGAAACAAAACAAAGAAAACTCCATGAACATCACAAGAAACAACAGCTCCAAACTTCATCTCCAATCCCAGCTTTTGTTTCCTCCTAATATGGTAAAATAAATAATGTTGTTTGATCATACATTTCTTCTCTTGTTCTTGAACCTCTCTTTGTTTGTTTTGTTTTCAGGAGAAAAACTCAGAAGTTAACACAAACCCATTTGTAGAAGACTCACTTATTACAAGCAGAATCAATCTAAAAGAAACTGTGTCACTTCCAATTTCATCAAACCAAAGTAGTAGTAGTAGCAGTGAGATGGCAAACGAAAGGAGACAAAGTTTCTCATCACAAAAGAGTATTGGAGAAGGAAGAAGCAGTGGACAAAGAAGATTGATGTTAATGGAGTCTCCTTGTACTCCAGGCAGAGGAGTCTTCAGTTTCAGTACCAATGTCTCTGGTCGAAGAAGAAACTTCCCTTCTAAATGGATTGATGCTGAGAAATGGGTCACCACCTCCGGTCATGATTCTCCGGCACATTCCCTCAAAACCACCCAATTTGATGGGTTTAAACACCAGGTTTGGTTTCTCAACAAAAACCCTAATAAAGTTTGAATCTTTAGCAGTAAAATTGAAATCAAGAATTGGGTTTTAATTGGATTTGGCAGGTGGAAGTTGTTTACTCAGAAAAATCTGTCTCATTGTCTCCACAAGATCTTATCCTTAAAGGTAAAATAAAGAAGAAACCTTTTTTTAATACAATCTTAATAAAGTTTTGATCTTTTTGATGAAATTGAAAGTTAAAATTTTGATTATTTGTTTTTGTTTAGACAAGTTAGCAAACGAAGTTCCACAGATTCTACCATCAACGGAAGGTTTTATATTCAAAGATTCCGACAAATTTCTCCGGTACGAGGAAGAATCAGCTCAAATTCAACACAGAGACATTGGAACAGAGATGACACCAGTCGGAAGTTTAGCTACTTCAAGATGTAACACACCGTTTAAAAGCACATCTCCGGCGAGACACAACACGCCTTCGCAATTGTCTGGTCCGTTAACAGAAACCAAAAACGTTATAGATATTTCCGAGTTCGCTGATAAGCTTAGACTCAGTGGGTCAACAGCGAGTCAGTATTATGATAACTCGATGACGTGTCATTGGAACTCGAGAGAAGAAGAAGAGGAAGAGATATCGAAGAGTTTAAGACATTTTAATATGGAAAGTGAGTTGAGGAGAAGTGTTTCTGAATCTAAAGCTCCTTTATGGGATGATGAAGACGACAAGATCAAATTTTGTCAAAGGTATGTAAACAAAATTCTCAAGAAATTTGAAAATTTGGGTTTAGTTAAAAATTGAATCTTTTTGTAGGTATCAAAGAGAAGAAGCCAAAATCCAGGCTTGGGTTAATCTCGAAAACGCTAAAGCAGAAGCTCAATCCAGGAAACTTGAGGTATGTATATATTTTTGAAAAATACCGTATACAAATACGGTTTTTTTGTTCTGTTATAACAGATTTGTTGAGCCACGCGACAACAATAGAGTAATGTTCCGACATGCTTACTTCGACTTCATTGACTAGTCTTTGTTTGCTTTAGCAAAAGTCTTCGAGTTTCTAATTTTTTTTTTTTAAAAGGGATGACATCTTTGTAGGTTTTGTAGTTGTACTTGTAATTTGTGCAAGTCCCATGTGAAAAAAGATTAGTATTACATTTTTTTAAGTAACCTACTCTCTTGGGAAATTGGAGAGGTAGATTAAATTATTAATCATCTATTATGTAGCTATATAATCACACCAGTCAAACTAATGAATTGTCAAAAATTACTGTTTTTGGATGGTATTTAGCTATATGTAATATAATCTTTGTGGTTGTAATTTGTGCAAGGATCCCATGTGAAAATATTAGTATTTTTGAATAATTTCCTCTCTTGGGATGTTTAGAGAATTAGAGTTAATTATTAATCATTCTATTGTCTAGCTATAATAATCATATGGGTCCAAAAAGCAATTAATGTGTAATTTTTTGGGGTGGTATTTTAGGTTAAAATACAGAAGATGAGATCAAATTTGGAAGAGAAATTGATGAAGAGAATGGATATGGTGCACCGAAGAGCAGAGGATTGGAGAGCTACGGCGAGGCAGCAACATGTTGAGCAGGTGCAGAGAGCGGCTGAGACGGCGAGGAAGTTGACAAACCGTCGTGGATATTTGGTTACTGGCCGTAGTTCATGTGGTTGTCTTCCTTGCAACAATACTTATCGTTAACTCAGTGGAAAAGAAAGAAAGTAAAATACTCAAAGAAAAACACAAGAAAATTACTGTTTATGTGTTTTTATTTTCAACATCTATGTTATCTTTATTGTTTGTCCAATAGAAAAAAAGATTCTATACGGAATAACGAATTGCAAAAACTAAAGAATTACAAAATCAAGTAGAGCAAAAACATATTTTGAAATATATAAATTTGTCTCTGTCAAATAAATTTGTAGAACTACATTTTTTTTTAATTGAACATAAACTGAGTTTTTGTGGTAAAGTCGTCTTGAGTTTTTTCAAGAGAAATATTGTGACTGTTAGACAAAAAAAATCTTTTTTTTGGTCACATGTTTTATGTCCCATTTGAACTTAAGTGATAACACAATGCTATTAGCACAAATCGCCAGAATACATGTCTAGTAAAACAAAAGATGTAAATTTTCTTATTGGGAGCTCTATAACAATTCAAATTTGTTTAATAAAAAAAAATACTAATGGTGGATACTCTTAGATATATATTATTTTTATGGAGTTTTGTTCTTGTTGTTTTTTGGTAACTACTAACTTTTTTTTTTTTGGTAACTAAATTTGAATTGTTGTTATCATGCAAAAGTGTTTCATTATAGAGAAATAAGAGACTGACCAAAGACAAACTTTTGCGTCTGAAAGGAGAAGAAATCTCGCAACAACTCACAGCTTTTCATCCTCCCCAAGTCCCCATACTTTACGAGACAACACTCTTTCATTTTTTTGTTTTTTTCTATTTGGTTTCATTCGTTAAAATAATTATTACATACTGTAAAAACATTTATTTGTGTACACCAAAAAAATAATAACCTGAACTGTCGATTTTTGTCCTTTGTTTTTATTGTAACACTTAAATTCTGACAGTGAGATAAAAAGGACATGTTAAAATTCCCCCACTCATATATTTGTGTCATAATTTTCAGAATACGTACCGATCAAAACTTTTAGGAAACCAAAAAAACCTAAGGCCTAATAGTGGCCCATGAAAGCCCATTTCAAAAACGATGCGTTTCGAAACAATCTAACTTGTTGTTCAAGAAGTGCGTCTTCTAAAGCAAAACTGTTTCTTCTTCGATTCGCAGATCAATCAGCTGGTGTGATTTTCTATTCTACTCTAGCTCATTCTGATAAATTTCCTTTGTTTTTTGAGCTTATGGACTTACTTAGATCTGTTATTCTTCTAGGGTTTTGATTCCATTGTGCGACAAAGGACTTAAAGGTTTTACAGATCGAAATCGCAGAAGAAGAAGAAGAAGATGTTTCTCACTAGGTATTAAACCAAATCTATCATCTTCTGCTTCTGGGTTCACTGAAATTTGCTTCCTTTATACTTAAATCGTGGTTTTACTTACATGTGGTTTCTGATTTATGTTTATTGCGAAGAACTGAGTATGACAGAGGAGTCAATACATTTTCTCCTGAAGGAAGGCTTTTTCAAGTTGAGTATGCAATTGAAGCTATCAAGGTAACTTATTTATTCTTCTATTTGTTAGTTTTCCCTTAGAAATCGAGAAATTTGAAGAAAGGGTAATGATTTTAGGGTTTTCTTTGATTGAATTAAGTGTAATTGATGTAGTTTGGATTACATATATATTGAGACTCTGATGAGTATTGGAATTGTTGCAGCTTGGTTCTACTGCAATTGGAGTAAAGACTAAAGAAGGAGTTGTGCTTGCTGTGGAAAAGCGTATCACTTCGCCATTGCTGGTTTAGTTTCTAACATTGAATTCTCTGTTTTTTTCAATATGTTGAATGTTCATTACCCATGGAATCTGAAGATATGATGAAGTGTTAAGCGTTCTTTGTTAGTAATGGTGATATTAGCATTTCTCAGTTTATGAATGTATGTATCTTTTTCAGGAACCGAGCAGCGTTGAAAAGATCATGGAAATTGATGATCATATCGGTTGTGCTATGAGCGGTCTAATTGCTGATGCGCGTACGCTTGTTGAGCATGCAAGAGTTGAGACTCAAGTGAGATTTCTGTTTCAAAAATCTGTTAAGCGTACAAAAAGACCTGTTATGTGATATTTAACTGCTTCTTTTGATGCTGATCAGAACCATAGATTCTCCTATGGTGAGCCAATGACTGTGGAGTCCACAACACAGGCGCTGTGTGATCTGGCTTTACGGTTTGGTGAAGGAGATGAAGAATCAATGGTAATTATCAAAATTTGGAATCTTTACTTGCTTTCACATAATCACATCTCTAAGCTTAAGCTTTATGATTGAATGAAATCTTTGCTTACCATTTTCTAGTCAGTACTTGATATATATGTATATATTCACATTTGGGACATTAGTACTGATTATCTCTTTCGTCAATGTTACTATAGTCTCGACCATTTGGAGTATCTCTTCTCATTGCTGGTCATGATGAAAACGGACCAAGCTTGTAAGTACTTATAGCTTTCTTCTACCGAAATCTTGTGAGGAAGTTTTAGTTGATCTTATTGTAAATGACACCGTCTTGTTTATAGGTACTACACGGATCCGTCAGGAACATTCTGGCAGTGCAATGCTAAAGCAATTGGTTCAGGTTCAGAAGGAGCTGATAGTTCTCTTCAAGAGCAATTCAACAAAGTAACTTTCTAATAACTTAATCAATCACCACTTGTTTGCATCACTTAACTTTGCCATTAAAACCTTTTATTTCCTTAATTTTGTTACAGGATTTGTCTCTACTAGAAGCTGAGACGATCGCTGTCTCTATCCTCAAGCAAGTTATGGAAGAAAAGGTACAAAAAAATTCAAATCCAAAACTAACAATTCACATAAGCTTTTGATCAAAATCTAATTGTTCTTGTTTGGTGTTAGGTGACTCCAAATAACGTGGATATTGCCAAAGTAGCACCAGCTTATCATCTCTACACTCCACAAGAAGTCGAAGCAGTCATCGCTCGTCTATGATTCTCAAAATTAAAATCTCAATTCTGGTAATCTTACCTATCCGCTTTATGTCACAAAACTTGTTACTTGAATCATGTCACATTTTGAGTCTTGTTGTGTAAGAGAATCTTTTGTCTCCCCATGTTCAATCAATAACCTTTTTGGATTCGAAGTAGCTTTGATTATTTCATTCACCTCAAGAAAATTTCATTTTGGTAAAAATGGGAATACACAAAATACAAATCAAACCAGTGTCCAAGTAAATACTATAAAGTAAATCGAAATCGAATGTGTTGCAACTTGCAAGAGAAAAAAAAATCTATATGATAATGTCACTAGTAAGTTAAGATAGCTGATGTGTGACTCCAGTCGCCGGTATCCAATCACCGCCGTTTAAAAGCGTACCCACAGTGAACTTTGCAGCCTCATTCGCCGGCATAGCCGGTTTATACCCTGACCATTGTACTCTCTGTGTTACATCCGAGCCAGGGCCTGTATTCTTATACTCTCCGTATACTATACTCGTTGGCGGGTCAACGCCGGAAACCCAAGATATCCACCCGACAGGTCTCACCACTGCTCCAATCTCCGTCTCCATAATAACCGTCGTGGAAAACTCCTTCCACGGCCGGCCAAGATACGTTGGAGCAGTCACATTGCCGTTGCTGGAGATAGTGCATCGTTGGATCGACATCCCAGAGATTTGGTTCGGATCTTTTTTGCCCTGAGCGGTTATTGTGTTGAATTGTCTAGGAAGAGGCTGCCGTGGCATGATTTTACAGCCTTGGAAAACCACGGCGGCGCTTCCGAATATGAAGTCGATTGTTCCGGTTACGTCGCAGTCACGGTAGAATTGACGGTTGGAGTGAGGATAAAGCGTGTCTTGAAAACCGTCGAATGAGCATTGGTAGTAAACGGAGAAATCGGATCCTGATCGGAATGCCACCGCCTGATGTTTCGTTGCTCCGGCGGTGTTTATGATTGTCATGTCCTTCATTATAAATCCTTTGCCTTGTATAGCTGCAGTCAAAAAAGTAAAAAAATTTACACAAATTTCATGTAGTGAACTGATTCAAAAAATTGCGATACCATAATAGTAAGATTATTTTAAAAAACATGTGTAACCAAAATAACAAACGGTGAAGTAAAATTTATGTCAAATTTCAAATCAAATATGACTTCTAAAATATAAAAATCCACTAATTTTTAAGTAACGTAATATATATCACTAAAACATTCAATTATTTAATAACAATTAATTAGCAATTAGGACGTACCAAATGTGGCGGTTTCGTAAGTCGGAGTACCGTCGATGAAGTTCTTACCACCGGAAATAATGGTTTTCCCTTTCCCGTCGCCGTAAATCATAACATTCCATTTACTCTTATCCATCAACACATTCTCAACATAAGTTCCACTTTTCACATAAATCACAAACATTTTCTTACTCTTCTTCGGAACCATCACCACCGCTTCATTCACCGTCCTCACATCACCACTTCCATCACTCGCCACCGTAACATCAGGCTTCAAATTCGCCGTCTGTAACAACCTCCGTCTCGCCCATTCCGGTTCTTGATTCAACAATCTTCTTCTCCTATTATGAATCGGAATCCCTAAATCGCTCAAAGCAGCTAAAAACCTCGACACAATCGCAAGACTGTTGCTTGTGAACTCCGTTGATTTACTCATTGCCGATTTCAGATTCCGAACAATCTCCGAATCCGCGTACTCTGTTTTGTTCTGAGTCAACTCGTCTAACGAATCGAAACACGTGTCGTGATCCGTGACCGTTGCGCTAAGCCAAGTTTTGAGATCTTCGATTGTTGAAGAAGTTAGGGTTTTCTTGTTCTCATCGTCATCTATGGCGGAAACAGTGTCGTTGAGTCGATCTATAGCATCTTCGATCAGATCTCCACAAACTCTTAACGCAGATTTGATCCTCTCGTCTTCTGTTTCGTTCGAGAGCTTCTCCGGTAAATCGGAAATCGAATCGAGCTCATCGATGATTACTTTCAGCGAGAGCTTAAACAGAATCTCTGGATCTGTTGTGTTTGAAGATGGAAGCTTTGAGATACTGTAAATGCAAGATTCAGGGAAACGAGTTACGCTGCAAATAGTTTTGAGTGAAGTGGATGGTGTTAACTCCGGTGTATAACTCGGTGTTGTTGTTGAATCGTTTTTCTTCTTGTGGACTACCGTGGCGATTACGGCGGCGATTATTACCGCGATGAGAACTACGGCGGAGATTGATACTAGAATCACACGTTTTCTTGTCTTTTTCTTCAATGCTAAATCTTGAGCTTCGTCTACTTTTCCATATCCTTTGAATGAGTTTACTGAATCCATTATCCTCAAAAAAAAAAGACTTGAGTAAGCTTTTTTTTTCTTTTTTGCTTTCTGGTTTCTGGGGGATTTTTTTTTTTTTTTGGTTAACGATGATTATTGAGGTTTGTGTTTAGGTTTATGTTCTTTATGTAAGAGAAGAAATGTAAAGTTGTCTTTTTTATAAATGGGAAATGGGAATAAGGAAATGTAAAGTTGTATTTTTAAAGTTAGCTGTTTTTTCTTCTTTCTGGTTTCGGGGGTTTGGTTTTTTTTTTCTGTTTAATTATGATTATTGAGGTTTGTTAGGTTATGTTCTTATGTAAAGAGAAGATATGTAAAGTTGTCTTTTTTAATTAATGGGAAATGGGAGTAAGCAAATGTGAATCTAGGAACGTGACTCACTGGTTTCGTTTTCAATTTTCATACCGCTTTCTTGGGTGTGTGACTAATCTCATTTGCATGTGGAGATTCATGATTACGTTGTAATTATTTTTATTCATTAACTTTTTATATTCGCAATCAAGTGCGACAATACCATGTCTTGTAACTGTTTTAATACGGTTCCAAGATGGCTTATAGATGACAAAAATACATACTTATTCTGTAATTATTTGATTAATTGACTTGATTATAATCTCCATTATGTGACTTTTTTTTATCAGCCTAATCAAGTACTACAATATCATGTCTTGTAAGTTGTAAGCAATCATAAGTAAGGTTATATGAAGATGTTTTTTTAGAGTCAAAGTTAATATGAAGAACTATTTGGCTTAAAGACATAAAAAGTTCTGTATATGTCAAAGACTCAAAGTCAACTCTGTTTAATTTGTAGTATGCCCATAGAAAGTCAATATATTCTTCATAATTTAAAGCTATTATTCACATTATTGGTATATTTTTCAACTATACACATGTTGGGATTATTTGTACATTTTTCAGTTATACACATTGGAAAGAACCAAACAAAAACACACACATGAATATGTTTACATATAAAAATAAATTTAAGGGGAAAAAAAAGGATAATCTTAGCAACATTGAATTGGCCATGTGCATTTCTAACAAGTGGGTTATCCATCTACATCTCTTGGGGCTGGACTTGAAACCGACAAATGAAACCATCAACATTGGGTTAAGTCTTGGAAACACAAGATTCCCGATTCTCTTGGTTGACAATTCAAATCAACCAATCAAACCGGGTATGGTACCAGGGCGGACCCATTTGAAGAGATGTGGGGTCAGCTGACCCCGGTTAAATATTATAATTTAAGTTTGTTAGCTATGTTCATTAAGTGATTATGTCAGATTTTGTTTAGACTTGCTCCAATTAACCCACATAGCGTGAGTTCGCGTCCCATGAAAGAGCTTTATATTAATTTATAATTTTTACATTTAAAAAAATATGACCCCATAAAAAAGTTATGCTGGGTCCGCCCCTGTATGGTACGGTTATTTAAAACTTGATAATTGCCGGTTTTGCATTGAAACAATTGCCTAGATTTCCCAATTTTTAACACAATTCTATTATACAAATAAGCTCCAATTTTTGTAACTTTTGAAAAGAGTTCTTAAATTTCTGTTTTTGATTAAAATCCCTTAAATCTCAGATCCGACCATATATATGTACACTATGAATCACGGTTTGGATTTTGGATTTGGTTTAATCTTTTAAATCGGATATGTATATATAGATTATGTATGTCACTTATCAAATTTGGCATAGCTTAATTTCATAATTTATATTTCGATAAACCCTTAATACCAAAAGATAAAATAACTCAAATTTCAATTTCAAAGACTTAGCAAGAAAGGAAAACCGGTCGACGCTAACCAGCCTCCACCACCAATAAACTGACCAGCTGTATATAGCTGAGCCTCTGTAACATCCGTAATTACCTTATAGCCCATCCACTTCACTCTATTTGCAGTTCCTGCCCCTCCTCCTCTATTCGAATACTCTCTATAAGTCAGAGTGTCCAAAGCAAAACTCCCGCTCCACTCATGCCATCCTTCGGGTCGGATCACGTCAGAGATATCAGATTGCATTATCACTGTCCGTGAATATTCCTTCCAAGGACGACCAAGATACGTCGGAAAACTTCCTTTCACAGCCAAAAGATCTGACGTGGCACCAATCCGACAATTCTGAATCACAATCCCAGTGTTTTGATTCGGATCAGACCGTCCTTGAGCTGTAACCATGTTTTTCTGACCGGAGTTTGGTCGGCGTGCGTTTATATCACAGTCTTGTAGAATCGCGGCTGCGTTTCCGAAGATGAAATCGACGGTTCCGGTTATGTGACATTTCACGAAGAATTGACGATTTGAGTGGACGTAAAGTGTGTCTTGATAAGCAAACATGTCGCATTGGTAAAACGCTGAAAAATCCGACCCGACTCGAAGAGCCACCGCTTGATGCTTCGACGGCCCCGCCGTGTTTTGGAATGTGATGTCACGCGCTAGAAACCCCTCGCCGACGGCAGCTACAGTCAATTTATTTAACCGTGGAAATTAGTTACATTCGTGTCCACGTCATTATTTATCAGCAAAACATTTATACATTCGATTTATTTTGTCCACATGCAAACAAATGTCTCTTTTATGAGTTACTACGTGGTACGTGACTTACGTTCACCAAAAAGTCATCGTAGATTATTCGTAGTACGTAATTTATTATTGGACCCAACTGGTCTATCTAAAAAGTGGGAAACTGATTTATCTACAAAAGTAAAAACTAGTAGTACGTAATATCTTGGAGAAACAAAACTGGTCTATCTAACAGTGAAAAACCGATTTATCTAAAAAGTAAAAACTAGAATTACGCTGTAAAATTATATATTATGAAAAAATGACACTACCATAAATTATAATTGTAATTAGTAAAAAAATCTCATTAGTTGCAAATTTTCTTAGCCATTCTGATAATTCTGATTATATACCTTTTTTCGGGTTTCTCTTCACACTCATTGCTTAATCTATTCAAGTTAAAAGAAAAAATAAAAGAAAATCAGAAGAAGAAATGTATTTACCAACAGTAGCGGAGTGGAAAGTGGTGCTTCCATCAACAACATTTCTACTTCCAGTAATAATAGTTTTGCCTTGACCATCTCCCAAAAACATTATATTCTTCTTCTTCTTAGTCACTTCCACATTCTCTGTATAAACTCCTGCTTTTATATGTATCACAAACCTCGCATTACTCTTCTCCGGCGCTGCGGCTACAGCCTCAGTTATCGTTGTGAAGTCACCACTTCCATCAGCCGCCACCGTAGCGTCTGCTTTGACCGTTGTTGACCCTTGAAGAAGCCTTCTGTCACCTACGGATAACCATTTTGGCCATCCTTCTCCGTCTAAGTCGCCTGTGACCTCCATGAGCTTGCGGTTGTTTGTGGAAGTTGAAGACTTTTCTCTTAGCTCGAAGTTTGCTATGTCGGTTTCTGTCATGTTCTTGATCATTGCTAGTGCGTTGCTACACATTCGCTCCACGTGTAGCTGTTTTCATTACCGTTCAGTGATATAGTTTCTTTATTTTTTTGGTAAAATAAAACAAATTTGAAACAATGATATATTTCAATATTAGTTTCTTGTATTTTATTTTATTTTCGAGTAAAACAAATATGGATCGCCAATCAATGCATATTTCTCGAGTATTCGTATGTCAAAGATAATGCTTAAAGAAAAGAAAAAGATAATGCTATAATTTCTATTGTAAGTTGCCGACAAAAACAAAAAGGTAATTAAGTAACAAAAATTGAATCATTTGTGTATTTTATCCACATATAACCCGAGAATTCTTGCTTTGAAAAGTGAAAACCTAATTAACACCGAAATTTGTAAAATGTCGAGTTTTTTTAATCATCTAAAATATTTATTTGTAGTGGTAAAATAAAAGCATAGTAGAAATAATAGTCAATATCTTTGATTTTACAGAAAAAAAAATCATTTGTGAAGAAGATAGTACTATGATATGCCTGTATTTGGAAATATAAAATAGTATCATTCCCATAATTTTTGTTTTTCAAAACTAATTATGTTTTAAAAAAATAATAATAAAATAATGGATAAAAAAGTAGATAACAAAACTTTATAAGCATTTATTGCTTATTTTGTTGTTAAAAAGCTTTCAATAAGCATTTATTGTTACTTTAATATCTAATTTTAAAATTTTTTTGGGTGTGCTAAAAATCTAATTTAAAATTTCAAAAGAGTAAATATTTATTTACGTACCTGACCCTTTATTAACGCCTTCCGAACTTTCCTATCGGCGTCGTCGTAGGAGAAGCCGTCAAGACAAGTCTCTTGGTTAGTAATGGCTGAGCTAATTAATGTTTTGAGATCATCGGCATGTTTCCTCAAAGACTTTTGGTTAGGATACTGATGAAGATCCTTCACCGCCATGTGTAGCTCATCTAACGTCTCGTCACTAGTCTCCAAACAGTCACGAAGCGCCGTTACCTCACGCACCGTCAAGCCTTTTCTTTTTGCGAGCAGCTTCTTGATGGCGTAGTAGTTGTCTTTCACGGCGTTTGTAGTTAGGTTCAGCGAGGCTTCGATGACGTCCTTCTGTGACGTCAGTTTCTTTCCACTGGATGCCACCGCAGAGAAACATAGCTCCGGGTATAGAGTTGAGCTGCAAACGGAATTTATAACGGCGTGTGATGTTGTAGATAGAGTTGTAGTTTTTTGGTTTGATTTTGTGGTGGCGATTCCGATGACTGAGGCAAATAACAAGAGCAAGGCTATTGCGGCGGAGGAGAAAATGAGTTTCTTCTTGTTCTTGAAATCTGAAAATTTGGATATGAAATCTTTGATTGGTGCCATTTTTGTTTGTTTTTGTTTTTTGTTAGTTTGTGAGGAAATAGAAGATGGTCGAATAGGGTTTATATTGTTGAGTCTTGAGATGTTAATAAAGTGAATAATTTTAAAAACTAAATTATTTTGTAATATTTCACTTGCTAGCCTGTATGTATTTAATTATTTGAGCCATTGAATGGTACGTTGTCAATATTTCCTAGGCCCACTTTTGATATCATTCTTTTAAAAAATAAGTTTCTCGTTTTGAAATTTATAAATTATTGCGGTAACATAATATTATACTCCACTGTATTATGATCCCTAATATTATTCAGATGATTTTTAAATGTGATTTTCTTGATTTGTATGAACATTCGTTATTTTTATTTCCGAGGAGGAAGAAGCGACCACTTCCGTCCACGTCCACTTTAGTCATAATTCATCAAGTGAGGCAACATGATTAATTTTCATAACTATTAATTCTGAAGAATGCTAAGTTTGGAACAAATCGATCTGTAGAAAATTTATATACTTCGATATGTGTCGAAAAGTTGTCTGTCGTTTGATAAATTTTTGGTATCATGGATAAATTTTTTCTACTTACACTCTGAAATAAGTCTATAGCTATCAGTATCAGATTAACGTTTTTGTTTGTCAACAACGGTAAACTCAAAATATGTTCCTTCATCACATGCCATTTCCCGGAATTTATGCTAGAAAAATGTAAATGTAATTGCAAACGACAAATATCCTTTTATGGATATAAATGTCTTTTATTTGTTTTCTTTTTAATTTTTAACGTTATTTATATATAATTACAGTCATCCAGACAAAGTACATAATGTGACTAAAATAATATCCACTCTTGGAATTAGGCTGCAGGACTGTCACGGGATCCATCTTTATTTTTGGTATAATCGGAATTAATCTTTTGTTGTTCGGATTTTGAGTGTTTTGTTATTTTTCTTGTATATATTATGGTTTCTTATTTTAATTCCATAAATCATCCACAAGGATGTCTTATTAAAGAATTTCATAATCTCCGTGTACTTGCTAACCGTAGGACTTAGGAATAACAAATTCATTTAACAGCGTCTCTTGTCCAAGAAAATGTACATATAGTCCAAACAAATATATTTTTGACCACACTTCATCAACTATTTCAACAGACTGATGAAGAAGATAGTCCAAATCATATTTGATGCCATGGCGCATTAAGTTAGCACACCATAGTATAGTTTCAAAATTATTTTGCCGATATAAATAAACGAACTCACCATATGTATAGTCTTTTTTGTTTGTGACATTATTTGGGTTAGTAAGCCTCTATCCATAATTTCATCCCTACAATATGGATAACACGACTTATTTGAGTCGAGTAAGAGTTCCGGCAAAAATGTTGGAGAAATGATTCATTAACCATTTGACTAGATACATTTTGCTGTGATTACTCGTTTAACTGAAAGAATACACTACTACAAAATATTGAGTATTCTTAACATTAGAAAATAACGTTTTTTGTATTTCTGCTATAAATAATTCAACCATGCATTTTTATAGCGTTTGTAAAAGTGAAAATGCTAAAATTTATGATTAGGCTAAGTAAAAATGAATTTGAATAATTTTTTTTGCCTGAATTATTTTATAAAACCAAGTATAATAGTACATATTATATTTTAAACGTTATTGCAAGATTACAAGAAATAATTTAGTGTTTGCCTCCAAATAAAATAGACAGTTTTTTTAATCATTTAGAAAAATTTAAATGGTTGTGTACCGGAATATTCCGCAGTCCAGTGGTTTTTGTCGTATCATTTTCTTGATTTTCGACCCCATCAATAGCCAGAGGGGCGATCGGATTGCCGTCTTCACCGAGGACAACATCCCAAGACAATGAAAATGAAAAAATCAACCAAAAGACAACTCATTATTGAAAATCAAAATCATGCACACTTTTGCTGTCAAAACCAAATGATACATGTCACTCATGCAAACTTAATTAATCAATTAATTACCAAAATGTCATTATTTTCAGCAGTGATCATAAAAGCGGGTTAGGCGCCGTTTAGGCGCTAGACACTCCTATCCCATTTAAATTTTGTCAAAATCGGTCATATTAGATAGAGGGTTAAATTTGGTGAATTATATAATTATTAAGCGGTTATTAGATGGATTAGACGGTCATTAGGCGGGTTAGACGGATTTAATAAATATATTTAAATATTTATTTTAAAAATATTTAAAATTATAAAAGAACATTCTTATTTAAAATTTAATTTTATTCATCTTTAAAAATTGTAAAATAAAATATATGATTATTCTTTTTCTAAAAAAAAACAATTATGACTCATCATTTTTAAAAGAAAAATGGTAAATTTTAAATTCAAACTTAAACTAGTATTTAATATTAAAATAGTATTTAACATTGGTCGTTTTAATGAAACAGAAACTGCTAATAGACAATTTAACCTCTAAACGTGGTTCATCACTTGATTTAAAGTTATGCCATAAATGGTACATTCAACATAAGTTAAACATTTAATTATGAAATCATCGAAAGTTTTGACATTTAAACAATATTTTTTAAAAAGTTGATGATTTAAACGTCCACATTTTAAAAGTTGATGATTTTTAATAAAATTTGAAACGACGTCGCTTTGATTAAACAAAAATTACTAATGGACGTTTTAACATCGTAAAAGTTAATTTAACGACGTACCTCAAATAACCAGTCAACGAAATTTTGCTATTTAATTTTGAGTCAATGACAATTTAAGCATTTAAATGGTATTTTTATGGGTTTAAACGTCTTAAAAATATAAAATATAAGTTCTAGCTCTTTTTTATATAATTTTCCCATTATTGATATCACAATTTGAATATTATTATTAATTGATGTTGTGCTGAAATAAGTAACTGAGCCTCCTAAGCCGGCCTAATGAGCTTTTGTTAGGTGAGGAACAATAATATAGATACAGTATTGGGCTTAGCAGACAGATGTACAACAGTACAAGTATATTATGAGTCGATCGACGTGGCATGTTAGGTCAGTTTTAAATAGAACACGACACAGAAAATGTTCGTCTAAAGTATCTAGTAGGGCTCTTGAATGGAAGAGCTGAAGCGATTCGATGGCCTACGTATTTCCCGACGCAACACGAAATCTTTGGTGTCGGATCCGATCCCACCTGATGTCCTAATGGATATTATCTCGAGATTGCCGGCGAAATCCGTAGGCAAGTGCCGGTGCGTGTCCAAGTTGTGGGCGTTGATACTTAGCCGCCCCGAGTTCGACGAGTAGTTCATGGCCAAGTCCTCGACTTGTCCTCAGTTTTTGTTCGGCTATAGCGGTGGTGATTTGCCTTTCTTCACTTCACCTCAGCTTCAAAATCCTCTTGTAGCCTCTCCTCATCGTACGTATATACCTGATGACATGTGTCGGATTTCTGGACCTGTTCGAGGATGGGTCTGTATTGAGTATCCGAGAGACATGTTTGTGATTTGTAATCCAATGACAGGAAAGTCTATAACCTTACCTAATCTAAAAGGTCAGATGTTTTTTGTGAAAAGCTTGTTGGGATATGATCCCATTGACAAACAGTTCAAGGTACTGTGCGTGGCTTGGACACCATCCAATCCATATAATATTCCTCCAGAGCATTATGTTCTGACATTAGGGACTCAACAAACAAATGGTTTGGCGAACAGTTGAATGTTGCAAACCTAATCGTCCTTCACTATCTTGTAAGGATGGGGTTTGCATCAATGGCGTTTTGTATTATATGGCGAATATCAATAGCTATGATCAAGATATTGTGATTGTGTGTTTTGATATTAGGTCTGAGAAACTGAACTTTATCAACCAGCCTGAGGACATGTGGAATCTATCTTATCAATCAAGACTGATAAACCACAAGGGTCGATTGGGTTTAATTTATTCTCCAAGTTACGAGGTAATAAATGGACACACCACTTGTTTTTGTTGGTGGGTTCTTAAAGATACCGAGAAACATGAATGGACAAAGCGTAGCTACGAATTGCCTCAATCGTGGTGGGACCTAGTAGGAAACACCAAGTATGCGTGAAATTGTGTTGTCACCAGAGTATCTATCAGACCAATTTTATATTTTCTACTACAATTTCGAGAAGAACATTGTTAGAAGAGTTGGAGTCCAAGGAATTGAAAAGTTTAAGCCACTTGAAGTTTTCTGCTTCTTAGACTTCTTGGAAGATCTGAAACCTATATAAGTCTTTAAGATTTTGCTTGCTTTGACTTTTAATTATAGGCTCTAGTCCATTTTTTCACTGTTAGTTTATTTCTAATAAATAGGGAACTATGTATTTGTTGGTTATAAACTTATAGTTATTTATTTGTTTCGAATTCAGTTTAATTTTTTTTCCTCATTGAACCTAAACATAATAGTTGCATAACAACAAAAATTATTGAGCCAAGATTTTTTTCATGTAAAACAATCAAACCAGAGAGATGTGAAAAGAAAATGATATTTTGTTGAAAATCGACATAATTTAGATCTAAAAAAAAACATCTGAGAGACAACAAAGATGTTGTCTAAAGAACGTCTTGCTTATATATTAGCGAGAGCATAGCTTTACCGGCGTCGGATTTGAAGCTAATTCCTTTTTATAAGCTACATATTTGTTTTGTTCAAACCGCATATTTGTTTTATTCGATTCGGTTTCATTTGGGTTTGAGTAAGTTTTGAGTACACAAAATATATAAAAAAAAAATGAATTAAACTTTGGTTAAATTTGAATAAATTTTGATTGAATCTTCACATGCAAATATAATTAATAACTTTCAAATATTTTGGTTATTTCGGTGGTCAAATATTTTTTTGCTAAATAACTGATGTTATAAATATAGTGTCTCGTAGTGGTCATTAATTGTTCTTAGTGGGTGTGTTGAGAGCATGGAAGTTGTGATATGTGCTTGTTGCTTAATAGCATAATGTATAATTGAGTATTTGGTTGTTCGTGACTCTTGAGAGTCTACAAGGGCAGATTAAATTGTTTCAAGTATCGTTATAAGATTTGATACCTTAATGTTCTCGTGGGTACAGAGTGAATGTGTTTACGTCAAAACCAATTTTGCAAATCTTTCTAGAGAATGACTTAGAGCATCTCCAATAAAAAGTTATAAACATGAAGTTCTAAAAAGAAAATAGAAAAAAATATTAATAAATAATTGTAAAGATGTGTGAATAGTTTCAAAACTTCTTATAAAAGGCTCTTAACTAAGAGATTTTAGAATCAACATATGTGAATAGTATAAAACTTCTTGAATATTTATTAATATTTTAATTTTTAAATAGCATAAAACTCCATGCTTAGAACTCCCTATAATAAAAATAGAGAAAGACTGAATTTTTAATAATATTTTCCACGCCTTCATCGATTACAATCCAAAGGTTTATATAGGAGTTGAGTTGAGCTAAAACCCTAGAATTGAAAATCTCACACATTTGAACAAGCGTTCCAATCTCAGCCACATATCCTTACTCTCTCTAACGGCTCGAATTGATTGTGCAGGACCACTTCTCCAGCTGGTTCGTTCGTCATCTTCTTCGTATAATGTTGTCTCTGGTTTTGGTTTTCCTTACACGTTCTTCCTTGCTCAGTTTGATTGTGTATTGGGCTTGATCTGTTCATATCTTTTGGGCCCAGAATTCTCTTGTTTTGTACATTGTCTTTCAGGCCCACATTCAGAGTCAAGCCTTCTTTCTCTACACTTACACTCCCCCGCAAACTTGTGGTGGGAAGAATACCAACACCAAGTTTGATACGCAAGGTTGTGAAGGAGCGGCGAGGAAGAGACTTCGTGAAGATATCCGCTATTTGGAGCATTGTGGGAATGTGTTGAATTTATATAAGACCAAGAGCCACACGCTCCCGAATGTAATGATAGTCAGACTCGATGTATTTGGAACGACTGTGGAACCCTGGATTAGCTGAGAGATAGACGGCAGAGAGATTGTCACAGCGGAGAAGAGCCGGTGCAGACTGAAGGACACACAAGTCTCGGAGAAGAAAGTTTATCCACGTCAATTCAGCCGCAGTATAAGCGAGTGCTCTATACTTTGCTTCAGTCGATGATCTTGAAACAGTTGGTTGACGTTTTGCACTCCATGAAACAATATTGGAACCCAGATAGGCACAAAACCCAGTTGTTGATCGTCGTGTATCTTGACATCCTGCCCAATCGCTGTCACTGAAAGAATTAAGTGTAAGGGAACTGTTCTTAGAAATGTGCAAGCCAAAGTGTGATGTGCCCCGGATATATCCGAGTATGTGCTTCATAAGAGAGAAATCCGTTACTGTGGGAGACTGCATACGCTGACACACAAAATTCACGGCAAACTGAATATCCGGTCGTGTCAAAGTTAAGTATTGCAACTTGCCAGCCAAACTGCGGAAGTATGTTGGTTCTGGAAACAAAGTTGTATCTTGGAAAGCAGCATCAAGGCGGATAGGTAGAGGTGTAGGCATCAGATTGGCCTCTACCATGCCAGCTTCAAACAGAATCTCTTCTGCATATTTGGATTGTCAAGAAACAAACCACCATTATGTCGCTGAACACGTATCCCCAGAAAGTAATGTATTGGACCCAAGTTCTTCATAGAAAAATTATTGCTTAGATCGTGAATCAGTTTATCAATCAGATCTTGGGAGCTCCCTGTAAGCAGAACATCATCAACATAAAGAAGAAGTACCAATGTGTGATTACCATGATGAAAAGTGAAGAGTGAAGGATCTGAATTGCTACACGTAAAGCCAAATTCAAGGAGGAAGTTAGCAAACTTGTTGAACCAAACCCGGGGTGCTTATTTAAGACCGTAAACAGCTTTGTTTAATTGACACACATAGTTGGGAAAGTTTGGATTTACAAATCCTGGAGGTTGTTCCATAAAGACGTCTTCTTGAAGTTCTCCATGGAGGAAAACATTTTTAACATCCAATTGAGTAATAGGCCAGTCCTTAGCCGTAGCAAAATTTAGAACCACATGTATCGTAGATGTCCGAACCACAGGGCTATAAGTTTCAACAAAGTCTATTCCTTCCTCTTGAGCAAAACCCTTGGCAACAAGACGGGCTTTTAATTTCTCAAGAGTCCCGTCTGCCTTCAGTTTGACTGTGAAGATCCATCTACAACCAAGTACATTCATGTCAGGTATAAAAGGAACTAAGGACCACGATATATTTTGTGACTGTGCATCCATTTCATCACCCATAGCTTTAGTCCACCCCGCATGTTTCAGAGCTGAAGCCACAGTTTTTGGTACCACAGGTAAATCAATGCGAGTAAGCATTGCATATCTAGGATTTGGTTTTCTAATTCCTCTCTGAAGTCTTGTAACCATCGTGTGTGTGCGTCTACTGCCGTATCTGACGTCTCCGGTGGAGATATATCTGAACCTGGAGGACTGTGAGATTCTGTTTCCCATTGTTCCTCTATTTCTGCAACATATTCAGTTGTAACTGTATGTGACTCAACCAGATCAGAAACCTCTGCTTCAATTCTTGTACTGTCTCTATCTTCATGACGTGAAGCAGTGACATGAACAGTGGAAAGATATGAGGGAGGTGGAGAAGATTGCCATGCTTTGAGTAGAGGAGTTGACTGAGCCTCAACAAATGACTGATACCTGTTTGCAAATGGAAAACAATTCTCGTCAAAGATCACATGACGAGAAATGTATATCCGACCCGTGGGAGGATAGAGACAACGGTATCCTTTATATTGCGCCTGAGAGCCAAGGAAAACACATTGGAGAGATCAAAGATCAAACTTATGGTGATAGTATGAGCAGAGACACGGATAACACGCAGAGCCAAAAACGCGTAAACTTTTTCTGACATAAAATTAACTTTGTGGGACTCTTTTGTTGGAGTGGTGTTAAGGGAAGTAGATTACTCACAAAATTTGCTGTGTAAAAGGCTTCGACCCAATATCTGAATGGAGTTCTACTCTGAAAAAACATCGACAAAGCAAGCTTAGTCAAATGGCGATACTTTCGTTCCGCAAGCCCATTCTGTTGTGGTGTTGAGGGACAAGTCATTTGATGTCGGATCACATGCGCAGCCAAATGATTGCGGAACACACTACTAATGAACTCACCTCCTCCATCAATTTGAAACACTTTAATCTTCTTGTTGAATTGATTTTCAGCTTGTTTTTGAAACGACATAAAAACTTGACAAAAATCAGACTTTGCTTTGAGGGGAAACAGCCAAGAATACCGGGAATGATCATCCACAAACACAACATAGTATTTAAAACCTTGATTTAATACAATAGGTGATGGTCCCCATAGATCACAATGTGTTTGATCTAGTGGTTCCAATGCACTAGATATAGATGCATAAAAAGGTAATTTAGAACTCTTTCCCATTTGACAAGGCTCACATATGATAGAAGTGTTGCTCTTATTTATAGAAATCTCCTTGCTGTTCCGAAGTTGTTGAAGAATCTGGAAATTTGCATGACCAAGTCTTTGATGCCACACCATGTCACTTGCAGTTACTTGTCGGTTTGAATAAAAGGCTGCAAACTCAGGATTCTTCAACACATAGAGGGTCTCATGACGAGGTCCTTTGGTCACCACTTTCTGAGTTGGTAAATCAATCACATAGACCCAATTAGAATAAAAAAACACTCCACATGGATAGTCGGCACATAATTTTGAAACTGACAACAAGGATTTCTGGATGGATGGGCAAACCAGAAGATCAAGTAAAGGGATACTATCTTGAGGAGTGGTGATGACCGTGGAACCCACATGAGTTATAGGAAGTTGATTACCATTACCAACAAGTACTGTTTCTGAACCATGATAAGGAGTAGACTGTTGTAGCGTAGAGGTGGAGGCTGTGATGTGAGCTGTGGCACCAGAGTCTGGATACCACTCCTTGCCTGTATGATCAGAGACACAAAGAGCAGCCAAAGCCTGTGGAACCTCATCACTCTGATAAACATTGTCGAATCTGTTCCAGCATTTTAGAGCCGAGTGACCTATGCGGCCACATATCTGACAAACATGGCAATTGTTGTTAAGTCCTGAAGAACCCTGAGACTGATTCCACCCTGATGTGTTGACTTGCTGCGAGAAACCCCTACCACGAGTAGAGTAACCACCACGTCCTCTACTCATAAACCGTCCTGAGTTTCCTCGACCACGTTGTCCTGAGAATCTATTTTGTTGTCCTGAATAGTTGTTTTGTTGTGCTTGGAAAGCAGTAAATGGTGTCACATCTGCTGCAGTTTCATATGACTGAAGACGAGTGTGAAAACCTGAGATTCAGAGACAACATCACTGAAGGTCGGCGGTGGATATCGGGACATTGAGCTTTGGACTACCGTTGAGATTGGGTCGTATTCACGAGTCAAGACATTCAAGAAGATAAAAATCTTCATTGACTCTTCAACAGGTTTTCCAATGGAGCTGAGCTGATCACACATAGCTCTAAACTCACGACAGTAAACTAGAAAATCCTTCCCACGTGTGCTCAGAAGCTGAAGACGACGCCTTAGATCAAACTCTCTTGCTACCAAGCTCTTGTTAAAGTTATCAGCCAGTGAAAGCCAGACATCTTTAGATGTTTCCAAAGCATGAACATAACCAAGTACCTCTTCAGTAAGAGTACCAAAAAACCACGACTTTATTAGTTGATCTGAACATATCCAAGCTTCAAACGCCGGATTTGGAGTTGTTGTTGTCACACCATTGACAACATTTGTGATAGTTGCTTCCGGAGCACAAATTTGACCATTAACAAAACCAAGCAGCTTATGATGACGAAGAAGCGACTCAAACTGGGTCTTCTAGAGAAGATAATTGCTGTCATTCAACTTCAGAGTAACAGAGGAAGCCACATGAATAGTTGACGGAAAAGTATACGATGGTGCATCTTGAGCATCTGCCATGATAGCACCTGTTAAGGTTTAGATTGGCTCTGATACCATAATAGAAATAGAGAAAGACTGAATTTTCAATAATATTTTCCACGCCTTCATCGATTACAATCCAGAGGTTTATATAGGAGTTGAGTTGAGCTAAAGCCCTAGAATTGAAAATCACACACATTTGAACAAGCGTTCCAATCTCAGCCACATATCCTTACTCTCTATAACGGCTCGAATTGATTGTGCAGGACCACTTCTCCAGCTGGTTCGTTCGTCATCTTCTTCGTACAATGTCGTCTCTGGTTTTGGTTTTCCTTACACGTTCTTCCTTGCTTAGTTTGATTGTGTATTGGGCTTGATCTGTTCGTATCTTTTGGGCCCAAAAACTTCCTGCTTTGTACATTTTCTTTCTGGCCCACATTCAGAGTCAAGCCTTCTTTCTCTACACTTACACCCTATTGGAGATGGTCTTACCTTCAAATCTTTATCATCTATTTTTTTTATAAAGAAGGTATGAATGGTGCCAGGGTGCATGGCGGCATTGGATGCAGAGCATTACTTACAGGAGATTGGATCTCAGGAGGGTAAGAAAGATTAAAGAAAGGTGTAGGAGATGGATCCATTTATAAAGTTGCTCCTTCTCCCCCCTTATTTGATGTCACTTTCATACCTAATAAAGATTCATTCAGATTGGTGACAATTTGAGTAGAGTTTTGTTATTTGCGTTTGCAGTTGGATTTTGTGTCACGTTGTAAACTCTTTAGTGGTTCACAGCTTCGACCTATTCCTCTTTAGATTTGTTCCTCAGGTGAGAGGACTTTTTTTTTTTTGGGAATCAATGGATTGGAGTTTCTAGAGCTCGAGAAAACTGTTAAACTTTTGGTTACTGATCTCAAGGAAATATCGCCTAAATAATATTTCAATATTGTCGACCAAAATCAAATAAATGATTTCAAAATAATCAGAAATTTTTAGGTATCTCTATAAACTATTTCACTTAAATGTTTTAATATGCAATTAACTTTGCTAATAACTTCCATTTATAAAATTGGATGAGTTACATGACTGAACTACACTTGTTGTTGATTCGTTTGGTCAACAACACTCAAGTATTATCATACATATGAATGAGCAAATACACAATTTATTTTATGATTATTTTCAAAACATGAAAGAAATGCACTTGTACCTGATGGTTTTGATGAATCTCACATTAAACATAGTCAAACGAAAACCAACTCTTTATCTAAACACTAGTGTAATAACTTACGTTGTACAACATATTAATTAAGAAGACCTAGCATAAGTTTTAAACTCTACGTTAGTTAGTATCTTCTTTTGCCCATCACTCATGATCACAAGAAGCAGGTGGCAAAGAAAACATTGTTATGGTTTCTGGTGTTCCATAGCGGAGCTACGGCCACAGGAGCTCCCTCCGGCGACAAACAGCTTTCTCAGACGCCCACTTGGGCAGTTGCCGTAGGCTGCACGTTTCTACAGTGTCAATGACGTGCAGTTTTCCAGGAAGTTGCAACGATGTAGACTCGACAGCAAATTTGGATGACCCCTGCGCTAGAGAGGATGCTAATTATGCTGTTCCGACACGATGTTTCTGTGGTCAAATGATTTGGTATTCACTTGATGGGGCAACTACAGGCAAAAATAAAAGAAGAAGATACTTCAAATGTCCAAATAGTGAGGTAAGATTATCTCACCATGTCTTCTGTTTTGGGAAATACTAAAGTGGTGGGATGCGTCTTGTGTTTTGGGAAATACTAAAGTGACGAATATTGTGTATAGGATCCTGGAAATCATCTTCTTATGTGGTGGGATGAAGCCGTTAAAGAAGAGCTTTGAATGATGAAAACCAGAATTGATGACCAAAATCAAGTGATCCTAAACGCTTACCGAACTGCTGCTAATAATCCTACTTTGGAGTCCATTTGTGGGTCAATCCAGGTAATGCATGTTGAAATTGAAGATTTCAAGGAGCGATTATAGCAGAAAAACGGAGAGATTGGTAGGCTGAAGAATTTACTAAAACAGTGGTGACTCTAACTCATGTAGCTCCTCTTGTTTTTGCGGCTGAAGATTCAGCCGGTTACTGTTTTTCTCGTAGATCTTCTAAGTATGTATCTCATGTATAATATTCCATCATTAGATTTTTGTTTGAATTTGATTTGAAGCATAACTAAGTTACTAAGTTGTTTAAAACTTCCTTTATTTAGTTTTTCGGAGTTAATTTTTAAATATTGTTGTTCCGAGTTAACTTAGTTGTCCCAAATACTACATATAGTTGTTTCGAGTGAACTTAGTTGTCCTAAATACTACATATAGTTATTCCGAGTTAACTTAGTTGTCCCAAATACCACATATAGTTGTTCCGAGTTAATTTAGTTGTCCCAAATAGGCAAATACTGCATATGGTTGTTCCGAGTTAACAAGTTGTCCCAAAAACTACGAATAGTTGTTCCAAGTTAATTTAGTTGTCTCAAATACTAAATATGGTTGTTCCGAGTTAACAAGTTGTCCTAAATACTACGCATAGTTGTTCCAAGTTAATAAAGTTGTCCCAATTACTATCCTAACCAAAACATTCCAACTAAATTTTGATGTCCCAAAAACCACCATCAAGAACAACCAAATTAAACAATACAATCCTAACCAAAACATCAACCCATTACAACATATTACTCCTTATTCCTCTGACGCTTCTCAAGCCTTGCTGCTTCATACGGTGTCGTTACATGAGTGGATGGTATCCTTGATCGTTTGGTCCCAACTGGTAGCACATTCTTTACGTCCACAGCTTTATTCTTCTTCTTCTTCCTCTCATTATTCTTCTTTTTCTCCTCCTCTTCCTTCTTTTTCTTCTTCTCCGCCTCTTCCTTATTCTTCTTTTCCTCCTCTTCCTTCTTCCTCTTCTTCTCCTCCTCTTCCTTCTTCTTCTCTTCATCATTAGCATCTTCAGAAAAAGCTATCATAATTTTACAGAAATACTCATTAACAATATGTAATCTTATCAAAACGTTCATTATTTAACAAAAGTACTCAAGTTTTTCAACCATCTCATCGACATCTTATTTTTATCTTCTGCTCCACCTTCATCTTGATCTTTATGTTTATCTTTATCTTCATGTTCAGATGCATGTTGATCTGTTTCACCTTGATCTACCTCTATACGTTGCTGAGAGAATCTATCATTAAAACCCATTGGTGTCCAAGGTTGTTTATCCTTGAGACATTCTTTTTCAAGCTCTCTAACTCTCGTATCAATGGCTCTGGTTTTCTTATCCAAGGCATCAATCTTCTCTTCTATTTTTTTCTTCAATGCATCCATCTTCTCTACCATCAACTGGTACCCTTGCTCCATTATTTCCTTTAAATGAAAAATTATATGCTATATTCTCAGGCCCTTCATCTATATTCTCAGTGACTTCAGCCACTTTAACTTTCCGAGATGCTACATCCAATTTATATAGATCTTTCCCCCAGATCTTCTTCCTATGTACGGTTAGACGCTCTCTCCAACTATCAACGATCGGATAAATTAAACCTATACCATCATCAACAGCATCGTCTATGATCCCCGTCAAAAGAGATTTCTCACCAGAGTCAGGTTCCAAAATGCTAGTAATATCCTGTGAACAATTAAATTTAACATATAATATGAGCCGCGACAAATGAGATTTCTCATAACATATGTTATTACCAACTAAGATATCAAACTCTAACCTGAGTACTACCAAGCGCATCATTGATTTCCTCCAATGAAAAACCTCTCATGCAACTTTTGCTGAACTTCTGCTTGCACATCCTAGGACAATCCTTCTTTGCAGATAAAGCTACTCGACATTTGCGTCAGAGATCTGGAATACACTCAAAGGCCAGAATCTACATATATAGTTGCATCATCTCACTGTTACAATCATTATCCTTACTTTATGAATCAAATTATTCATAATTTCAAACGCAATAATTACCTCAAGAGGAACAACAAATCCAGAAAAGCCTATTTGTTGTTTCGGTTTCACGGACCCTCCCAAGTTCTTCATCACAGCGTTGATCCTCTCAATACACTTATCAAATGTGTACTGCCCCCATGGAAATTCCTCACAAGCATGAAAGTCATCAACAATCCTTAGAATGAAGGAATATATGTTTCCAGTGCTATTAGACTTAACACTCACTACCTTGGATAAGAAATATAAGATAACCAACTTTTTCTTGTCTAAAGAGCTCTCCCACTTGCTCTTAATTTCATCCAGCTTCTTTTCCACATCTTTGACTTTTATCCTTTTAGCCGTTCCAAATACCCTTTTAACAAACTTTAAAAGCCTCAATTTCGGATACTTGGCAGAATACTTATCGCAGTTAAATCCCGTTAACAGTGCATGCTCTCTAATGGAACACCTAATAGGGACTCCATTCACAACAAACCAACCTTCATGTTTTCTCTCCATATAAGCAGTCCAAAGCAGAAGTATCCACATCCCTTGACTTATGTGATTTGGTTCCCCGGGAATGTGGAATACATGCTTAAACTGAGAATGGTTTATGAACCACTTCAGTTGGAAAATCATTCTGTATGTATTCCACTGTCTGGCTCACATTACACCTAATTCCTACCTTACATCCGTTCGTGTATTCACTTGGACCAAAAAACATCTTCTCTGGCTGCAATGACTGATCATAATCATCACCATCATCAGCTTCATCATCATCATAATTAGTATCCTGACAATTTAAACACATATACTTAGTTAGTTGTTCCAGATATCCAGAGTTGTCCAAAATTTAAGCCTAAGTTGTCCAAGTTGTTCGAAAAAAATCAGAACTATCTTTCGTAAAGTCCATAACCACTACAAGAAAACACTCTAATTTCCGACTAGGGTATTGGTCGGAATTTGGTTGGAATAGGGGTTTTCCGATCAGTTTCCGATGAAAACCATTTAGTCGGAATGTGAGAGCCAGAAATGAAATTTGGTCGGAAATTAGTCGGAATTTTCTGACCATTTCTGACCAATTTCCGACCAAAATTTTCCGACCATTTTCCGACTATATATATATTGATTTTTATATTTTTTTTTTGTTTTAAAAAACATTTGGTCGGAAATTGGTGGGAATATTTCCGACCAATTTCCGACCAACTGTAAAAATTTCGTTGGAAATTTGTTAGAAATTTGAATATTTTTTTTTAAAAAAATTTAGTTACCAAAATTATATTTAAAGCTTTAGAAAATGAAAACACATTTAAAATATTTAAAAAGTGATATTATGTAGAAACGAAAATAATGTTGTAAACATAATAATATTTTAGAAATATTATAGAAATTTTAATTTTTAGGAAGTTTATGGAGATTTTGTTTTGATGAAATAAAAAATAAGTGAGTTGAAGGTTAGGGAGATATTAAAGAGAAGATAAAAGGTTAAAAGTGATTTGGGAAGAAAATTTGTGTGAGTTATATAGGAACGCATCAGTCAGAAATTCGTTGAAAATTTCGACTATTTACAGACTATTTTCCGACCATTTTTCTGACCAATTTTTTAAATAAATAATTTTAAAAATAAAAATAAAAATTCCGACCAATTTCTGACCAACTAGAGAATTGGTCGGAAATTGGTCGGAAAATGTAGAAATTTTCTGACTAATTTCCGTCCATTTTTTAATTATTATTTAAAAAAAAAAAAAATTCCGACCAATTTCCGGCCAAATCTCCGGATTGGTCGAAAATTGGTCGGAAACTTTCTGACTTATTTCCGACCAAATATCGACCAAATATTTCTGACCAATTTCCAACTATTTTCCGATAATTTTTAATTTGGTTGGAAATGTTGGTCGGGAATTGAAGTGTTTTCTTGTAGTGAACTATTATTACCCTAACCCTATTGACACCATTCTCAAGCACAAGTTATGGAATATATACCTGACCCTCAAGGTTTTCTTCCAGATTCTAAACATAACCAGTGAAAACAAACATCCAATTCTAATTACTGAGAATTGGGTTGTTTCCTATCAATCTGGGAAAAAGAAGAAGAAGATGAATTGGGTCGTCGGAAGATGGAGCGGTGAAAGATGAGATGGAGGGATGCAAGTATTGCGTCGTTGGTGGTTTTGTGTGTGTTGAGATTGGTTTTGTTGTACTATGAAAGAGCTTGTGTGTTTTCTCGAATGTGATGTATGATGTCGATGAAGAACTGTTTTTATTTTTTTTATTTTTTTTATTTTACCAAATACCACTTTTGGAGGTGAGATTTTTTCATCCATATTTTTCAACTAAAAAGGTATGTAAAGCCTCATCAAATCTTATTCAGTAAAATGTTCAAGAAAAATAATTATGTTTTGAATAACAGTGTATTTAATGTAAATTTTACAAATGATTGATTGATTAATATGAGATTTGAAATGACAAAATTGATTTTATACAAATTCTTGATTCAGTAATGTAGGATTTGAGACAAAATTTATAAATCATATTTTATTAAAAAATCTCTAAATTCCACCAAATCATCTTTTCAATACACCTCGATTAGTAAAGACACGGGTCTTCACTATTTGGGTCTGTTTTATTAGTTAAAAGTTGTAAGACACTTATATATAAAAATTTGAAGAGACTACCACTACCGATGGGCCTACTTTTATTGGACTTACCAGAGCCTAATAAGTGATTGGCGCTAGTGGGCTTTTTGTAAAGTGGGATTGGAGAAAAGAATCGACGTACCATATATATATTTATATATGATCGAGCAATAGACAGAACCGAAGTCATTGTCAACAAAAAGAAAAAAATTAGACAGAACCGTATCCGATCCCCACCTGATCTCCTAATGGTAGTTATCTCGATATTACCGGCGAAATCTGTAGGCAAGTGTCGTTGCGTGTTGAAGTTGTGGGAGTTGATTCTTGGCCGTCCCGAATCCAACGAGATGTTCCTGACCAATTCTTTGAATCGTCCTCAGTTTCTTTTCGCCTTCATAATGTATAATAAAGGTGAGTGTCCTTTCTTCACTTCACCTCAGCTTGAAAGTCCAAATCAAGATAAGTCGTCCTCTCTTGTAGCCACTCCTCATCATCATTCGTATATACCTGCTGGGTTAAGTTAGATCTCTCACCCTGTTCGTGGATGGGTCTGTATTGTATGCACTGAAGATGAGAGAAAGTGAAAAACGTGTTTGTGATTTGTACTCCACTCACAGGCGAATCTATGATCTTACCTTTACTGAAAAGGAAGACGGCGGATGTAAAATGATTTTTGGTGTATGATCCGATTGAAAAACAGTTTAAGGTCTTGTGCACGTTTTGGCCACGATTCAAAGCAGGGAATATTACTGCAACCCATTGTGTTCTGACTTTAGGGACTGAACTAACGGTTTGGCGAAAGATTGAATGTTGCAAACCTCTTCTCCCTGAGTTACATTGTGGTGATGGGATTTGCATCAATGGTGTTTTGTATTATATGGCTCAGCTCAATGATAGATGTAATGTGGTTTATAGTTTGCTTTGATATTAGGTTTGAGAAGTTGAGTTATACCAACAAACCTGAGGACTTTTGCATGTAGGTTTTGAATCAAGACTTATAAACCACAAGGGTCAATTGGGTATAATCCAGTCATTAAACTCCGGGATTATTGATCAAGACACTACTTGTTTTGTTTTGTGGCTTCTCAAGGATATTGAGAAACATGAATGGACAAAGCATATCTACGAGTTGCCTCTTTTGTGGTGGGACATAGTTGGAGACAAGACCTTGTGCATTGTTGGAATGACAGCTACTTGTGAACTTGTCTTGTTATCGCCATATCAATCAGACCCTTTCTATCTTTTCTTCTACAACCTCGACAAGAACATTGTCAGCACAGTTGAAATCCGAGGACTTGAAGGGTATGTAGAAGCTGTGAATTTTAAGTTGATGCAGAGCAGCAGTAGCTCAATGCTTCTTAGACTATGTAGAAGCTGTGAACTCTATATAAGTTGATGCAAAGCATCCTTATCCGTACACGTCCAACACATTGGCTTTGGTGTTGGTGTTTGTGTTTTCGTGTTCTGACACGTCTTGGTCTTTTCCTTTGCTTATTTGATTTTCTAGCTTAATGGGGTTTGGTATGACAGAATAAAATTCCTCAATTTGTGGCATTTTAGAAATGGACTCTAATAAGGATCAACAAAAGAAAGAGGAAACATGAACTTAGTGGTGTAATGGAGAAAATGTAAGGTTTAGTGAAAATATTTTAGGTTTTTTGTTGAAAAATATAAAAATAGAAGAAAAAGGTTAACTTTTGAAAATCAGTACGGGTTAGATAAATTTTTTTCAGTTTTTTACTCATCTGATTTTTAGTTCTGACATTTTAAAATAAAATTTAAATTTGATAAATATTTATGTGGCATAAGTTTTTTTAAAAATATCTGTGGTATATTTTAATTGGTGAAGTGATATTTACATAGAAAACTTTGATTCCACAACTTCATATGTTAGCCCATTAACATCAAAACAATGAAAATAATCGAAGTCCAGTCTAAACTCAAAAAGGAAAACACATTTAAAAATAAGTAAAACCATCAACATTGAGTATTAGATGACGATTTCCAGTTATTTTAGTTGACGATTTGAATCAATCGATCAAATTAGGTATAGTATGGTTTAGTTAGACCCTCTGATACTTGTCAATCTGGATTTTGCTACGTTAACAGAGCCGGTTTAACAAAATTTAAGGTCCTAAGCGAAACTTAACATATAATTATTATTTTTTATGTATTTTAGTCCTGAAAATAACTATAATAAAAATTATATTTTTGATAATCATTATAAAATGAATTTATGTTTATGAAAATAACCATATTTTTATTTTAAATTTCTGAAAATTAAATAAAATTTGTATATTATTTTCTGATTTTTTTATATTTTTAGTTATATCATTAAAATATTTAAATATAATACTAAAATTCTATTACCAAACATGTATTTTATTTAGCTTTCAAAATGTTTAACATAGGTTAATATTACTAAAATTTAAATTTATATTAAATATTTATACGATGTACATAATCACTAATTATATTTGTAAGTTTTTTTTTATACAGGTATAAAATATTTATTATAAGTAAAACAATACAATATAAGATCAAAGTGAATTAAATTTCCACACAATGATATCAATATTATAATGCTAATTTGTTTTGTTTGTGTGGGGCCCTAAACACCCGCTTACGTCCCTTACGTTAAGGGCCGGGGCTAACGTACTATGAATCTAGGTTCGGCTTTTGGATTTGGTTGAAGTATTTAAACCGGATATGTGTATATATATATTAGGTTCGTCAATTATCAACTTCGACATAGCTTAATCTTTATAAGAGTCAAACATTATAGGTGAATTTTAATTTTTAATAATCCCGCAATATCAAAAGATCAATAAAATAACTCAAATTTCAATTTCAAAGACTTAGCAAGAAAGGGAAACCGGTCGAGGCTAACCAGCCTCCACCACCAATAAACTGACCAGCTGTATATTGCTGAGCCTCAGTAACATCGGTAATTACTTTATAGCCCATCCACTTCACTCTATTTGCAGTTCCTGCCCCTCCTCCTCTATTCGAGTACTCTCTATAAGTTAGAGTGTCCAAAGCAAAACTCCCACTCCACTCATGCCATCCTTCGGGTCGGATCACGTCGGAAATATCCGATTGCATTATCACCGTCCGTGAATATTCCTTCCAAGGACGACCAAGATACGTCGGAAAACTTCCTTTCACAGCCAAAAGATCTGACGTGGCACCAATCCGACAATTCTGGATCACAATCCCAGTGTTCTGATTCGGATCAGATCTTCCTTGAGCCGTTACCATGTTTTTCTGACCGGAGTTTGGTCGGCGTGCGTTTATATCACAGTCTTGTAGAATCGCGGCTGCGTTTCCGAAGATGAAATCGACGGTTCCGGTTATGTGACATTTCACGAAGAATTGACGATTTGAGTGGACGTAAAGTGTGTCTTGATAAGCAAACATGTCGCATTGGTAAAATGCTGAAAAATCCGACCCGACTCGGAGAGCCACCGCTTGATGCTTCGACGGACCCGCCGTGTTTTGGAATGTGATGTCACGCGCTAGAAATCCCTCGCCGACGGCAGCTACAATCAATTTATTTAAACGTGGAAATTAGTTGCATTCGTGTCCACGTCATTATTTATAAGCAAAACATTTACACATGCGTCTTTAATTTATTTTCTCCACATGCAAACAAATGCCTCTCGTACACATGCATCTTCAATTCGTGTCCACGTCGTAGAATATTCGTAGTACGTAATTTATTATTGGACACAACTGGTCTATCTAAAAAGTGGGAAACTGATTTATCTAAAAAGTAAAAACTAGTAGTACGTAATATCTTGGTCAAAACTGGTCTATCTAAATCTAACAATGAAAAACCGATTTATCTAAAAAGGAAAAACTAGAATATAACGTTGTAAAAATTATAGATTAAGAAAAAATGACACTACCATAAATTATGATTGTAAATTCTGATTAGTTGCAACTTGCAAATTTGCTTAGCCATTCTGATAAATCTGATTATATGTTTTTTTTGGGTTTAATTCTATTCACACTCATTGCTTAATTAATCTATTCAAGTTATAATTAAGGAAAACAAAAAGAACCAGAAGAAGAAATGTATTTACCAACAGTAGCGGAGTGGAAAGTGGTACTTCCATCAACAACATTTCTACTTCCGGTAATAATAGTTTTGCCTTGACCATCTCCCAAAAACATTATATTCTTCTTCTTCTTGGTCACTTCCACATTCTCTGTATAAACTCCTGCTTTTATATGTATCACAAACCTCGCATTACTGTTCTCCGGCGCCGCGGCTACAGCCTCAGCTATCGTTGTGAAGTCACCACTTCCATCAGCCGCCACCGTAGCGTCTGCTTTGACCGTTGTTGACCCTTGAAGAAGCCTTCTGTCTCCGATGGATAACCAATTTGGCCATCCTTCTCCATCTAAGTCGCCTGTGACCTCCATGAGCTTGCGGTTGTTTGTGGAAGTTGAAGACTTTTCTCTTAGCTCGAAGTTTGCTATGTCGGTTTCTGTCATGTTCTTGATCATTGCTAGTGCGTTGCTACACATTCGCTCCACGTGTAACTGTTTTCATTACCGTTCAGTGATATATATAGTTTTTGTTTTTATTGGTAAAATGAAACAATGATATATTAGTTATATATATATTTTTCGAGTAAAACAAATATAGATCACCAATCAATGCATATTTCCCGAGTCGTACGTAAAAAGAAAGAGACAATGCTATAATTTAATTTATAACGTAAGTTGCCGACAAAAAAAAGAGGTAATTAAGTAACAAAAAACCAATCATTTTTATACACATATAAGATATATAACCCGGAGAATATTGCGTCGAAAAGTATAACCTAATTAACACCGAAATTCGTAAAGTGTAGTTTTCTTTAATCATTTAAAATGTTTATCTATATTGGTAAAATAAAAGCATAGTAGAATGAAAAAAATCATGCATTTTAGTCGTCAATTTCTCTGATTTAAGGAAAAGAAAAATTAATTTGTGAAGAAGATAGTATGATATGCTTTGTATTTGGAAATATAGAATAGTATCATTGCCATAATTGGTGTTTTCAAAACAGGATTTGGTTGATGTCAAAAAAAAAAAAAAAAAAAAACAGGATTTGGTTAAAACAAAATCTAAGAAAATTTATATGCCGACCGACAATTTTCCCACTCCTAAAATTAGACAAATTAAAAAGAAAGAAAAAACAATGGAATAAATAAAAAATACTAGTAGATAGCAAAACGTTATAAGCATTTATTGTTACTTTAATATCTAATTTAAACTTATTATAAAAGAGTAAATATTTACGTACCTGTCCCTTGATTAACACCTTCCCAACTTTCCTATCGGCTTCGTCGTAGGAGAAGCCATCAAGACAAGTCTCCTGGTTAGTAATGGCTGAGCTAATTAGTGTTTTGAGATCGTCGGCATGTTTCCTCAGAGATTTTTGGTTAGGATACTGATGAAGATCCTTCACCGCCATGTTGAGCTCATCTAACGTCTCGTCACTAGTCTCCAAACAGTCACGAAGCGCCGTTACCTCACGCACCGTCAAGCCTTTCCTTTTTACGAGCAGCTTCTTGATGGCGTAGTAGTTGTCTTTCACGGCGTTTGTGGTTAGGTTCAGCGAGGCTTCGATGACGTCCTTCTGTGACGTCAGTTTCTTTCCACTGGATGCTACGGCGGAGAAACAGAGCTCCGGGTAGAGAGTTGAGCTGCAAACGGAATTTATAACGGCGTGTGATGTTGTAGATAGAGTTGTAGTTTTTTTGTTTGATTTTGTGGTGGCGATTCCGATGACTGAGGCAAATAACAAGAGCAAGGCTATTGCGGCGGAGGAGAAAATGAGTTTCTTGGTGTTCTTGAAACGTGAGAATTTGGATATGAAGTCTTTGATTGGTGCCATTTTTGTTTTTGTTAGTTTGTGAGGAAATAGAAGATGGTCGAATAGGGTTTATATTGTTGAGACTTGAGATGATAATAAAGTGAATAATTTTTAAAAAACTGAATTATTTTGTAATGTTTCACTTGCTAGCCTGTATGTATCTAATTATTTGAGCCATTGAATGGTACGTTGTCAATATTTCCCAGGCCCACTTTTGATATCATTATTTTTTTAAAGAAGTATCTCGTTTTGACATTTATAAATTATTGCGGTAACATAATACTCCAAAATGTGATACTCATATATGATCCCTAATATTATTCAGATTATTTTCCAAAATGTGATATTCTTCATTTGTATATGAAGTATGGAACATGCGTTACTTTTATTTCAGAGGAGCAAGACGCGACCACTTCCGTCCACGTCCATTTTAGTCATAATTCATCAATCCGAGGCAACATGATTAATTTTAATAATTATTTATTCTGAAGAATATTAACTTATACTTGGAACACGCCGAAATCGTTTGATATTCTGAAGAAAATTTATATACTTCGATATGTGTCGAAAGTTGTCTGTCGTTTGATAAGTTTTGGTACCATGGATCACTTTTCCTTATTCTTACATTCTGAAATTAGTCTATAGCTACTCAAAATGTATTAGATTAACGTTTTCGTCTGTCAACAAGTCAACAACGGTGAACTCAAAATGTTCCTTCATCACATGCATTTCCCGGAATTTATGCTAGAAAAATGTAAATGTAACTGGAAACGTACGACAAATATTCTTTAATGCATATGAATGTCTTTTATCTTTTCTTTTCCTATTTTTTTTTTTAATTACAGTCATCTAGACAAATTAGTACAAAATGCAAATCACCAATATTCGTTCTTGGAACTAGGCTGCAGGACTGTCACGGGATCCATCTTTATTTTTGGTACCATCGGGAATTCGGAATTAATATTTTGTTGTTCCATTTTTGAGTGTTTTTTTGGTTGTTGTAAATAATATGGTTTCTTTTTATTTACTTCATAAACCATCCACAAGGATGTCTTACTAAAGCCGGCAAAAAAATAAAAAAGGATGTCTTACTAAAGAATTTCATAACACAAATACTATTTTTTCTACAACATTATCTCCGTGCCTTATACTTTGCTAACCGTAGGACTTAGGAATACCAAAATCATTTAACAGCGTCCCTTGTCCAAGAAGATGTACATATAGTCCAAACAAAAACTTACTTCCTCCGTTTCATTTTATTTGTAGTTTTAAAGTTTTAAATTTACTTCATTTTATTTATTATTTTAGATTTCCAATACAGATATTTGGTGAAACTTCTACTTTTACCCCTATTATTTTAATATCATGACCAATGAAATAAAATCAACTATATATTAATTGAAGGTAAAACAGATAAATTAAATGTTTTCTTAATATGTATAAAAAAACTTAAAACTACAAACAAAAAGAAATGGAGAAAATATATTTTTTACCACACTTTAACAACTATTTCAACAGATTGATGGAAAAAAGAAGAGTCCAAATCATAATTGATGCTATAGCACATTAATTAAAAGTATCACATGCACCAAAGTATAGTTTCAAAATTATTTTTCCAAACTAAATAAACAAACTCACCATAGTCTTTTTTTTGTTTTTCTTTACATCATTTGGGTTGGTAAGCCTTTATCTATAGTTTAATCCCTACAATATGGGATAACATGACTTATTTGAGTCGAATTTCGGCAAAAAAGTTAGAGAAAATGATTCATTAACATTTTAACTAAATATATTATGCTGTGACTACTCATCTTAATTGAAAGTATAAGCGTAACTATGTTCATTGAATATTAATTTGAAAAAATGGTAGGTGGGTTACAATTTTAACAAAATAGAAGAAGATGGTTATATAATAAAAAACCCAAAAAGTTACAAAAAGAAAATAAATGTTGGGGATATTGAGAAAGGACCACGAGAATGTTGCTGGTTGGGCCATCCACATGTAATAGACAACACCATAAATATTCAGCTAATTCAACTGAATTTTTATTAGATGATATAACTAAATGATATTATCTGAGTGATTATTAGATAAAATTATATTGTATTATTATCACTAAATGTTAAATTTCAAAGATATTTGTTGTTTTAGATTTCCAATGCAGATGTTTGGTGAAATTTCTACTTTTACCCCTATTATTTTAATATCATGACCAATGAAATAAAACCAACTATACATTAATTAAGGGTAAAACATATAAATTAAATGTTTTCTTAATATGTATAAAAAATCTAAAACTACAAACAAAAATAAACGAAGGAAGTATATTTTTTTACCATACTTTAACAACTATTTCAACAGACTGATGAAAAAAAGAAGAGTCCAAATCATAATTGATGCTATAGCACATTAATTAAAGGTATCACATGCATCAAAGTATAGTTTCAAAATTATTTTTCTGAGATAAATAAACAAACTCACCATAGTTTTTTTTTTGTTTTTCTTTAGCCTCTATTTATAGTTTAATCCCTACAATATGGGATAACATGACTTATATGAGTCGAGTTTCGGTAAAAAAGTTGGAGAAAATGATTCATTAACATTTTAACTAAATGTATTCTGCTGTGACTACTCGTCTTAATTGAAAGAGTAAACGTAACTATGTTTATTGAATATTAATTTGTAAAAAATGATAGGTGGGATACAATTTAACAAAATAGAAGAAGATGGTTATATAATAGAAAATCCAAAAAGTTACAAAAAGGAAAATAAATGTTGGGGATATTGAGAAAGGACCACGAGAATGTTGTTGGTTGGGCATCCACATGTAGTAGATAACGCCATAAATATTCAGCTAATTCAACTGAATTTTTATTAGATGATATAACTAAATGATATTATCTGAGTGATTATTAGATAAAATTATATTGTATTATTATCATTAAATGTTAGATTTCAAAAATATTTGTTGTTTTAGATTTCCGATGCAGATGTTTGGTGAAACTTCTACTTTTACCCTTATTATTTTAATATCATGACCAATGAAATAAAACCAACTATATATTAATTGAAGGTAAAACAGATAAATTAAATGTTTTCTTAATATGCATAAAAGACCTAAAACTACAAACAAAAAGAAACAGAAGGATTATATTTTTTACCACAGTTTAACAATTATTTCAACAGACTGATGAAAAAAAGAAGAGTCCAAATCATAATTGATGCTATGGCGCATTAATTAAAGGTATCACATGCACCAAAGTATAGTTTCAATATTATTTTTCCGAGATAAATAAACAAACTCACCATAGTCTTTTTTTCTGTTTTTCTTTACATCATTTGGGTTGGTAAGCCTCTATCTATAGTTTAATCCCTACAATATGGGATACCATGATGACTTATTTGAGTCGAGTTTCAGCAAAAAAATTGGAGAAAATGATTCATTAACATTTTAACTAAATATATTATGCTGTGACTACTCTTCTTAATTGAAAGAATAAACGTAATTTATGTTCATTGAATATTAATTTGTAAAAAATGGTAGGTGGGATACAATTTAACAAAATAGAAGAAGATGGTTATATGATAGAAAACCCAAAAAGTTACAAAAAGGAAAATAAATGTTGGGGATATTGAGAAATGACTATGAGAATAGGCTCAAGAGTAGCTTTTCCTCTTCCTCCCTTTCATAACACTCCTTCCCCGTCTTACTAGGCGTTAGGTCCTCCATTGCATTCTATTCTCCGGAGCCTACCAACTTGCCTACCTTTGCTGGTTAGGCATCCACATGTAGTAGACAACGCAATAAATATTCAGCTAATTCAACTGAATTTTTATTAGATGATATAACTAAATGATATTATTTGACTGATTATTAGAGAATTGACTATAGGAATCACTCCCAAATTTATGCTTTCAAATCGGATTCACTTATAGTTTTATCCTCTTTATTTTTAACCTAAAATTGTTTTATTCTTCACAATTCCACATATTTAATTAAAATATTAATTTCATTTAGTTAACCATAAAATCATATTTCCTATACCGTGATTGATTTGATTCGTATTTTAGAATATAAATATTTTTTAATTGTTAGAATTTTTAATCTGAGAGTGTCAAATTTGCTTCTGCTCATCATAAGAACAATACACTAAGCATTGACATTTTCCTCTCATGCCACATATGAATCCAAATTTGTTTTTCTCCCATCTATCTTCAACCACATTTTGTTCTTTGCTCAAAACATAATCTAATACAACTTCTTTGAACTTGAGAGCATAACTGGCTGTACACAATGAAAATCATAAATCATTAAAGAGAAATCTAGTAACATTTACGAAGTTTCATTTTGATTCTCCTCCATAAATTTCAATATAGTTTCACCACAAAAATCAGGATCCTTCATCTCTTTTCAAAAGCATTTTTCTCCTAATATTGACCTAGTTTCAGTTTTAGAGAGGATGTTATATTAATCGGTCATAAACCCTAAAATCTTCTCCAGACCAATATTTAGAGAGCTTGTTACGTTAAAGTTAAAGAGTCTCCCAGTCAGCTAGAAGGATTATATGTTAATATTATGTTGAAGTAAGAGTCTCTAAGTCATTCAAAAGGTTTCATTAGTTGTAGTTCAAAACTCTTAAGTTAGAAATTCTGACAAAAAAAAGTGAAATAAGTCAATAACGGTATAGTAAACGCGATTGTATAGTTAACTAAATGAAAATAAATTGTTAATTAGAGATGAGGAATTTTGAAGAATAGAATAATTTTAAGTTAAAAAATAAAGAGGTTAAAACTATAGATGGATCCGGTTTGAAAGCATAAATTTGGGAGTGATTCCTATAGTCAACCCATTATTAGATAAAATTATATTGTATTATTATCTTTAAATGTTAGATTTCAAAGATATGTGTCTAAAAATAGTTATAATATATGAGGAGGGAGGGGGAGGGGAATTTGATGAAAAATTTGGAGATATTTGAGTTTTAATAATTTTTAAATGATTTGATTGAATTATGGTAAATTAAGAATTTTGTTATTAAATTATCTAAAATCTTAAATAAAGGTATGAGATTTTGATCTTCATATTTTAATTAAGAAATCTCCTCAAATCTCACATAAAATTTTCAAATTCAATTTTAAAGTGTTTTCAATAATAATAGATTTGATTGAATATTTTAAATTTATTAATCCAGTAACACTTGATATTAAAAGATATTTGAAAATTCATGTTCAATAATATATAAATTCTCATTTGAACTCAAATCACTTCAAAGTTCATTACACTCTTATAGTATTTTTTTTTTGTCGTCAACACTCCTTATAGTATATATTTAGTTACTTACCTTTTAAATGAATAAGTTTTCAATATAATTTAACTTGAAATGTATGATCAATGGTATAGAGTAATTTCGGTACATAATTGATATCAATATCATCATTTCCAACAAAATACCAAAACAATTGTATACTTTAGCCAACCACATATTGTTGATATAATTCTCCAGCTTTTCAAAAGAGGAAATCAAATTAGTAAAGAATTATAAAAATATGTCTAATACATACAGTTGGGAGTATTTTCTTACAGTTTAAAGCTTCCAGAGTCAACAACAAATTCTTCCAAATTGTTGTACAATATGATATATGTTTTACAATAAATCCCCGAGAGTCTAAAAAATTCAATTGTTTCTATCAAAAACTTATTTTTGCATCAATGATTATAATTGCTTTTTTCAGATGTCTTTCAAAACTTGGATTAATGTTGTAGGAGTAGGGGAACAAAATGACGTATGATATATTGACCATATTTCACATAGCAAAATATGAACAACCTAAAGAAAGTTATACTAACTGAAAAATGTAATTAACTAATAAAGTAAAGAATATAACTAACTGATAAAATAAAATAAAATGTAAGGATAAACTAAGTGGAAATATAATATAATTATCAACCAATAAAATGTAAGGATAAACTAAGTGAAAATATAATATAATTATCAACCAATAAAATAAAGTAAAATATCTAACAGATTGAACAATGGTTTCAAATCTACAACTTACTCTATGTCATGAGCTACAATGATTGGATATATGCTCAACAAGTAGTATAAACAACTCAGATTATCCATATTTATTGTGAGCGACCGGCTGAAACAAAAAGAAAGAATCTTAAAACGAATAATTGCTATAAAAAAACAAACAAGTGGTATGATATGTATTTTGATTGTGAACCCTAAAGAAATCAAATCAATTAGGTTGAGATTTATCTATATCATTAAACAAATTACAAATTCAACATCAAGTTCCCTGGCAACTTCGGGGCACTTCCCAAAACATCGTATAAGAAGTGACAACAGATTGTTGTTTCTTCTCTTGTAAACCTTTGGTTCCTTTATCTTGTGTTTTAAGAGCCATTATTGAATGTTTTCTCGACGTTGATCCATTTTTGACAAATCTGAAGCAAAAACATAAATAGAATCATATCTCAATTTTCTCGGCATTGAAACATTTTCTACAATCCTGAAGCAAACAAAATCAATCAAGGATCATAAAAAAACTTTTTTTTGTTTCTCTTTCAACATCAATTCTACAAAACCCTAATTGAAGCATTTCGCACATACACATATACTAAAACAGAATCATATCTCAAGCAAAAACCCAATTCAAAGATTCCAAAAAAATCTACATTTTTGTTTCTCTTTCAGCAGAAAAAATCTCAATCCTACAAAACCCTATTGAAGTATCTCGCACATACACATACACCGAAACAAAATCATATCACAAGCAAAACCTCAACTAAAAGAATTTTAAAAGACAATATTTTTGTTTCCATTTCAATAGAAACAATCTCAATTCTATAAAACTCTAATTGAAGCATCAATATCATAAATTCAAGAGAAACACATACAAGAATCAGATTATTCGATCTTCATATCTCGATCGATCAAAAATCAGATTAAAGTTCATACCTTAATCAACATGTTCAATAACATTGTGTTTTTAATATATTTTAAATACATTAAACAAAT